>CM042542.1:3907500-3932500 GCA_023630585.1 Cranoglanis bouderius | reverse complement strand
ATTTTGGCCACTTCCAACCCACCAGCCAGCTCTGCATTCTCTCTCACCCAGAGAAGCATGGCCGGTTCTGCTCTCTCGGACTTCTGGTAGCTTTGTTGGGATTCCAACTCACAAACAATAGGGTGAACGTTTTTCTGGTGTGACGTTCAGAAGCCCTAAAACTCTATCGTTACTAAATGGGTTCTAAGGAGCATACAGGCACCCTTTATACTGAGCAAAGTGAACATGTAGCTTCAATAACACATGCGAAAAGTGATATTTTGATCTTTACAAGAACATGCAAAAACACCCCCAAATGATCAATTATTCACCACCGTGATTTTTTAAAAACATTTTTTATCAGATGCTTTCCTTTGTACGCATTCACTTTTTAAAAAAAAAAGTAATTATGGTGATTATGGTGATAGTCTTCATGGCCAAAAAGGTCAGCATCTTCCTCACAGTTCTGCTAATGATTGCGGCTGCATCGTCTTCCTGACAAGGTTTTTTTTTAAAATCATTACCTGGACTGTGCTGGTATCTTTTGTATTAAAAGCTCTTTGATTTTCCTCATGGTGATAGATGATGGACAGATTTCACGTGTGCAACACATCATATTATGTCAACAATATAGAGTGCCGCAGGAATGAGTCCTAAATCCCGGAAATGAGTTAGCATTTTAGCACTTCCGGTTCCATCGTCCCGAAGTCAGTGGGTTTTTGAATAGGTTTTTGGTTAAATGCCTGAAATATGGTCTGTGGTAATCACATATTTTCATGTGTTATTCTATGACATAATATACATCAGTAATACCCCACTTGTGATTTTTTAAAACTTTTACGTGTCTTGAAAAAGACGGTTACTAACAAGTGGCTAAATGGGACTACAGATGTTGTCGGGGACATTAAACGTCATCACGCCGAACAGGAAAACTCATCTACTACAGCCTCGTTGTGTTTATACTTGCGCTCTTGCAAACTATTCCGACTCAAACTTGTAGATTTATCAATTTATAGTATTTTCCAATTGTAGTGTTTTTTAAATAAAGATTGAAAGCATTGTCAGAAGCTTAGTGGTGGTGACGTTGAAGTCATGTGACCATGGTGTAGTTTGTTTATAGCCTATATTTAGCTTTTGTACTTCTGGAGATTGTATTTAGGCTTCAAAATTCATAAAAGTTGTGTTCATTTGTGAAGATAATCTTGAACAGAACTTATATGAATCATAAACTTTTGTTGGTCACAGAGCTTATTTTCTGCGATAATCCAAAAGCCAATGGAAAAATCATATTGGGAACAAGGGTGATGCTAACTTCCGGGCTGGCCTACAAAATTATGTGACCCCTGCAGAACTCTATAACTATACAGGACTTAGGCAAGGTAATTTCATCTTAGATGTTTATCTTATGTCTTCTACATTACTATGGCAGTCAAAAAGAGCAAATTCTCTATTTCTATTTGTTCATTTTTTTTGTATACAGTTAAAGGAAGTAACATGTACAGTAATGAAGAACTCTTATAAATAATGAAGGCTGTTTGGTTTTACCTACAGAGAGAAAAAAAAAACAAAAAACAAAAAAACAAGTGATAGCCAAAGTCTCTAAAAGAACCATAATGGTGCTTGGAAAAACTTCCCAATTTATGTTCTGCCAATAATTTTGGAGTGAATATACAATAGAGTTCCCATTTGAAATACCTCACAGTTAAAAAAAAACAATGCATTTCTAAACCAGCTAAAAATCATTTTAAATAATGTATTCTTTAATAATAAATATCTATTTTCAGGTAGCAAAAAATGTTTCTGCTGCTACTGCAAAAAAAATAAACCCTTTTGTGGTAACAGACATGAGTGGATATTTATTTTGTGCATTTGTAGTTTCACAAAGATTCATAACCAGCAATCCTGCCTTGTTTATTGTTAATAGCAGCTGTCTGTTTTTCTGTTTGAGTTTAACGACATTGTGTCTTTGTGTTCCTCAGCTGGGATGCCTTGACTGTGCGATGTGTACTGAAGACAACAAGTATCACGCTATTAATGAAAATCGTGCTACAAAATAGACGTCCATGCAGGAAAACCAACAGAAAAACCTCTGTGGTTCTGTGGAATGTAAACACGTGTAATGTGAATACTATTCTAATGTGGTCTACTACTTTATTCAGTACAGATATAGGTGTGTGTGTGTGTGCTTCTGATCTAGGAATGCTGTATAATGTTGCTAATAGTGTAATATTGCTGAATATGCTGTATAATGTTGTAACTGTTCAGCCAGTGGTGAGGGAATTAGTGTATTTATGCTCTATGGTGTTAAAGGAGGAGATGAAGAGAGTAAATACATCTTTAGAGCAGGAGTGAAGATGAGGATGGTGCCTAATATAGACACAATGAGGAAGACCCAGAGGAAGATTCTGTCCAACACCTGAGCCACAAACTTCCAGTCCTGCACCACCTGGAGCAACAGAAGAGTATCATCATTAGTGGCATCATCATCAACATCAAAGTCAGAGTCACCAACATCATTTTCATCATCAATGTCATCATCGTCATCATCAACATCATCATCATCAACATCAACATCAAAATCATAATTATCATCGTCATTATCAGCATCAGCGTAATCATCATCCTCATCATTGTCATCATTATCATCATGAACATCAGCCTCATCATCAACCTCATCATCATAATCATCATCGTCAGCATCAGCCTCATCATCAACCTCATCATCATCATAATCATCATCAGCATCAGCATCAGCCTCATCATCGGCATAATCGTCATAATCATCATCATTATCTTCATTTTCATCATCATCATCAACATCAGCCTCATCATCAACCTCATTATCATCATAATTGTCATCGTCAGCATCAGCCTCATCATCGTCATCATCTTCATTATCATCATCATCATCAACATCAACCTCATTATCAACCTCATCATTGTCATCATTATCTTCATAATCATCATCAATGACAACATCACCATCATCATAAATATAATCATTGTCATATATGTACATTAACTTCTCAATAAAAATTGTCCTTAAAGGCTCCATGTAGAACTATACAACACTATTTTCCTATCAGACAGGGTTTCAAGTAGAACCAAGTTTTAGATCCAATGAATGCTTAGAGAACCCTTGGAGAATGTTTTTTTCTAACTGGGCAGGTGTGTGGTACAAACTCCTGCCTAACAAAAATAATTATTTTCTTATTAATACCTTGAACCTGTATTTCCCTAAATTTAAATAACCATGGTACCAATCTTGGTACTTGGAATGTTTGATTCTACCTTAAGGTCTTAAGGGTTTTCTAAGAGTGTACATATTGTACATTATGCCATGTTATGCAGTCCCTATGAGAGAAGGTCCAAGTACCCTTAACCTTTGAGGAATCCCTCAAAACAATGTAGCTGTTTAAGTTTTTAAGGCTTTGCTGTTGCAAAAAAAATGTTGCAATATGAACATTTGTACTGGTAAGCATTTGTTCCGTGTACCTCTCTAATGAAATTTTCCTTGTGGATGTGACGTGAGATGTAGCGCACAGAGAAAGTGGCCGTCTCCAGCATGTTGACCAGAGCCTGACCTTCGCCCTCAGGGCCTGGTGGGGCTTTTCTGATGCGTGGTCTGAAGTCGGGGCTGTGTGGCTCCAGCTCGGGGTAAAGGTATCGCTCTGTGTGAGCGCGCATGCACAGCAGCTGAGGCAGGCGCTGTAAGAAGAGTGCACGCACCCATGGCGCCATTGGGTGGTAGGTGGCTGAGGACCGGTGGTGCACATTGATGACAAACACGGTCACTATGATGGACAGTGTGACAAAGATCATGATGAACAGCAGGTACTCGCCGATCAATGGGATGACCTTGGATGAAGATGGGATGATCTCCTCGATGACTAGAAGGAAGACGGTGAGTGAGACGAGCACAGATGTGGACAGCGTCACCTTCTCGCCTTCGTCTGATGGAAGATAGAACACCAGAACGGTGAGGAAGGACAGACCCAAGCAGGGGATTATGAGGAAGAGTGTGTAGAACAGAGGGAGACGCTTCAGGATGAAGGAGTAGGTGATGAAGGGGTAGGATAGTGCACTGTCTTGCCGACTGCCCTTGGTGCCTGTGGCGCTCAGAATTTCCCACTCGCCATTATCGAAGAAGTCGCTGCGATCCACCTGGTGGTTTACGAGAATTAGATCCACCATGGTTCCATCATAAGTCCATGAGCCAAATTTCATTGAGCAGTTTTGGCGGTCGAATGGAAAAAATGTCACGTCCATAGTGCAGGCTGATTTGTAGCTGGCTGGAGGGGTCCAGGTGACAGCACCGTTATATTTTATAATAGCTTTGGTCATTAGTGAACCCTCAAAATGTCCATCAGCACTACAAGAAAATTTGAAAAACACACAGTGGTATTCATAGAGCTACATGTTACCTACTTAAACCTTTCATGACATAACTTGCATAAACATAAAGTGACATAAGGTCATGACTTCAGAGATCAGTACAGATGATGCACATAACTCAAACTCTTAGATCTAGATGAACACATTCTCACTATAAGTTTGTAAGTTTTCATGTTTACAAAAAAAAAGTGCTCACTTTGGATAAATATTTATTTTAACATGAACTGAACAGTCATGTTGCATGTGAGCCTTGGTGGATATGATCAGGACAAACATACTTCTCATATAGCACAATGTCAGGCAGCCAAATGCTCTCTGTAGGAACCCGGATGAAAGTGATACCGCCATAATCCTCTGGGTTCCAGCGCAGTTTATAATCGACCCATTCCTACACATACAGATTTACAGAAAATCACAATAGACAGGAATTTAATTGTGTTAATACACTACAGGTTTAAAGCTTTAACTGGATTTGCATTTACAGAAGATTTCTATTCACAACACTATTCAGTGATTTATCACACCAATAACTGTGCTCTAATTAGGAACAAAATCAGCTGGAGTTGAGAAATGTACCTGCCACAGCCACACATTAGTGGTCATAAGCTGGTTCTTTTCATCCTGTGTAGGAAGGATTAACATGAAAGGTGAACAAAATGAAAAAAATTAGAGCCATTCAAACCAATTCTACAAAAACATAATCATATATTTATATTTATAAATAACTTTATAATTTATAATTTAGCATAATTTCTGAGGATGTCTGTTCTTTCCCCGGAGTTCTGTCCTAAGCTGTTATCTAATCAGCACAGTCCAATGTGACTCAATTGAAAAACATCAATTCTAATCAGAATTGAGAATTGAACAGCACTGTGGTATAAATATATATAAAACACAGAGAATGAAAAAGAAATAGGCTTGTGCTAATAATGTTTTCTACTGTTGATATATCCATCCATCCATCTATTCTCTATACCGCTTATCCTTACTGGGTTGCGGGGAACCTGGAGCCTATCCAAGGAAGCATGGGACACAGGCGGGGGACACCCTGGATGGGGTGCCAATCCATCGCAGGGCACTGTTGATATTTGTCTGTCATATTCTTTTGTAATATAAAGTAATGGTTATGTAACCTCAGGTGAGATTTTTATAAATGGACCAATATCCAAACATCAAAGCAAAACCAAAACAATAAAAACCTTCCAGCCTATTTACTCTCCAGATTTGTCTGAGGTGACTGTAGCAACAACAGAAATAAACATCATTATTTTTCCATTGCAATAAGTATTTGCCCCCAATTCAACTAAACTGTAATTCCAAAAAGCCACTTTATATACATCATATAGAATTTGTCTCAAATCTATGTCATGACTGTGTCCTTGGCTGTGCATCATCAAACATTATACTCTCCCTTAAAACTATTCCCTGTGACTTTTTAACCATTTTAACCCTTTAAAGTCACAATTAATTGCAAATCAAAAACACATACTGTTCATTAGAAGTGTAACACAGTGCCACTATCTGTATCTGTTTAAATCTGAAGTGGGTGTGGAAGTGTATTGTGTTTGTTTGTTTATTTTTTGGTTATGTATTTTTTAAAATTAAATATTAACCTGACACCCACGGAAACACTGTAAACAGCCCAAAACACAGATCAGAAATAAACACAAGGACTGAGAGTGACTAGTTCGGAAAACCAAGGCCAGGAAAACCTCCTGTTTTAGCCTGGGTCTGTCAGAGCTTTGTTAGGACTGGAGCTCTGACAAAACTCATTGTCCTTTAACAAAACCAATTCAGCTGTGCAGATGCACACAACACACTCTCAACTAAAAATAAAATATCTCAAATGAGTTTCACAGCAGCGTTGTCCTCAAATATAAAAATTTCCACCTCTGTCCATGGGATGCTGTTAAGTAACAATGAGACAGAGAAGGAGGGTTAGTGCTGTGAATAATTCACTCTCCCCATCACATGGGCCTGAACAAGGAAAAGCTCTCAGAGATGGAGAATGTGAGACCAAGATAGACTTAAATAGGGTAAAAGGAAGAGCTGGGCATTTTAACATTTTCAGCACCACGGAGAGCAACACAATTCTGTCACAGCACCAGGGACAGTGAGAGTGTTAGAATGTAAATACATTTTTTTCCCATTAAAAAGAATGCCAGAGAGGTTCACAGGGCATCTGGTTGAGATTAGAGGTGTGCATCAGGAATGGGATCCAACAACAAAAAAGAGATTTTTAAAGAAAGAAAGAAAGAAAGACAGACAGAAAGAAAAGATGGTAAATCCTTCTGGTTTAGGATACAAATTTCTGTTTTAAATCTGAATACAGATACAAATATTTGGAGCAGAAAACAGTGTGTGTGTGTGTGTGTGTGTGTGTGTGTGTGTGTGTGTGTGTGTGTGTGTGTGTGTGTGTATGTGTGTGTATGTCTGAGTATGTCCGTGCACGTTCTTACTACGTCTACAAGTTGTGAGATCTTCAGACCAAAGCGCACTTTGACAGTGTTGTTGGAATACTGCGTAGGCCGCACCCATTTCTGATAGCCCTGAAAAAGGTCCCTCAGCAGGGTGTCTTCCCTCTCAGCCAGAGACACAAACTCTCCTGCAGCTTCACACACACACACACACACACACACACACACACACACACACACACACACACACACACACACACACACACACACACACACACAAACTAAGGGTCAAATGTTGTCAAAGTGATGTCACTTTATTGTTGTCAAATAAGTCATCACTTATTGTTGCCATTGTAGCATCATGAAACTCAGACTGGCAATTTCACATACTGAACTTAATAACACAGAGCAGGAGACTCTGTGAAATACAAAGAAGGACAAACAGAAACCAGACACATTCTCGTAATCAGCATAATCGGATCGGGCAATGGCTCAACCGCAATCGTCTTTCCACTGGACATACAGTACAATGCACTGCCTAGAATGTAGAAGACATTATTGCAGTGTATTCTAGTGCATTTATACACAAATAGAGAGCAATAGGGAGGAAATTTTAATTTAGCCATAATTGTTTCTGTATTAAGGAGCTTGCCGTTGATCTAGGAAAAGTGAGCTATTACCTACACCTGCCTTTGTTTACACTAGCAAAAATCCAAACAATTGGCTTGAATGATTCTTCGGACCAATCCATATGTATATAGCACACATATTCAATGTGTACAGACTGGTTTGTGATTCATTTAAGCACTTTTACAAAAAAAAATCAAAGGGTCAAAACAACAAACAGGCCCAAGCTTCACCTAACAACTCTTTGCTACATCTTGATCCTAATATTCTTTCCTTCCTAACTCCATTTTCTGATATTTTTATTGATACATCCATACATTAAAGTTGTCAATAATTAAGGTTAGGCCAAAGGATAGGTTTGTTTTGAGTTCTCATTTTGTGAGAAACGTACATGAAGTTTTAAGTTTATGGTTGGGTTTTTTTTTAGGACACATTAAATAAATCAAAATCTTACCCTCACTTATTTCAATGTAACAGGAGATCAGGTTTATTTTTTATATTAAATCTAACGATAAAGAAAGTTGGGCAGCAAAAAAGTGTTGGGGTATTATGGATCTGTTCCTCTTTTTAATTTAGGCCCTTACAGATTCTGTGAGAACCCTAAATTTGGGGTTCCCTCTGTTGCTGGTTTGGTACCCTCAAGTGTACTTTTAGTATGTATCCTTTGCCAAGTAAGGTGCATATAGAGTAACTTTAAAGCTTATTACAAAAATATACAAAAAATAAAGGTGCCAACTCATCAATAAGGGAAAAAAAAATCTAAAACCATCCAAGGAGGCCATTTTGCTGAAAGTGTATGAAGCTAAATTGGTTTCAACTAAGATATACAGTATCTCTGAATAAAATAATGTTATTAAATACAGGTAAGCACAATAACCAAGACAACATTTGGATAAAGTGGCTCAAATCAATAAAATCAAATAAAACCATGAATATTTTAGAAATTTAAGATGTTAAATGTGTGGTTGGTGATAGTAGTAGGCTATTCACACACTTCACAATCAAGTTTTGTGGGCCCTAATTTTCTTTAATACGAAATAACATGACATTTTAAAAAGTATTGACGAGTAATGCGTTAATGTTAATTAATTTACCATATTTACAACATATTCTGACTGAGACAAGTGGACAAACTAGCTGATTTTGTCTTAAAATAAGCAAGTCATTCAACTACAATACTCATATGCTATATGCTAAATGCGTTTTCAGTCTCTGAAGAGATTATAGGACGTAGCTCGAGCGCTCACCTGTCACCATGGCGACCAAAAACAGCGGGAAAATAGCGTTAACAAAGCGCGCCAACTTCATTTCGGTCCTCAAAACATAACAAAACATAACAAAATAAAGCACATGCAGGCGATGAACAGGAACTCCACCGAGAATTAACCGAATAAAACAACAATAAAGTGGAACAAATTGCAGGCTGTTGTGATGATTACTGTGCTTTCATGGTGTTTATAAGTGATAATAATTAAATGACCGTTAGGATTTGTGTTTAGAGCGCGAGTCCGAAGGCAAAGCGCGTGGAAAGTGGGAGGAGCCAGAGAGTGTGTGTGGTTGTGTGTGTGTGTGTGTGTGTGGGTGTGTGTGTGTGTGTGTGTGTGTGTGTGTGTGTGAGAGAGAGAGAGAGAGAGAGAGAGAGAGAGAGAGAGAGAGAGAGAGAGAGAGAGAGAGAGAGAGATACTTAAAGGAATAATTCCATTTTTTGTAAACTGGGTTAAAATTAATCGCATTTTTAATGTTTAAAACTGAACTTTTGAAGAAACATCAATTAATAAAAGTGTTAATAACTTTGATAACATCACCTGTAAATTTAAAATGATATTACCTGTAGGTCTAATACATTAAAATGCACCTCAAAGTGGTTTCCAAAGAAGGAAAAGGTAAATATAAAAACAACATAAGGGTAGAAGCAGAAGATAAATAAAATAAAATAAAAATGTATTAGAAATTCTTAAGAAAAGATCATTAAGAACTTCAAAGAGAAGTTAAAGATAGTAATATAAAATAGTTATCACACACTCGGTAAAATAAGGAATTGCACCTCAGATATTTAATAAATATTTAATAAAAATTTAAATAAATAAAAAACCCATAACACCCAAACAGTAATAATAAAGTAATTAACTAACTAACTAACTAACTAAATAAATAAATAAAGTAAAATAGTTATAACAATTTGGATAAAACAGGAAGATATTACAAATATCAGATATTTATAACAATTTATAATCAAATGTTACCAAGTAAAAAAGAAGATGTTTGCTGTATGTCTTGTGAGAGGAAGTGCAAAAGTTTTCACACCCCTATGACAAAATAAATATAAAAAAATTGCAACAAAACATTTTTTTTAAAGAAACATCAGTTTCATAATTTTTGGTAACATTACTTTTGGAATTTATTTTTAAAAAAATATTAATATATAATATATGAAAAATGCAAGAAATTATCAAATAAATTTATAAAAGAAATTCTAAGAACAAACAATTAAAATAATAATAAAGTAACCATAAAATAAATAGGTAATTATGTTAAAATAGTAATAGCCAACTGGGTAAAACAGGGAATTGTAGCTCAATATTTATGGCCTAGTGTGATTCCATTATGGTACGTTGTTGCCTCAGGGCAACATGCATATTTTTGTAATTTTTTAACACACATTTATATTTTTCTGATATAAAGGTATTCAACATACAGTACTGTGCAAAAGTTTTAGGCACATGCAAAGAAATGCTGTAGAGCAAAGATGCCTTCAAAATAATGAAATTAAAATTTTCTACATTAAAAAAGAATACCATAAAGAGCAGTAAACAGTAGTAAATCAAACAAAGTCAATATTTGGTGTGACAAAAAATATAAATTAAAATAGTAGTCTCTGCTACAATTAGTGCAGTTTTATAAGGAAATGAGCTGGTAAGTTTTATTGAGCATCTTGCAGAACCAGACACAGTTCTTCTGGACACTTTGACTTTCACACTCGCTTCTTATTTTTGCAGCAAAACCCAGCAGCCTTCATTGTGTTTTTTGTCTGAAAAGTGTCTCTTACATAATACGCTGCTTTCTTTAATGACACACAAACATTTTTCTGTAACATTTAATCTTGTGCTAGAAAACTAATGTTTGGGAATCTAAAATGTTTTTGTACTGACTTGATAATGTCGAAGTCATAAAATAAAACATCTATAACAAAGTTTGTACTAAAAAAAATAGGGTGCCTAAAACTTTTGCACAGTACTGTATATCTTGATTTACCAATAAACAGGGACCAAATTTACATATTGATGAACATTGACTGGAACACTGGTTAAAGGGTTGATCTTTACTAGAGAAAATATGGTGCTGCTGAAATACCTGCTGAAAGAAGACTCCAGTTGGCTGCCAGTGGATCATATGACCAATTTGTGCATTTCTATTGGTTAGTATTAAGACGTATAAAATTGGTTGCTGATTTATGCTAGAGGAAAGCCAAAATTGTTCATGTTGCCTGGAGGCAACATGTAACCATAGAGGGTTAAAATATAGTAAAAAGAATAATAAATTGAGGATGTTATGATTTTAAAAATAAAAAATTGCTATGGGATTATGTTTTTAATGTATATCAGAAGATAATTATCTTCTCTCTAGTGCCTTAGTGAATGTAGCTTTATTTTGCATGAATCCACTGCACTGCATGTCATTTGTGTGTGTGTATTTATGCATGCAATGACCATATGCGTGTATCTACCGTACAAATATAATCAGTCTCCACAATCTCTCTGAGGGATGAAACAAATCCCCCCCACACACGTCTGAGCGTGTGTGTACGTGTGTGTGTGTGTGTGTGTGTGTGTGTGTGTGTGTGTGTGTGTGTGTGTGTGTGTGTGTATCTAGTCTCAGCTCAGATGATTTTCTGCTCTAGTTGGAAGCAGCTGTGACCAAGGCTGTGCGATGACGCTCTCACACCATTCACATTTCATTCCCGTGTAGGAAGATTTTATCTGGATTTACACACACACACACACACACACACACACACACACACACACACACACACACACACACACACACACACACACACACACACACACACACACACACACACACACACACACACAGAGTCTTACTATTGCTTTCTGCTTTGTATGTGTTGCTCAATGTAACCTAGATGAAACAAACAGAAAATTGCTGTCAATTAAACGGCCCTTCCCCCCTGATAATTACACCTTTAATCAGTAATCACGTATAATACACTGGGTCAGATTAAGGACTACTTCCAAAACGGCTATCTACATCTCATGAATGTCTCCATAAGCGCACGCACACAAAGAAAGTGGATGAATCATTTGTTAAATATTCATACAGTCAGTTCCTTCAATAATGCATGTCTTCCTCAATTTGTCCACGAGATCCACAGGAGTTAGGATAGAGATGGTGCTAAGCGCTTTATCCTGGTCAGGGCTGTGGTGAACTTGGAGCCTATCCTGGGAACACTGGGTATGTTTTCTTTCTATGAGTTAATAAGAAAAAAAATAAACAAAGCATCATAGCTCCATAGAGTTATTATTGCTCCTAGTGCTCAAAAATAGGAACAAGCACTAAATAGAAGGCCAGCAGGGAAGGCATCATGCTGCCTCATGCTCACTCTATGAACATTTTCAGTTGAGGAAGATCAGCGGACAGGGGAGTTAAGGACGGGTTTGCCAGAGTCTTGGTTTTACTCCAAACTGGGCTAGTTTTAAAATACTCTCTGGTTGCCAGGATCTTGTTTTATAGCAAATATTCAGAATTAAAATGAATACAAAGGCAAAGTGTAAGAGCAGACAGTGTATTTGTGATGTACAGAGCAATTTCTACTATAAGATATATTACAGAGATTGGGAAATGGAAAGGGAAAATGGACTGAATAATGTCAGTACGTCAGAATTCTACTGTGTACAACAGTGTAAGTCAAGTGAGCAGCCATGTTGATTTGACTCAGAGTTAAGGAGACTGTCAGGGGTCAGGGGTCAGGGGTCAGAAATCGAACACAGCATGAATGTGAGGTACTCTGTGATTCCCTACCTGAAATTGTATTGCTATAATTTTTTATCAAATGGTTGAGATCAGTAGGATCACATGACCTGGGTCCAGTGTTAGAAACTGTGAATGTGAGCTGTTCACTACCTAAGTTTGCCAGTGAGGACAAGTTATTTGTGTGTGTGTGTGTGTGTGTGTGTGTGTGTGTGTGTGTGTGTGTGTGTGTGTGTGTGTGTGTGTGTGTGTGTGTGTGTGTGTGTGTGTGTGTGTGTGTGTGTGTGTGTTGTAGCTCTTAACCAGAAGCTGCATTAAGAGGCCAACAGTTTCCGAAACGCAAGCCATCACAAAGATCCAGAGGATGAGCTGCTCTATTACCATTGCCAAGTATTTCCAGTCCTCAGTGATCTGAAAAAGAGAACCAAAGCTTTGTTGAGAATGTATATTGAATTATTCATTTCAGATACCTGTATCACTTGTCAGAAAACATCAAACATCACAGTATCAACAATTATTTTTTAGATTCTGTCTATGTGGCATGTTTGCCATACAAGTTGTTACTACAGAAACTATAGAAGCTTAAAGACCTTCTGAGCCATATAGAGTAATTTTGCTGTGATGTAATGGGGATGAAGATCACTATAAGTAGTACAGCTATACGCTGTACAGACAAAAGCATGTGGACACCTTCTAATCGACAGATATTGGCAGTAGAATTGGTCGTATTGAAGAGCAACTCCATATGAATGCCCATGGTTTTGGAATGGGATGTCTAACAAGCTCATATAGGTATGGGGGTCAGCTGTCCACATACTTTTGGCCATATGTTGTATTTTATTACAGTTTAATCACTATTAGTAAAACAGACAACAAACAAATTAGAGCATAGCCGTTAACCCCATAGATAAAAGATGTATAGACAGCATTAATATTAACTGTAAAATATAAATAAATGTTGCTTAAAGACCATAATTAGGTAAGTGATAAATACTTTTCTTTTTTCCCCATCAGATTAGATCTAGATTGTTCCAATACATTTTTTTTTTATCATAGGGTGTTTAAAATCTTTTCATGATGTTCCATCATATTTATTATTTTTTTTAAATAACCATATAAATAAATATATAAATGATTATGTAGCATATAAACGATTAAATAACTAGTATAACATTTTAAACATTTTGTCATTTGTAGCATTTTTCCTTTCCGGTTTAATAAAGTTGCATTTACAGTAGAATCAAGTCCAGTAAGGAAACTTCCTTTAAGAAACATATAATAAAAGGCTTGTAGCAATTAAACAGCATAATAATAATAATAATAATAATAATAATAATAATAATAATAATAATAATAATAATAATAATAATAATAATAATACAGGTGTTGATTATTTGGTTTGTACTTAAAAAACAAATTAATAGAAGTGTACAGTAATTACAGTGCTATAATAAAACCTGTCATTTTCTTTCATTATGAAAATATAAAATAACATACAGTTTTTCATTGTATTCACATTTCAGGGCCACTCAGCAATTAGGTCAGGTCATGATAAAAAACAGTTAATGGTCAAAGTGCACAAATAACTCTGTCTCATCTCATCTCAGCAGCTAAACATTAACTTACTTTATCTTTACCTACAATTGTTCATTGTCTGTACACACCCAGTGAATTAGTGCGACTGCCGCAAAGCATCGCCATACCACGCCACGTGTCTCCTGCTATTCAGAAGTCATGTCATCTGTTACTACCAACACGTTCTGAGCTACAAGGGAAAAGCAGAAAGGTCCAGAGGAACTCTAGTTTAGCAGGAAAACCATGGAGCTGTGGAGAATAACACTGATCATAAACCTGTGGCTCCTCAGTAGCCCAAATCTGCAACATGCATCTGCTTTCAACCTGGATAATACCAATGTTCTGAGGAAAAACGGAGAGCCTGGGAGTCTGTTTGGATATTCCCTCGCAATGCACCACCAACTCAAACCTACTGATCAGCAACTGTGAGTTCATTCATGGGGGAATTATTAGTAAACACAATGTTGGCAGATGCAAATGTAACTATGGTGAGAAAACAATTAAACCATGGCTTCAGGAGTCATGAATTATACGTAGTAATTTCACAGTGAGGGTGGAAAAAGTTCTGACATGATTTATCTTGGTTTCATTTTTTTACATCACAAAAACCTGCCATTTTAACAGGGGTGTGTAGACTTTTTATGTCCATTATTGCATCACTGCGTTATCACTCGGAAGCAGGTGAAGAATACATCGCTTAGATGGTCTTGGACCATTTTTTTTGGAGTGTGATTGTTGTGTTCTCACCTGCCTAAAGAACCACACTGAGGGGGAAACACGACCCAGGATTCCGTTCAAACAGACTAAACACCGCATATGTGAAAGCAACCTAAGATACAAATAATTTTTTTCCTTTAGTCCTCCAGACAATGTCGTTCTCATAACTAACAAATCATTTCTAACCTCAGCTTGCTGATTGGTGCTCCACATGCGAAAGCCTTACCCAGTCAGAAAGCCAACATAACTGGAGGTCTCTATCGCTGTAAGTTCACAAAACAGAGTGACGACTGTGAACGGATCCCCGTAGACACCGAAGGTTGGTGTTGTTCTGTGTAAATAGTTATGATGAAGTGAATATTCAGATTTAATATCCACCCTTCTTACATGTCATAACTCATTGACAGATTCAAGGCCAGAACAGGGATTAGACCACCGGGAAAACCAGTGGATGGGTGTGCATGTGAAAAGCCAGGGCCCAGGAGGAAAAGTGGTGGTGAGTTAGTCCATAACATATAACACAGTAATAATTACACTCATTAATATTGTATTTGAATTATTAAACCCTAATGTTGTGTTATTGTCAAAATTACACACAGTAAATATCCACAAAAAGTGAAAAAAATGAAAATTATTTTTCCAACATGAAACAAACACCCAGTTCTACGGCAATAAAAGATATGGAATTTAGTAATTATATTACAGATGTTAGATGGTAAAAGTATACCAATATATACGTACATAACAAAAATATGTTTTAGTGGAATCCCGTTCCTCTTATTTACGCTCCCAAACATGGAAATGTCTTTTGAGGTTATATTTTTAAATATACTTTATTTATATTTGAAGTAACTAAGATACACTATTGGGTCTGTTAAAATAAATTTTACCATTATATTGCTCTATAATCAAAAGAGATGGCCTGGGACCCAGTAAACACTACATACAATGCTAATTAATAAACAGTCATGTAATATTGATTCACATTGGAATTTGCTGGAATTCATCCACTTAGGTTTGTGCTCACCGCTACCAGCAGTGGATACATAAAAATCAGCTGGTACTTGGCAGGTGCTTCATCTTGGAAGAGAACCTGATCGTAAATGACATGAGGACGTTTTGCCGCAATCGGGGCCATTCTAAGGACCTGTTAGGTTGCTGCCAGCAGGGCGTCTCTGCAGCTTTCACCAAAGACAAGAACTACATAGTGTTCTCGGGGCCAGGTGCCTACGACTGGAAAGGTACACCACGCCTGGGATTTTAAACATTTTGAATATGGTAAATAATTAAATCTATAATCATGACTCTAATTTACTCAGTGTTGCATAAAATTTATTGGAACAAGAGAATGTCTTTGTTGGACTTCTACAATGTTTTCATACAAATGGACGTGTGAGATCATACAGTAAATATTTAAAAGTATCATTTTCCTTTTGTTTTTAATGGTTTAATTTCTGGTTTCCTTTGCTGGTGTGGTACCGCAAGGCTACACCTTATTATGTATCCTTTACCTGGAAAGGTCTATGTAGTGTACCTTTAATAAATCTTAAAGCTTTAAAGGTATATCAGTTATGTACCTTAAATAATATAAAATATAAAAATAATATAAAAGTATACTATAGTCACGAGATACACATTAAAGATGTACCATTGACAGTACCATGTCAGCAACAAGGAAAAGTACAGTTTGCTACCTTTATTTCTGTATGTTCAATATGTTTCCCAGATTTCCTACCTATGTCAATTTTAACTTGCCTTCATACGGACCACTTTTCAGGACAATTATAATAACTTGTGTCCTTCCTGAATGCAAAAAAGTAAAAAAACAAAAAACAAAAAAAAAAACAAACAAACAAAAAAATCCCCAACATTTTCACTTCCTGACTTTAAGGTATTGTCCGCATGGAGCCTATCGAAGACTTTTTTCTGGATTACTATGAAACTGGAGACTGGAATGAGCTTGATGAAAATCACATTCCTCTGACCATCAGCAGCTATTTAGGTGAGAATGTAAATGCTTTCATTTGTTCTCTGATAAATTTGGTTTTCCTACATATATTTCCTACAAAGCCTCTATATGTTGCTGTAATCATACAGCAAAATATACAGATATTTTCATATTCGGATATTTTGATATAAATGCATATTCAAATTGCATTTTCATTAAGACATTTGAACATCCTGTTAGTTAATATTCTAACTATTGAAGTAATTTTGACCAATTATGAATAAAGCCCAGAGTTTTCCAGTAACCATAGTGACACCAATGAATATACATCTCATTTAAAGCACCAGGTGTTTGAAAGCTGTCAAGATCCAAGATGGATTTGACATATTGTTCTTTTATCTCTTGCACTTTTCAAGGCTTTGCTCTGGACTCAGGAACTAATCTGTTAAAGGAAGAAGAGCAGGTTGTAGTGGCGGGAGCACCACGCTCCAATCTCAGTGGTGAGGTCCTGATCTTAAAGCCTGTGACGGATCAGAGGAGTCTGCGTGTAGCTCACGTTCTCCGAGGCCAGGGTCTGGCGTCCTCTTTCGGCTACGCACTGGCTGTCATAGATCTCAATGCAGACGGGTAAGACGTCTAGAGCTAGAGACCCATCCTACTGAAGTCTTGATCTAACATGCCTGGCTCTTGTTTACTTTACTGATAATAAATGTTGATTCATTCCATTCTTTTGTTTTTATAGCAATAAAACTGCCAAAATAATATTTTGAAAAGGCCAATTGTATCATCTGTAGACCTCAATTCTTAGCAATGTCAACAATATTTATTGATATAGAGACACAAAGTCTTTCCGAGTTCGTAGGAATCCGTTGTAGGAGTGTAATTGTGTGAATGTTTACAGGCAATGTGACAGGAATTAAGATCAACCTCAGAGAAAAAAAGGTGTGTTAGAAGTTTTCTCCAAGTTTCAACCAACAAAACATTCAGTTCATCCAAACTAGAGCATTGACAGTCTGCTCATTTCTTCTCCATTGCATCCCATAGATGCAATAGATCCCATAGATCCTCTATAGGGTTTGAGTCAGGCCTCTGGGAAGTTTTCTTTTAAAAGGCAGCTGGTTTGCTTTGGATCATAAGCCTTATTTAAGAAATGAACAATTTCTTCTGTGGTTTCAGCAAGTTTACATCCAAAATAGAAAAACAGACTAACCTTTTTGTGGTCTACATGACAACCAGTAAAAATCCTAATGCTAGTACAAACAGGGAGAACACTTTGACAAGCAAACTAAAATGATTATTATTATTATTATTGTTGTTGTTGTTGTTGTTGTTATTGTTGTTGTCGAATATTTATTTATTTTCATTACAATTTGACAAACCTAAAAACATTTCTGCTGGTTGGTTTACCAGATGGGATGATCTTGTGGTTGGTGCTCCTCAGTACAGCTTGACAGACATGGAGGCAGGAACAGGAGGCGCTGTTTACGTCTACATAAACCGTCGAGATGGCCAAGACTGGGACAGGTTACAGCCAGACATTCTTGCTGGCAATAAAGACTCCATGTTTGGACTAGCGGTGGCAAACATTGGGGACATCAATCGCGACGGATTCAACGGTTTGCATCAGAAAATGCACCAAGACACGTGTTCTTATACCAAACACAGTGCAGACATCGTTGGTCATTATGTGTAATTAACTTATTATAATTATGCTGAGTGATTATACTTCATGGAAGCCTGAAGAATCTTGATTGTTTTTCGACAGATTTTGCAGTTGGAGCACCTTATGATAATGATGGTTATGGTGCAGTGTACATATACCTCGGCAAAACTGGACACTTTTCACAAAAAGACAACCAAGTAGGTGAAAATTATTTATTCTGACTAAAGTAGGTTGAGCGTGCCAAAAACTGAATCTTGAGACCTTCTCCATCTGTAATATTCTCTTGATGTAGGTTTTACAGGGTAAAACCCATAAAATCAAGCTGTTCGGCTATTCCCTGGCTGGAAACATGGATATAGATGGGAACGGCTATCCAGACTTAGCTGTGGGCTCACTTTCCGACAGCGTACTTATCTACAGGTAATGCACTATTTTCAGTTTTCTTTTACACTCATCCTATATTTAGCTAATTTGGCTTGTTTTGTAATAAAACTGAATAATTTTCTGTTTAAGGGCTAAGCCTGTGATTAGCATTGAGAAATCCTTGACATTAACACCTAGTGAGATGGACTTCCAGGAAAGAGACTGCCAGAAAGGTCACTGGTGAGGAAAAAACATAAAACTCTTTACAGCCTTCAATTTGGACTTATTTGTTTTCAGTCTGGTGTTTTTACTGAGGGCCTACATGTAAATCTTTCAGCATTATAACTGCTGAATCCTGCTTCTCCTACACGACCTATCCAGCGTCGTATAACCCCGGACTGGGTGAGTGAAATAATGTTTGATTAAGATTTAAATGTAAATAATGTAAAGAAAGTGAGTATCAGTGTTACAGCAATTTTTGTGAATTTTTATTTTCAGTTTGTCCACAACAACATTTACACACAACTTAACCAAACGACTGATAAATACGGCACATTTCTGTATAACAGATGAATCCCAATGGATGAGTGGAAAAATATCTTTAATATTATAACAAAAGTCTAGTCTCCATGACTTGCTTTATAAGCCTTATAATTTCATCTCTGTGGTCCTGTAGAGATTCTCTACAAGCTGAATGCTGATGAACAGTGGGTTCAGGATGGTCAACAGTCCCGCCTTGTTTTCCAGAACAATCATGAAGGAAACATTGTGCTCCAGACCCAGGGTCAAAAACAATGTGTACAAAGCCGCCTCCGGCTTCGGGTACTAAACCTTCTGCCTTCCCTTTTCTTTTCACTGTGTTATATATATATATATATATATATATATATATATATATATATATATATATATATATATATATATATATATATATATATATATATATATATATATATATATATATATATATATATATATATATGTGTGTATATATGTGTATATATATATATATATATATACACACACAGTATATGCTCAATAAATCTCACCAGCTAATTTCCTAATAAAACTGCACTAATTGTACAGGAGACTACTATTTTACACCAAATATTGACTTTGTTTCATTTACTAGTGCTTACTGCTCTTTACTGTATTTTTAAAAAATGTATTAACATTTAATTTCATTATTTTGAAGGCATCTTTGCTCTACAGCATTTCTTTGCATGTGCCTAAAACTATATATATATATATATATATATACACACACAGTATATGTAATTAATGTTTTTTGAAATTTGAAATATTAATTGCCCGTGCCTTCCAGGCTGACACCGAGAACAAGCTTACAGAAATCCCTGTCAGCATGTCAGTGTCTCTGCTGCAATACAGTCTTCAGACATTGAGTCAAAGCTCTCTACCTGATCTCCAGCCAGCGCTCAATGATCTCCAGCCTCGGGAAAGCACAGCTAAAGTGTGTGTTAGACAGCAAGACAGAGTTCTGATCATTTTATCATGATTAGAGGACGTCTCTGATGTATGTGGCTTTTTGTATTGAACCTTTTCTCACATTTTCAGTTCATGTTTTTGAACACTGGCTGTGGAAGTGATAATATCTGTCAGAGTAACTTGCAGCTACAGTACAGCTTCTGCACCAAAGACCAACATCAGGACTTGTGTTCACCACTAGCCAGGTGACCTCACTGTTCTGTAGCCTAAGATCCTTATTTTTATTTTTATTTTTAAAATAGATTAGTAATAAATTAATAATAAATAAATTAGTTACAGAAGAAAATACTTAATTGAAAATGTAGATCAATATCTTAATGAAAAAATAGCTAACATTGTCCAGAAATATACTTGAGTGAATGTTAAAAGCCCTTAATTACTAAGGTGTTAAAAAAATTAACTATAAATTATACAAACTGAAGGTAAAATTCAGTAAAATTCAACCACTGTTAATTTGTAACGATTCACACAAATTAATTTCAGAATCAGAATATCTTTTTCCACAATTTTTATAATTTGCTTACTTTATTACATTATTACTTATTACATTACATTATTTTCCCCCACTAAAATTAAAACATTAAATTATGGAAAAGTAGTCAGACTTATAGGCTGCCTTTGTGCAAAGATGACTAATTGCGGTATTCATTACATGAGATTAAATGTTTGGTGCATCCTAAAGCGGGTGCTTGGATCCCTCTCTGACAGACAAACCATATGGTTCTAGATAAAACCTGGTACAATCCTAGAAAAAACCCTTGCTTAAAGGTTCTTTGGGTAGTTAAAAGTTCTTCCTAACCGAAAAAGGTTCTACTTGGATCCCTCTCTGATAGAAGAAGTCCTTTGTTGTAAGGTTTTACAGTAAATAAAACCTGGCCACTGCCTGAACTGGTAGCTGGGCTAGTGAAAAAAAGTAGTCATCATCTTACAGATTTGTAACAAGTACACACAAAGTTCCTTAAAGGTTCTTTGTATAATTAAGAGTTCTTAGCTTCCTTAGGTCTTCTGTGGTTAGGAGGGTTCGTTTAGTCCTAAAGGCATTCTCCATGGAACCCTTACTGAAAGTGAAGCTCTGTTATTAGGAACAAACCAAACAGCACTTTTTTTCTATAAATGCACTGTTGTGTATGGATTTGATTGGACATTTTAAATATAGTTGAATGATTATATGTCTAGAAATGTGGTTGGTTTAAATTTTAACACCTGCTCTTTAAACGTAATAATTTACACACACAATCATTCCTCCAAAGTGACACTGAGGCTGCTGTAAATTACACTGCAGGTGTTAAATGAATCTATTTGCAAAGACATTAACCTGTATTTATGATCTCTAAGTTGAATTGTCGCATTGTTCATTAAATTAAACACACAAACTGAACACAACAAGCTAATTCTCCATGTTGTTCTGTATATTAAAGGGAGGACGGAGTGGCAGTAATCTCCCCCGGTGCCGGGAACACGGCCCTGGAGATCACTATAAAGAATCACAGAGGACATGACGCTCATCTCGCTCAACTGGTTGCAAACTTTCCAGAATCTCTACCTTTATCATCGGTCATCCTTAAACAAGATAGTGTGAGTCTCAGAACACAATATAACTCAATACAAATGAAAGAGATTAAACTGGACAGTTAAATAATCGAAATCGAAATATACATTATCTTATAGGTATAGGTTTGGCCAAAATGGGAAAAAAAAGGCATTTAAAACAAAATGATATCAACATTTTTCTGGGTGTCATCTATCAGCGCTTTATAACCTCATTGTCACTGTAACAAGTAACTGATTAGATCCTAACATCTGTTTTTGTACCAGATGTTTCACTTCATTTTATCCAAATATTTTTATGGAAAAAAAAACCTGAACTATTCTTTATTGGCAAAACCTCAGTACAACTGAATATCGTTATAAACACGGTATTATGTACAATGTTTTCAAGTATCGCATTTCTTATGGTTATGGAATGACTGTTTATAGCTGCTATAATGAAAGTGAGAACAGGAAATGACTTGTTTTGTAGAATTTCAAATTGAATGTATTATAAATAACTATAAATTCCTTATTATTGGCAAATTGCTGTGTTACGAGAGGAATAAAACAGATTACGATGCCCTGTTATAGGGGAAAAATACTATGGGTAGTAACAGTAACTCCAGTTCATCACACCACCCAGTCACTGAATATTTCTATTTTTCTATAACTGCACTCCCCAAAAGTGTTCCTCGTCACAGGCATTACAGTGACTGCATGTTTTCATCTCCAAGCCACTCGTTCTTGTCTGTTTTCTGCAGAAAGTGAACGTGCAGTGTGATGTGGATGGGAATAAAACGAGAGCGGAATGTAATCTTGGAAATCCTTTCAAAAGAGATGCAGAGGTAAACTGAATGATGCTGGAGCTAGCTATATATATATATATATATATATATATATATATATATATATATATATATATATATATATATATATATATATATATATATATATATAAAATTTATATTTTTTTACTTACTCTGGTTTTGCTTATTCGAAATTATTCATTCTCTAGGTAACATTTTATCTCTTGCTAAACACTGATCGTCTGACCGCGAGCATAACGGACGTCAACGTGACGCTGAATCTCCACACGTAAGACATGATATTTATGTTATTTACAATAAAATTAATGCTCAATCAATTAAGATATACTGTATTCTGTGTCTTCTGGTTGCATGTTGACTTCTGTAGTAATGTACAGAGATCATGTAAGGTGCAAGTGCAAAAGTTTGTATACCCTTGGACAAAATTTTGAAGATTAAAAAAAAATTACAACAAAACCCACGAAGCCTCATTTATCAAACTGGATACAAAATTTATCATTAAATAAATCGTTTTCAGAGCCTTTATACAAGAAATGCTGTAGTCATGAAAATCCAGTTGGTTGGGAAAAATGTTCATATCATAATATTCATTCATATCCATACAAGAGTTTTGAGGAGATTCACTATTGTGAACTTTGATTCATCAGCTTTAAATCACATCATTAGTGATTTTCTATACAGATTACACTGTAGAGATTAAATCAGTTATTTATTTCGATTGCACACACATATTTAGTGAAACATTTGTGAAACTCAGTCACTGCATATTAAAAGAAAATGATCCAAAAGTCATTCATAAATGAGGACAAATAGGACTAACCATTCAATTTTGACAAAAGTAATGGCACCCTATAAATGGAGGAAGAGTTATGCTCCATTTGACCTGAAGTCGTAACTCGTAATGTCTGACCTCCGAGTAGGAAAACCCAAAGAAAACACCCTCTCACCTCCAAATTCCTACTCAGGAATTCTGGGTTTCCTCAACCTTGAGTTCAGCAAGTGATGCCAAGTCAACATGGCTGCTCACAGTATCTTTACTAAAGTTACACACAACTTCACTAAATGATCGATAAATATGGTCCGTTTTCTTTATAAACTGCCTCCAGTCTCTTTCATATCATCTGACCAGATTTTGGATTTTCTCAGGTCCTCACCTTTCGAAACCCTCGAACTGTCTACCATTTTCTACGACCTCAAATATACTTCCTATTTAAAGTCTTCTGGATGTTTTTCACTGCCTGCTAAAAGAGTTTTTTTCTGTTAATGAAGATTTATGGTTTGTTGTCTTTTGCAGCGTACTCCCACATTTCATTTCTAACACATATTTTTTTTTTTTTGTAATTAATTAGTAAAATAGAGGTTCATTTTCAATTTTTCCATTAAAACACATGGGGGGGGGGCAAAATTTTGTCTTCAGCTGTAATATATGTAGAGAATTTAAATCATTACTGAATTCATGCATAAACTGAATTATTATTATTATTACTATTATTAGTGGTAGTAGTAACATTAAATTATTTCACACATGCTTTTGTTGCTATAGGATCAGCGTGCAAAATATTTCAGAAATCGTTGCAGAGGCTCGAGTTTTCTTTGAGCTGTATCTGCAAGTGTTTGGGTAAGCACAACTTTCCATTATATAAAATATGAGTATAAATATACAGTCCATTTTGTCATTTGATCTTTGCTTGTACTTTAATAACATACTTTATCATATTACAGAAAACGAATACAAAATGAAAGATGCATTCACTGACCGATTTGCGTCCTTTGGTCTCCTGAGAAGCTAAAATCCTTATCATTCAATTTATTTATAATACTCATGTGACAGACAGTAATGCTCTTGTGTTACTAAACTCCTGCCTCTCCCTGAGTAAACATGCCTCCACAGGATTACTCACCTCTTTCAGTACTTTGCTCCGTGTTATTGTTTTGTTTCTGCAGACTGGCCAAACCTTCTCAAGTGTACTATCGAGAGGTGGAGAAGAACAAACCAGAGGAGGAGCTCGGAGAACCTGTGCAGTATGAGTTTATGGTTTGTCCATAACATTTAAAAAAAAAATCTCTTACATCAGGCATTATCTCTTGGAGATGATAAGACAAAAACACAGCTTGTTTTGTCATGGCGTATACAGCTTTACCTTAGACTGATACAAAGCGCTGACACTGCAGACTCCTTCCATAAATGCTAAATAAACTCCTCAAAAAAAAAAATCTCCTCAAAGAAAATGTTTTAATCATGTTTTAAAATCTAGTTTTTTGGCGAGTTCCCCATTTCCCATACTTGTTAGAACAAGCACATTAATATAAAACTGTGATTTGCTATCATAAAAAATTAATCAACACCTTCTGACCAATCAGAATTCAACACAGCGCTGATACACAGTCTATGCCTTTGCTTATTATAAATTCAGATCAGTAACATGGGTCGACCTCTGAAGTCCTTCGCCTCTGTGGCCCTCAA
>CM042542.1:3770000-3902500 GCA_023630585.1 Cranoglanis bouderius | reverse complement strand
GGAACACTGGGCGTGAGGTGGGAATAGACCCTGGTTGGGCCACATGCATTCACACACTCATTCACACTTTTGGCAAATTTAGCTTTGCCAATTCATCTGCATGTTATAGGGAGGCGGAAGAAAACCAAAGAACCCAGAGGAAACCCACACGGACATGGAGAGAACACGTGAAACCTCGTACAGAGAGTAACCCGAGCCTCGGATCAAACCGGTGAGGAACTTTTGAGAGCGGAGTTACTCTTATTTACCTACAGGAGCAAGTCCCAAAGTGCTTTATTCCTCCGCAGCAATATGCCGATGATTACGATATTTTCTTTATTACAGACATCATACTTTACGTATATCCATTTATAGTTACATTTAATATTGTGGAAAGTCCACATTCCTGTTATCACTTGTGTTAAAACAGTTTATAGCTGTTGCTCCATCATCCCACTTCTCTCTCTCTCTCTTTTTTTTAAAATACAGAACTTAATAAGTAAACAAAAAATGCAACTTCTCATTACTTCTTCTTCATTGGAAAAGCTTTATTTCCATCACATTATCATCAGGTGTTTATGAATCTGTTGATTTGCATATCGAGCATCAACGGTCATTCTAGCACATTCCATCATCTTCTAGCCATTTGAATCAATTCATTTATTAAATCTGAATTAGAAAAAAAAACAAAAACAAAACATGGTAAAAAAAACCCTCAAACCAAGGATAAAACAGACAGGACTAATTCGAGAAGAGATGTGTAAAGTACATGCGTGTGCTTATGTGAACATATTTATTCCCAAGTGTGTATAAATTGTCACATATTTAGACTGATTTTATTTTATATTAATATATAAGAATATGATTATTTTTCAACAAACATTGTTAACAAACATTGTTAAAATGGTTTGAGGTACATTGGTTCATGTTGGGTTCTTTATGTTGAAGGTGCAAGAAATCATCCGTGTGTATTGTATATATGTGTGTGTGTGTGTGTGTGTGTGTGTGTGTGTGTGTGTGTGTGTGTGTGTGTGTGTGTGTGTGTGTGTGTGTGAGCCTTATACAGTAGTTCTGTTTTTGTCTAGTGCTGCCTGGATGCAATGTTTCATCTCAGCTGTCCACATTTTGTGAAACAAATAAATGTGTTAATACAGATTTTTGATAGACTATTCAACTTTTGAAGGGTGTTTCAATACAATGTAAATGGTTGTGTTCCAATAAACTGCATACTGCACAACTGCCTATATAGCATCATTTATCATTTTATTAGTTATTATTCGTCCCTTATCTGAAATCTACTGCAGCATCTGTGAGAACATGCAAATTAAGAATCAATACTTTTGTTACCATAGAAAATGTATAATGATATCATATTGAGGTAAAATACTCTGTGATTCTCTCTCTGAAACTGTATTGCTATCATTTCTAAACAAAGGCTAGGTAGTGAACAGCTTCATGTTCACAGTTTCTAAATTGGGAGTGAGCAACGCAACGAGCTGGTTTTCACGTGTGTGTGTGTGTGTGTGTGTGTGTGTGTGTGTGTGTGTGTGTACGTGCGTGTGTGTCACTCTGTGTCGTCACCCATGGGAGTGTTGTAGCTCTTAACCAGAGGCTGCATGAAGAGGCCAACAGTTCCAGAAACGCAAACCAACACAAAGATCCACAGGAAGAGTCGGTCTATTACCATCGCCACATATTTCCAGTCCTCAATGATCTGAAAAAGGAAACCAAAGCTTTGTTGAGGATGTCCCTGTGTACGTTGTTACTATAGAAACAAGCTGTTAAAGAAAATTAAACACATTTTGAGCCATATATATATATATATATATATATATATATATATATATATATATACACAGTCATTTTTTGCAATTATATAATGTGGATGAAGATCATCAAGTACTATTGCTATATGTTATGGATGGAATGTTGAGTTATAAAAAGCTCTAAGAGCTAAAGTAAAAAAAAAAAAAAAAAAAAAAAGCATACATATTTGCAGTGTCAATGATGTAAAATATAACTGGACAGTCCAAAATATGTTATTCCCCTTTGGATTTGCCAATGCTGAATTATTTTCATAGGGATAGGGGTTCCTGGCTGCAAAGAGTATGAAAACCTTTGAATTTAATAGTTCTAATTAAAGCACATCACCAAATGACCTGACGTACTTCTCTACATTATTTTGTTGAACCTTATGGAAGTGGATCTCTGTGTCTGAATCTGCAATTCAGTCACAATAAGCCAGACTGCGCCTTAATGAATTAATAAACCTGCAGACATTCATCTTCAAAACTCAGTTGCTGTCAGATGATTTTAAGAAAAGTGCACGAATAACGCCAATGCTCACCGCTTCATCATCATCCTCACTCTTTATCTTGTCAGCGATGTATCTCACGCCCTCCACAGCCATCTCCATATCCTCTGAGCACTTGACTGCTAGCCGTTTCCGGATCTCAGTGTTATCCTGCATTTCTCTGTTCCTCCAGCTCTGGGTTATGGAGTCCTCATTCACAAAGAACGTAGAATGCGACAGAGCGTCCTGCTCTCTTTTAAGGGTGTTCTCGGAGAACGAGCGATGTTGGTGCTTGCGCCGGAATTTCTTACGGATATTGGATGACCCAGGCCTTTGCATGAACAATAACGCTGGGAGACGATGCAAGAAGAAGCTCTTAACCCACGGTGGCATGGTGTGTGTGCTGGGAGAACGGTGATGAATGTTTAGCACGCACACGCTGGTGACAATGGAGAAGGTCACGAGCACCATGGCGAACATCAGATACTTGCCGATGAGCGGCACAGCCAGCGAGGTTGGAGGAACAATCTTGGAGATGAGGAGGAGGAAAACAGTTAGGGCCAAGAGGACTGAGATACACAAGGTTATCTTCTCTCCACAGTCTGAGGGCAAGTAGAAAACCAAGATGGCCAGAGATGTGATAAGAACACACGGAACAATCAGGTTGATGGTGTAGAAAAGCGGCTTGCGCCTGATGATGAAGTCGTAAGTGATATCCAGGTAGGTGAAGTCATGTGGGTCTTCATTCTTGCGACCGGGAAGTGACACAATGTCCCACTCACCACTGGGTTTGAAGTCATCGCGGCTTGCGAAGTCGGACAGCAGGACCAGGTCAATCTCCGTGTGGTCGTATGTCCACGAGCGGAACTTCAGTGTGCAGTTCTGTTGGTCGAATGGAAAGTTTCGCACCTCAATCTTACATGCGCTTTTATAGATGGCTGGTGGCAACCAAGCAACCTCACCATTGCTGGACACGACGGCGTTGGAGTAGAACGACACCTCGTAAGTCCCGTCCGCACTAAAAGCCAGAAACACAGTTTGGAGGTGAAATAGTAATACTAGCAATACTGACACTCCATTTTTCAGACCCCTTTGGATTAAAGTCATTACACGATATCAATATGTTATTGATAACATTCAAAGTCCAAAGCAAGCATACAAGACCTGAAAAAAAAAAGATCTGAAATTCATGTAAATATTTCAAAGAGTCTACATTTCACTCAAGTTGTTGTCAATAATATAATTTGTAATGACAATTTTTAAAATTAAATTACAAAGAAATGCTAAATTGAAGCATTTTCACTAGTGGTCTCAGACTTTTGGACCCCATTGTAAATTAAACAGACACTAAAGACCCTTAGCAACGAGGTTTTGAAATGGAAACACAGTGATATTTGGCACTGAGCCAAGTTCTCCTGCTCATCCCATCTCACTAATGCATGCCTAATCTCTCCAGAGATCACCGAGTGCCCCAAACGTACTCTCCCGTAGGAATATGCGTCTGGACACAAACACGGAGTGTTTATCCAGACACTCACCAGTCCTGAGTCACACTGCTATTCTGTATTATCTGTGAACATCTGCTTTAGTTAAAGTTAAACTTTAGACTCTATACTCTTTACCTGTTTCTTTGACTCTGTTTTGTACTCAACTACCACTGAAGCTACAATGTTTGCTAAAAACTGAGAAAAAAATGGATTAATGAGTCAGGAAATAAAAATCCTCTATAATCAGATGTTCCTGAGCTGCTGTCAGTCACCCTGACAATCCTGTAATATTAACTCACAGAAAATTGGTATGCAAACATCATACTTCAGCTCAGAACCATAAAATGTCATCAAGCCCCAACTTCAGGCACGAAAGAAGTCTGACTACAGAGTGACAGACAGGAGCTGGATATTATGGACTTTATGGATTTTTTTTTTTGTTGTTGATGAACATTTAATAATTTTCAACGTTTCAGGAAACTAACAAATGACAGTCCGCAGATTTATCCTCATTGTAGAATGTGCATATTTACTGCAGAAACAGTTGCGAACCCTTGGGCTGTGTCCCACATTGCACCGTACTAAATAGTTTGTCATAAAACGACGGAAAAATGCTCACTTATTGTAGAGGACGATGTCTGGCAGCCATATGTGCTGTGAGGGAAGACGAACTTTCATGACACCTTCGTACTCGTCTGGGTTCCACATTAATCGGTAATCATTCCACACCTAGCACAAACAACACGGCCACACAACAAATCTCTGAAACCTCAGTACAAAAACTATACACTAAAGCCATGATTTCTCACTGCTGAATCCAAATCAGGGTAAATTCGGTTCTTTATGGAATAAAACTCGTGGTGTTACAGGAAATATAATCAAGAACTCTTAGTACTCTGGAAGTATAGGCTACTTGGGAAAAATGTGTCGCTTCTGTAAAGAAATCTTATTACGATATTATGATAATATTACCTGACTGAGCCAGCAGTTGGTGGTCATAATCTGTTCCCTTTCATTCTGAAAGCAGATAATCAAGTGTTATCCATGTGTGTGTGTGTGTGTGTGTGTGTGTGTGTGTGTGCGTGTGTGTGTGTGTGTGTGTGTGTGTGAGTGTGTGTGTGTGTGCGTGTGTGTGTGTGTGTGTGTGTGTCTTACCACACTGATGAGCTGAGCTAGAGACACCTGGATGGCGATGGTCACCTGCTGGCTCTTGTTGACTGCTGGTCGTATGAGCTTGTTGTAGCGTTCAGGAGAAAGGAGGTAATTAATTAATCGCTCCTCCACCTCAGCACACAACGCCGCTACAAGACACACACAAATACACAAAATTATATATATATATAAATATATGTATAAAAAAAACAAACAAGGGAGAGATGTGATGTTCTAAAGCAAAGAGAGATTTGATAAAAGCATAACATTTCCCACACCAGCCCATAATAATCCTTAAACAACAGTTAGTTCTGGTCCACTAATTTGATTACGGTTATACTGTATAACAGCACGGGTGTGATTACCTACAGCCGAATCACAGCCGTGTTGATATTCAGTATAACCGCAGTCTTGCTCATGCGATACTGCGTAAGTATAATATGCATGCAGAATCAGCGATTACATTCAGGGCCAAAGAGGGAAACGTTCTAATGATTTGTGACAAGCAGCCTGAGCAGTGCACGGGTGCTGCCGTGGGTCTAAAGGACACAGTCATAGTGGATTATATCACCACAGTTAATATGTTCAGCGACAACAAGATTCAGAACGACAGGCTGAGACGTCATGCTGCAAATACAGCCTTCAACACCCAGTCGTGCTGTCTTCACACGTCTTCTGAACCGGGGGACGTAGGAGCTTTGGTGTGTGATGCTGGTAGACCAAAAGGATGAGTTCAAGCACACAAGAACTGCACACACACACACACACACACACACACACACACACACACACACACACATACACACACACCCACACACTTCTTTATGTGGTTTAGGACACTTATTTTAATGTATATACTGTATATATGAATACAATTTTACTGTGTAGCTGGACACTGTAGATTTAAGGGGCGGCCATCTTGGACAATCAGAAATAAGATTACTGACTGATGTCATTCAGTCAAGTATACAAGGCATGGGTTGATTGAGAAATGATTTTGGGTGAGACAGAATTTTTTATTACTTACTAGATTAGCATCACAGCTCCACTGAAAAACTAAAGAGGCAGAAGTCATAATGCAACTCATAATCTGGACGCCTGCTATACAGTCGAATTACGCATTTCTCATTGCCTCAGGAAGCAGAACATACGTTGATTCTCCTTCTATAAAACTCTTCCCATCAAATGTCAAGCTTCATTATGTGCTTTATCATCAATTTCATGACCTTTTAACTCATCAGCCATGTTTGAGTCAGAGTGGTTTTAATGCACTCACACACACACACACACACACACACACACACACACACACACACACACACACACACACACACACACACACACACACACACGCGCGAGTCACATCTGGCATGTGCTTGAGGCCTTGACTCTCAAGTCTCTGGAGATCAGATCACTGCTTAACACTACAAATGATTCATCACAGTCTGATCAGCAAATGTTTTTACTGCACAAACAATCACACAACCCTGCACTTAAATAATAAAAAAAAAGTCTTAATGGAGGTGCAAATAAACAAGTCCAAAGAAACATAATGTAAAATATTAAATATGTTTTGATAAACTTTAGTGATAAAAAAAAATACAAATCTGAAAAAAAACACTGCTCAAACAATAGCTGAAAGCGTCAGAGAAGTGTCCCAGTGGGCATGACCTGATATACTAATGAGCACACTTGATTGACAGCTCTGTATCTGAGACTAAACACAATGACACTTGTGGGAAGAATCTAGATTTTTCAAGAATAGGTATACCAACTTTTAGAAAATAGGTTCCTTCTAGGCTTCTAGAGGGTTTATTTGGTTTGTCCCTCTGGGTCTCAGTGCTCAGTGCTCGCTGAACTGAAGTGCTCTCATGCTACAGTTTCTCTGCATGCTAACATAACTACTCCATGCTCAGGAATACATTTGTGCGTGTGCAACTCATGGTACCTTGCGCTAATTTTTAATGGCCATACCGCTCTGGGCGCTCGGGTCAGTCACTTCCACGACCCTAATAAAAACATTGTTTAAACACCGTAAAAATGTTTTATCAGGTTACTTGTATTGGATGAAGATGGCGTAGTTTGTCCTCTTGGTATTTTCACAGAGCACAGTTTGCAGTCTGATTTGCTTTGATTGTCATGATTGAGTGTAAAATACTGTATGTTCAGATCGCTGTCATTTCATGTTATCGGTTTATTAGTGCTATAACCTACTATGTGATTTAATCCTAGTGTATCGCCTGGATGTCGGTATCAGAGCATTACTTTTACAAGTATGAGTATAAATAAATGAGTACGAGTAAATGACCACAGTATTGGACCAATACCAGTATCGATATCAATGCATCCCTTGTGAAGATTATCTTTAAAAATTTGAAATTGTAAAAACTAAAGTTTATAAAGTTTCTAACTCAGCTCAAGACGTAACAGATCAAACCACGTCCTGCAGAGATGGCAAAACTCTATTAAAAAGATTTTGGCAAAGGTTGCTTGGACATGTCACAAGAAATGCCTGGGACCTTATGAAATCTCTCTCTCTCTCTCTCTCTCTCTCTCACACACACACACACACACACACACACACACACACACACACACAACCCCTCCCCACCCTGAGTTTCCAGTTAAATTGAGATGTCGATTTAGTAACTAGTAAACTGGCAACTCATGCATGTGCAAATCCACACACAACCAGGGCTCAGAAAGCATTGTAAACACTCACACACACACACACACACACACACACACACACACACACACACACACACACACACACACACACACACACACACTCAGCTAAGGCTTAGAGACATGTCTGTTCCACCCGGATGCACTTCAACTCAGTGAATAATTCAGTTGCACTAAAATAAATGCTGCCTCATCATGCAGACAGTGCTGACACACACACACACACACACAAACTTTTAGTCTAGTACTAATACACAAAGATATTGTGTGTATGTGTGTGTGTAATATTCACCAGCTGAATTATTTAAATCTATCTATCTATTCATTAATTTTTATTCATCTATATATCTGTTATCTCTATCCATCTCTTCTTCCAAGTATCAATAGTCATCCATCCGTCCATGTTTTTTTTTTATTAATCTATATGTCATTTCTACCATCCATCCATCAATCCATCTATTTTTCCCAAGTACCAATACAGTCTTCCATCCATCCATCCATCCATCCTGTTATCTCTCTATACCAACAGAAAAATTGTGTTTTCATGCTGATTGAGATGAGTGTTTGCTTCTAAAGACAAAACAAAGTGTGTAACAGGATGCAAAATATGAATAAAAAATGCAAGTGTGTGTGTGTGTGTGTGTGTGTGTGTGTGTGTGTGTGTGTGTGTGTGTGTGTGTGTGTGTGTGTGTGTTTTAGTCATTCGTTCAGCCTTTCTGCAGCGCTGACTCACTGGGCAAATGATTTAATCATGGTTATGACATACTGATCCTGCCCTGAGACCCACACACACACACACACACACACACACACACACACACACACACACACACACACACACACACACACACACACACACACACACACACTCTCTACAAAGTTGATGCCCTGCACCATCACTTAAACATCATACACGGTCAATACAAGTATTTATACATATACGCTGTACAATGAGAGAGAGAGAGAGAGAGAGAGAGAGAGAGAGAGAGAGAGAGAGAGAGAGAGAGAGAGAAAACCTTTACAGAAGCCCTGCTTTAACTGCATAATTAAAAATTTATTAGTCTCTGACCTCACAGCGAGGTTATACCTTCTAGGTCAACTTCATCACCTCTTCATGTCTTCTCATCATGACATTGAAACAAAAGAAATGTTCACACTCTTCAACTGTCAGAGGCTTGTACATGGTTTCTGAATTATTGCGGTATTATAAACAGTGTTACTGGATAGCATTGCGCTTACCTGTACCTTATTATACCTTATTAAAATGAGATATATGTGAACAAACTGAATGTTATTTACATAAAATGTTTTGAACAATGTTAAGTCATTATGCTAAATGGGGCCAGGGAATAACTCGCTTCTGTGTTAGCTAGCTAAACATGCTTGCTCATGAACAACACGTTGACGATCCTCGCTCACGGTTGCATAACACTGAAATTGTTTATATATTTATATTTCCCAGAGATGTTGTAGTGGGCATTCTGTTATTATTTCAACTAAACCATCACCCATCAGGTCGTTCATCAGAGGTCCCTCTCTCCCTCTCTCCGGTCAGCGTTTAGCTTTCAGCATCATATGACACCAGTAACTGCAGTGATAATAATAATAATAATAATAATAATAATAATAATAATAATAATAATAATATAATTACTTAATAATAATTACTATTATTATTATTATTATTATTATTATTATTATTATTATTATTATTATTATTAAGTCATAGGGTGGCAGTGCTTCAGGATAGGGTGGCACTGGCCACCCCTGGCTACACCCATGCTATTTTTTCATCTTGAGTTTAAAATTCTGAAGTCCAAAATGCTTTAGGAGATAATTAAAGAGTTAAGCACATTGTTTTTTTAAATGATTACAGCAAACATTCTAACAGAACATTTTTATATTATATAATTTAATCTCATTTAAACAATTGCTCAGTAAAATTGAATGCATTGATTGAATGGATCTGGAAAACATGCGATTTTTATATTTTTTTAATTTTTAAATTTTTATTTTTTAAAGAAAAGGTTAGTGTGAGGTTTTGTTAGTTTAATCTCCACACCAGTGAACCAGATTTGCCAAAAGTTTCCAACAGCACATCACACTCATTACTTACTGGTGAGGAAAAGCAGCCAAAGTCCTTTTTCCATCCGAGCAGCCATGTGCAGATCTCTCCCTCTCTCCCTCTCTCCGGTCAGCGTTTAGCTTTCAGCATTAAAGTCCAGTTTGCTCTTAATCACGCATCACTTCTGCAATCATTTTGGGTTAAAAACGCATGCGGGAGATTTTTATTCTGCAGCCTTTTATTAACAGCCTTCAGCCATCCACTTTCCCCATTAAAAGCACATCTCGAAACGAGACAACAGAGCTTTGGCTCCTCATCCCCATCACATGAGCTGAGATAATCCAGCAGGATCTACTTTTGCTTCCCAAAAACATCCGGCACGAGGCGCAAACTGGAACCATCCTGACGCACCGGGTTAAATGGCTTATCAACAGGGTTGCCAGATTGATGTTTAACGGTTTAATAAGTCGAATTAAGTCAAGTCGGTACTCATATTATAGGCTATACGCATTAGGCTATACGCATTATAGGCTAGTGTTTCAGGACCATGATGCAAAACATAATGCAGTAACACAATACAAACAGGACTACCTAACGTACTGCAAATACACAACAGTGTGAGATGATATATATGGCCAAATGTATGTGGACACCCCTCCTAATGATTGATTTCAGGTGCATAAAATCAAGCATGTAGCAATATATGCAATCTCCATAGACAAACATGGGCTGTATGACTGTGTATGGAAATTTGCAGTAGAATGGGTCATATTGAAGAGACATTAAATATAGCACTGTCATAGGACGTCACAAGTCAATTCGAGACATTTCTGCCCCGTAAGTGCTATTATTGTGAAATGGAAGCATCTAGGAGAAACAACAGCTCAGCCACAAAGCGGTATACAACTTGTTTGTCCAGAACATCCCACAGATACTCGATCGGATTGAGATCTGGGGAATTTGGAGGCCAAGTCAACATCTCTTTGTCATGTTCCTCAAACCATTCCTGAACAATTTTTGCAGCGTGGCAGGGTGCATTATCCTGCTGAAAGAGGACACTACGATTAGGGAATACCGTTGCCATGAAGAGGTGTACTTGGTCTGCAACAATGTTTAGGTACAGTAGGTGCTACGTGTCAAATTAACATCCACTTGAATGTCAGGACCCAAGGTTTTCCAGCAGAACATTGCCCTGAGCATCACACTGCCTCCGCCAGCTTGCCTTCTTCCCATAGTGCATCCTGGTGCCATCTCTTGACCAGGTAATCAATGCACACGCGCTCGGGCGTCCACATGATGTAAAAGAAAACGTGATTCATCAGACCAGGCCACCTTCTTCCATTGCTTCATGGTCCAGTTCTGATGCTCACGTCCTCATTGTAGGCGCTTTCAGCGGTGGACAGGGGTCAGCATGGGCACTCTGACTGGTCTGCAGCTACGCAGCCCCTTACACAGCAAGCTTGTTTGGCCATAGTGTTTACAGTATACAATATGCAGAATTTACAATGAAATACTCAGGACAGTGGATGGAAAACATGAAGAAAATTCCCTACCGGAAAAGTAATCATACTTGGAGGAAAGTGAACTGCAATACACAGATGATATGTAGTGTAGCAAGGTTTTGTTTTTCTGTGTGGAACGTTTCTGTTATGCCACTTAGGGAAAGTTCTTCAGAATATCATATAAACATTTTTGTTTATGTTTGAGGGTTTCAGAAATGCATCTCAGTGTTTCATTTTATTAATCGCAAGAAATCCCAGACAAATTGAAATGTAAAGACTGTTCTAATATGTCAATCAGGTCTTTTTTAGTGTTTTTAAAACACGAAAACACACAATCTGGCAACCTTATTTCGTGCTCGTTGGGAAGAGTGATGAGTTGATCATTAAACTCGCTGAAGTCATTAAACACTGAAAAACAGATAAACAGTCAGAAGAACTTTGTATTGATTTCCAGTCTAAGGGGTCACATAGAGACAAACCAAACTAGAAAGATAAATAAACGCCCCCACAGTGTAGCCACCAGTTTGTCCTTCAGCTGTCACGCGTTCACACACACACACAAAACACGCACACTCAACAGCGACGTACATCTCCACGGTGGTGAGCCGTGATCGTATAGTGGTTAGTACTCTGCGTTGTGGCCGCAGCAACCCCGGTTCGAATCCGGGTCACGGCAGGAGTTTTTAATCAGACCCGAGGTCAGAAATTCTGCCCTAAACACCTGAATCTCTAATCCAACAGCCTCCAGACAGCAGAGTTCAAATTACACTAATAAAATACACCAGATAAATTCAAGCAGCGCCGCATTTAATGTCTGTAACCTACTGCACACCACATTATATATAGACCTACTGCTGATCTCACTCATTATACATCATTTAAATTGGTCAGTGTGATGATCTGCAAGTTTTTGGAAGATTCATTTTCTAATCTAAATACCATTATCTTAAATAATAATGTGAATTAATAATGACTTAAATCTAACTGCAATTTTACCTCAACTAGGAAAAATCCTTCAAATTACAGAATGTTAGAAATGTTATGATTATTGGTTCATATTGAGTGAAAAGTGAAATAAAAATAAATAAATATAATGGAAAGATTTAGTTCTTGGATTTTTTTTGTGTCTTGTTGGAATAATCACGATCTAATCTAAATACGAAAAAGCAAAATAATAATCACTTTATTTATGCACTTTAAGCACCACATGGTTATGTTTTACAGTTAGCGCTGTTTATGAATCTTTTATCCACATGCTTAATGGCTTCGCCATCCACGTGATCCTGCTTTTAATAAAACACTTTTAGTACTCATAAAACTCTTCTAATTAAAGTTAATTTAGTTAAGAAGTTGCACAAACATGGCAGGTTCCTAATTTAATAGCTATTCTATACAACAGCGTTTGGTGAGAGGCAACAGTGATTAAAATGGCTTTTAAAAAATTAAGGTGTGTAGGTAAGGCGTGTTTTTTCATCCTCAAAAACTGAAGGAAAAAAAAGGCATAGAAAGCAAATACTGTGTCACTAGATGGAGCCAATGCGGTGTGAAAGGGCTCATAGAGGAAACATCTGACATGTAAAGGGTTAAGAGTGTGAGAACTGAAGAGTTAGAATGAAAAAGGACTGCTGAAAAAAAAAAAAAAACACTGAGTGTATTTTACCCACATAGACCTCATGATGATGGGGATAAATTAGGAGATTGTTTACTCTGGGTTTGGTCTGTGGTTACAGGGCGGTGCTGTGGCTTAAAGTCCTGTCAAGGGAAAGTTCGTTTTTATTGCCATAAGAACACGTGTTTTCAGTATTTCAGTAAGATGAACGTTCATGCCTTCAGGACTTCAGTACGTGACAGTACATGTGTTCTGTACATATAGATAACATTGTGAAAAGTGTGGCAAAGACATGATGAAATTCAGCATTATAGGGAGTCAATAAAACACTTGAGGATGTGCTGTTATAGGAAGTTAATCAATAATGGTGTGGTGTGATGAAGAGTTATTGTTACAACTCTGAAGTCCATTACGTTCCTTGAACAGCACGTCCCAGAGTGTTTTATTCCTCTTATACCACAGCAAATTTCAAACTATTAATAGTTTTTGCAGAACATAAATAAAGAAGAGATGGAGGTCACAGTGTTTCTGAGAAATGGCACCTGCAGATGTTTGATGAGATCAGGAAAATGAAGAATGATCTTTGTGCCCTGCAGCGACTTGACAGCTCACGAGAGAAAAAGTGAAAAGCTTTTGATCTGGTGGATTATAAAAAGCTCCGCCCACAAGCCTCTAACCAGGAAGTTCAAAGCAGGTTGTTGAGCTGCTGCTGGATCTCGGCCTGGTATGTGGAGGGGGTGAAGGCTTTTAGCGCCTGTTTTTCACTTACACATGAACATGATGTTGGGTATCAGCAGTGTGTTTAATATTAACACACATATTAACACCTCTCGGCACTAGAGCTGATAATTATAAAAGATAGTGTAAGAGTATACATCATACACACACACACACACACACACACACACACACACACACACACACACACACACACACACACACACACACACACACACACACACTAAGTCATGCTTGGACATTTGAAATGTATATTCAAGGTAAATAATGAATTTGAAGAAGCTGAGCTGGACTACACAGTGACGTGGTCTAAACCTAGTGCAGATGTTCTCCAGAGATCTGCAGCAGAGAGTGAAGGAACTGAGACGTTCTCAGCATGAGGAACTTAATTAATACGGTGGAAATAATGCTCATGAGGTTGGCTGAGAGAATGCAAAAAGTTGAAATATTATATATTAAAATAAATATTATATATATATATATGTATGATTCCTCAGAGTATTTTTAGTATATTGTTTTTACTGACTGAGTAATATCTGAGTCTTTTATTCCATTCTGTATTTGATGCTTTTATTGTTTGATTTTATTCAAGCAGGCCGTGTGATTTTTCTGTCACCTCACTTTTCACTTGGTCTCATAAGAAGCTTGTTAACCGTCGCTGCTCCTCAGCAGATGCAGAATGCGTGCTCAGGTCTGGTCTGGAAAGTTAAAGCTGAGAGTGGTGTGGAACATTCAGTGTGGTTTTTACTCGCTGTACCTTCCTGTTTACCCGAGCAGAGAGCTTTACATATACTGCAGAGCAAACAAAAGCAAATAAAAAAACAAAACAAAACCTACACATAATATATTCACACAACTGAAAAAAGTAAAAGTATCTGATAATGAATGAGGACTAAAATAAATACATTTATGCTCCTATTTTATTAAAAATAAAATTTTATTAAGATAAAATTAGAGTAATAAATTAGACATCAGGAAATTAAAACTAACAAAAACATTTTGTAAAAGGATGTGTTTGCTCCTTCCTTAATTTTATACACATGCCACTAGAGATATTTATTAAAAATAATATTTTAAAAAATCAAATTATTACAGAAATTATATATATATATATATATATATATATATATATATATATATATATATATATATATGCCCATTCTCTTAAAGACTGCCAATAATTTTAGAGTTAACTGTTTATACACATTGAGCAGATGCTAAATGACTAGATTGGTGTACCTACTAACTTGCTCAGTGTTTATAGCATGGATAATAATATAATAATTTTATTAAATAATAATAATAATAATAATAATAATAATAATAATAATAATAATAATAATAATAATAATAATAATAAAAACACTGTTCTGTTATAGAAAGATAATCAAAAGAAACCCCAATGTTGATTATTTTCCTATAACAGCATGTTCTAAGTGTTTTATTCCTCTTAGACCACAGCAATTTGCCAACAATTTACAGTTTTTATACATTAAATGACGTTATCCTTTTATTCTATATCTATAAAAATTTAATGTCCTGAAGACTTTCTCATGACAGAGAATTTTCATGAGCATCATCAGGATGAACTGAAGCTGAGTGACTGAATGTGTAAATAACATTATATCTGACGGCTTACAAAAAAAGTGAACGTGCTATTGTGTGTTTAGAGCAGATTAAAGTGAAATCTGGGGCTTTAGAAGAGAGGAGTTACAATATCACACATCTATATGTGGTGTGGAGATGTTTCTAATTTTGCATCGTGTCTGAAAAAAAAAAAAAAAAAACAGCAACGGTGTGGCCTGAGACAAACAAAAATAGCCACACATCCTGTGGAAAGTTTGAGAGGTGAGAAACTGATGGTGTTTCTGAGTAAAGCGACTCGGCGGTCAGAGCGGCCTGCAGAGATGAAACTCTCAGAGCTGCAGTGTGTGAAGGGGCAAAGAGACAAACAGAGCTACAAAACCGCACAGACACACACACACACACACACACACACACACACACACACACACACACACACACACACACGCACAGAGGTGTCCACACGCACACACATAGTATATATAGCATGTACTGTATGTTTTTAAAAGTGTCTTTTTGTTGAGAATGTCAAGAATTTTTGTTTCAAAAATTCTGTTCTCAAGGACTTTAAAATATTCAAATGAATAATCACACACACACATACACACACACACACACACACACACACACGCACACACACACACACACACTACATATAAAGAATACTGACATATTGATATAAAGACATTCAGTACAGTGTGTATATTTAACATCTACTGTATACATTTAGCTTGACTACTATAATGTTATTCAACTTATAATATATTTGGGTAGGAAAAACCAGGGTCATATGTCCCTGGTAAATGATCTTGGTCATAGTCATGGACTGTATACTAAAATCCAGAAAGTGTTTGAATTACACTTATTGCATATAATGACAAATACTTTAATTTCAGTTACTGTTCTTAGTCCTCAGGATCATAATGGTGCATGTGTGTGTGTGTGTGTGTGTGTGTGTGTGTGTGTGTGTGTGTGTGTGAGAGAGAGAGAGAGAGAGAGAGAGAGAGAGAGAGAGAGAGAGAGAGAGAGAGAGAGAGAGAGAGAGAGAATGTGATTGGTTAGTGTTACACAGTGGTGAAGGAGGATACTGTATGTTCATAATCATAATTCAGAAAAATAAGCTTTAGATATCATTGGAGCATATTAATACTGGCAAGAAAATACAGCATGAAAATTTTCTTTTGTTTTATAATCTTTAAATACGCACTGGATTATGAAACTCACCAGGTTCGGCCTGAACGCTGTTGCAAACTCACTTGACTTCTGTTCAAGCAAAACAATTCGTTTTCATTTTTAAATAAAAGGTGCAGTGATACTTTACTTCTAACATGACACTTTATGTGCTTGGTTCAGTTCCCTGACCTTTTAGCTTTAATGACAGCGTGCACTCGAGCTCCACAAGTTTGTGTAAAACGTGATAATCCGTATCAGATCGAATCCATTGGACTGTCATCTGAACATGAGTTTTAATGGAAAAGATAAGACTTGAGCACTTTCTGACTTTCTTTACAAAGTAGTTTGCATAGTCAACATCACACATTTGCTTATATTTATATAGTGACCTAGAATATTGAATATTCAATCTATTGGTCATTTCCTTTCTTTGTTTCAAGTTTGTAAAATAAAAAAAATTCCTTATTTGCAGTTAAAAAAAAAAAAAATCCCAGATGTCCAGTGTGGTCTCAGACTTTTGGACCACTGTATGTCCATGGAGAGTAAAAAGGTGACAAACTTTAGTGTAACAAAGTGAAATCAGTAATTACAACAAATATCATAATGATATATTTACATTTATGGCATTTGGCAGACCCCCTTATCCGGAGTGACTTCCATTTATCTCATTTTATACAACTGAGCAGTTGAGGGTTAAGGGCCTTGCTCTAGGGCCCAGCAGTGGCAGCTTGGCAGCTTGGCTTGACTTGAACTCACGCTGATGTGTAGTTCAATGTTTTAACCACTGAGCTGAACCATTGAAAAATTGAGATATACTGAATATTTTAAAGTAAATGTTACAGTTTTACTAGAATCTAAAGAGGTTGTGTGAATAAGAAGTTTTTATTTCAACATGCATCATTATGACTCAGTCCTGCCTTGGGTTTAACACAGCTACAACATACTAATATCCACGTAAGCCCAGTTCCTTAGACATCATTAAACACATTTTACATTTTTAATCAATATGGAGATGAAATTTTAAAAAGAAAAGTAATAACAATGCCAGCATACATGTAAGCTTCTGTCTCTTATTGAGTGTCACATTCGAATCCACCGTCAATCCAGGTGTCACCACGAATCCACAATCCGAATATCATTTCGGACATTATCTCTCCCTCACTCACAAAATCATCTGTTTCTGTTTAACCCTCATTTATTCCTACAACCGAGCTGTGAAAAAGTATTTGCTTCCTGATTTCTTCTGTTTTTGTGTATCTCATACTAAATTGTTTCAGAAATTAAAATCTAAGATAAAGCAAAGGCAACCTGAGTAGACACAAAATACAGTTTTAAATGATAATGTTATTCATTGAAGCAAAAAAAAAATTATCCAATACCACCTGGGCCTGTGTGAAAATTTATTTGCCCCTGTAGTTACTAATTCCCCAAATCTATGAAACTGCATTCATAATGGGGTTCAGCTGGACTAGACGCAACCAGGCCTGATTACTGCAAACCCTGTTCAATGAAATCAACACTTAAAAAGAACTTTTTCAACAGCATGAAGTTGCTTAAAAGGTCTAACCCGGTACCACACTATGCCAAAATTGAAAGAAATTCCAGAAATAATGAGGAAGAAGATAATTGAGATACATCAGTCTGGGAAGGGTTACAAAACTATTTCAAAGGCTGGGACTCCAAAGAACAACAGTGAGAGCCATTATCTCCAAATGGAAAAACCCGGCACAGTAGTGAACCTTCCCAGAAGTGGCCGACCTTCCAAAATTCCTCCAAGAGCACAGCAACGACTGCAAGTCACAAAAAGTCACAAAAGAGCCAAGGACAACACCAAAGGACGTACATTCCTCCCTTGCATCAATAAAGGTCACTGTTCAAGACTCCATGATCAGAAAGACACTGGGAAAAATGGCATCCATGGAATACTAGAGAGGTAAAAACCACTGCTAACCCAGAAGAACGTTAAGGCTCATCTGAATTTTGCCAAAACACACCTTGACGATCCTCAAACCTTTTGGGAGAATGTTCTGTGGATTGTTGAGTTGAAAGTGGAACTGTTTGGAAGACATCTCTTTACACCTGGCGTAAACCAAGCACTGAATTCTACAAAAAGAATATCATACCTATGGTCATGCATGGTGGTGGGAGTGTGATGGTGTGGGGATGCTTTGCTGCTTCAGGGCCTGGGCAACATGTAATAATTGAGGGAAACATAAATTCTGCTCTCTACCAGAAAATCCTAAAGGAGAATAAAGGAGAATAAAGGAGTCCGGTCTTCACTCTGAAAGTTGAAACTCAAGCACAACTGGATTATGCAGCAAGACAATGATACAAAGCCTAGGAGTAAGTCCTAGTCCTAGAATTAAGTGAAAGACTGATCTTCAGTTATTATTTGGTTGCAGTTATTGCTGCTAAAGGTGGCACAACCAGATTTTAAGTTTAAGGGGGCAATTAGTTTTTCACATGGGTGATAGGTGTTGGATAACTTTTTCGCCTCAATAAAATAAATAAATAAAAACCGTATTGTGTGTTCACTCAGGTCGCCTTTGTTTCATGTTGTATTTCGTTTGAAGATCTAAAACTATTTAGCATGAGATATACACAAAAACAGAAGAAATCAGGATGGGGGCAAATACATTTTCACAGCACTGTACTTTGTTTTCTTGCAAGCTATCTCAGCATTTTTATTGTCCTGGTACAATAAATCTCAGAGCATCTTAAGTCTATACTTGAACTATTTAAAGACTGCAAAACTAATTCTTTAATCTTGATCCCAAACTAATAACAGAATTTTATTTTTTTATAGACAATTTCACAATACAAGCTGTCTCAAAGCAGCTTTCCAGACATCAGTGGTGTGTTTTAATAGTGTGAGGAAAGACTTCACGAGGAAGAAACCTTTAGGTTCCTCCTTTAGCAAGTAAAGGCTTGTTTATATTAAGTGAATTCCTGGGTTATCAGATAGTCCAGCAATTCTAGTTAATATTAGATTAGATTAGATTAATATTTTTGGTTTGTGATAAAACTGTTTATGCTCTACTTATCACTGGAATATTTATACTGTTGGTGTAGAAGAGATGTTGGCCATCAATCAGAAGGAAGAGTGAGCTTGTAGTGGAAGCTTATAGGCCTCAGGATGACCTTAATGTCATAAATACAGCATATAAACATGTATGATTTAGTATGAAGTAATATCAGCTACTGGAAAAGACTGATGAGGAGTAGTTAGTAAAATTAAAAAATGTTAAGAACCGAGTGCTGCAGAAAGGCCCTGAGGTATTAATAAATCCTTAAATTCCTGGCTTAGAGCTCTCACACAAAAGTTCAATCAAATTAAATAAAAAGATTCTAGATTGCAGTTTTTCTTCAGGGAGACAGAGCCCCAACTCATTTTATTCCTTAGACTAATGACACAATTAGTTTGAGAAGAATATGAGTGTATAATGGGTTTATTAGTCATTTGATAGATAAACTGTACCAATACACTGTAATATGTTTAAATAAACTGTAGCTGGCAGTTTATTTGGTGTACCAGTACAGGAACTAATAAAAGGTAAACTAGTGTAATGTGTTAGAGGAGATTTCATCACTGCAAGACCAAGCTTCCGCCAATGGACAAGACACAAGCGTGAAACACACACCTACACTAACACAGACAGAGACACGAATTAACTCACACCCACACACAGGAAGAGCCACAACACACACCCACTCTCACACAGAGACACAGATGGAATGTGTGTTAGTACACACCACACCACACACACTGGACACAAAGCATTCAAACTGCATATACGGCCAGTTGAAATCAGTTGCTCAGCTTAGTTGTCATAGAGAATCAAGAAGGATATGAAAATATTTTAAGTGATCGCTGAGATGTTCTTCCAACCTGTTGTTCATGTTCATCTTTGACATGAAAAATATTGACAAAATACCCGCATTAACAATAAACTATGGTACACGAAGTGTACCAGTCTTATTAACTAATAAACTGGGAAGTTGATGTATATCCTTTTATTTATTTATTATTATTATTTTAAAAGAAAATAAGATTTATTTGAAACTGGCTTTAAATGCTAAATTAAGCTGAAACTGGCTTTAAATGCTAAAAGTTTCTAGTGCTATTCTATGAAACTGCCAGGAACAGCATTAAGGCCCACAGTCAGTCAGCTCAGTCTGTGATGTCAGAGCTTCACGTCATAAATCTTTTGCACAAAGTGAGATGCTCCGTTTGACCATCTGACAGTGTAGCAAGAGGAGACATGCTGTACACAGACCTCAGACTGAAGATGATGACGCTGATGTGGATTACAGTGATGCTTTTTAATAAAATTGTTAAGTGTGGATGGTTTCTCTGTGTATTATTGATAGAATGGTAACTTTTGGTATATTTGAGTGTGACATGTTTTGTTCTCCAACTCTTAGCAGCAGAATCTGCACAGACAAACAGCAACAATCATCCGAACACAGTGATCACTGCTGATGTTGGTGATAACGTGACTCTGCACTGCATTCGACTGCGAGAGGAAAATACCGATTCCATCGTTTGGTACAAACAAAAGGTCGGACACAAGCCTTGTGTAATGGTCACAGCTCAACATGAGCCCAATTACGAAGATGAGTTCAAGCCACCAAAATTCAGCATTGAGAAAGAAAAAAGGAACTGTCATTTAAAAATTGCTAATGTGGAACCGTCCGATGAAGCCATGTATTACTGTGGATATATAAACTTCGTAACATGGTTTACAAATGGAACATTTTTATCAGTGAAAGGTAAGAATGTGTGATTTTTGATAATTGATATTGTATTTGGATCTAATGTTGATTTGTATGACTTTTCATTTGTTTCTATGTATTGCAGTATATATTTATGTAATAAACCCTACATAATATGTATTACAAACATATAAGTGATCTAGAGTGTTATGTTGAGCTCGGTTCCTCCAGCAAAATCAGTGTCTCTCTGTACATCCACTTATTGGGTTGTTCTTGCAATATATATTAAATTATACTCATAATTGAAAATGTGCTATAACTGACTGTCCTTTATGGACTTTATTTTACACCTAGGCCAACAGCACAAACAAACTAAGATCTGTCTATATTACACTGAACAGGTAAACCAGATTTAAGTGTTTCAGTGTACCAGAGCGGTGTGTTGGACTCGGTTCCTGCAGGAGCGTCAGTGACTCTGCAGTGCTCGGTTCTCTCTGAGAGCAGAGCAGCAGAACTCCAAGTGCTCTGGTTCAGAGCTGCTCCACCACAATCCCATCCTCAAATCATTTACACTCATCACAACAGCAGCCATCAGTGTGAGAGCAACTCTTCTACACACACCTGTGTGTACATCTTCTCCAAGAACATCCTCAGCCTCAATGATACTGGCACTTACTACTGCGCTGTGGCCGTGTGCGGGAAGATCATTTTTGGGAAAGGGACAAAAGTACAACTGCGTAAGAACACATTCGCATCATTATAATCACAGGGCAGTATAGTTGTTTTATATCTACATGAAATGTGATGTGCTGTATCATTGTGTGCTTTTTTCCCCCCGCTACAGAACAGTCGTTGCATCCTGTAGAGATCTTTCTCGCTGTAGCTTTGAGAGTGTGCGTGGTTGTGATCTTTGTTCATGTTGTAAGCTGTAAAGGAAGAAACTGTGAATATTGCAGTGGTGAGTCTTCAGTAAGGTTGCGTATCTGAATATTCAGAAATACGAACATTTCTTATGTGTGTGTGGTGGCCTGGGAAAACCCTTAACATGGCAAAATTGACATTTTCTACTATTTATAGTTCTGAAAACTAATAGGCTTTCCTGAACTGCAACATATTTACTCTCACAATGATTCCTCATGAAGCATCTATCTATCTATCTATCTATCTATCTATCTATCTATCTATCTATCTATCTATCTATCTATCTATCTATCTATCTATCTATCTATCTATCTATCTATCTATCTATCTATCCAGGGAGATCTCAACATTCTGTTGTAAAGAAAACTCCAAATCAGGTAATTAATGCTGAGCCACATTATTATTATTATTATTATTATTATTATTATTATTATGATTATTATTATTATTATTATTATTATTATTATTATTATTATTATTATTATTATTGTTGTTGTTGTTGTTGTTGTTGTTGTTGTTTTTAGGTTCACAATAACAAAAGTCTTATTTGAGTTGAATTTATTTTAATGTAATTTAAGTGAATTCTATGGTACATTAACACCATGGAACATTACTAGGTGATGATTTAAAAAAAAAAAAAACTGTAATAGAGGACGAGGTCTCTCAAGTATTACAGAAGTGTTATGAGAATAAAAACTTTGTTATACACATCAGTGTGTCTGTTGTACTTACAGTACCAGGTGAAAGCACAAAACCTTTCTCCTTGTCTGCTATAGAGGTGAACACAAAATCACTATCTGTTAAATCTGTTTGTACATGAAAAATATTTCTTTGTAAATAAAGTCATTTTTGTGAAACTTCATATATTAAAGAGTTGAAAGCTGCACTTTTTCTTTATTTTAATAAAGCAAAGATCTACAAAATGAGGGTGAGGGAGGTTACAAATATAGAGAAACATAAATTAATGAATGAATAAATAAATAAATAAATAAATTAATAGGGGCATGGTAGCTTAGTGGCTCACACCTCCTGGGTTGGGGGTTCGAATCCTGCCTCTGCCCTGTGTTCAGTGTTTGTATATTCTCCCCAGTGAATTTGGGGTTTCCTCCAGGTACTCCGGTCTCCTCCCCCAGTTCAAAGACATATGTTGTAGACTGATTGGCATTCCCAGTTATCCATAGTGTGTCCGATGATAGGTTGGTACCCCATCCAGAGTGTCCCCCGTATTGTGCCCAGAGTTCCCTGGGATATACTCCAGGCTCCCCTGCGACCCTGTGTAAGATAAACGGTGTAGAAAATGGATGGATGGATGGATGTAAATAAATAAATGCATGTTTCATAAACACCAAATCTGGAAAACGGAGTCCATATTTTAACAGCTTTCTTGTTGCATGAGGATTTTTTCAGCTCTCTGTGAACTTTGCCTTTTATAAACTATCCCACCCTGGCAAATGTTAAGAAAATCATTTCACTGTGCTATAATGTACGATATATGGACAAAAGTTTGAAGACACCTGATTATCACATCCATATGTGCTTGTTGAACATCCTATTCCAGATTTATTCCCCCTTTGCAATTATAATAAGCACCACTCTTCTGGGAAGGCTTTCCACTAGATTTTGGAGAATGGCTGTGGGCATTTGCACTCATTCAGCAAAAAGAGCATTAATGAGGTCAGGCACTGATGTTGGGTGAGGAGGCCTGGGGTACAGTCAGCATTCAAGTTTATCCCAAAGGTATGCAGTGAGGTTGAGGTCAGGGCTCTATGCAGAACAGTCGAGTCCACTCCAAGCTTAAGACACCATGTCTTCATGGAGCTAACTTTGTGCACAGGGGCATTGTCTTGCTGGAACAGGTTTGCACCTCTTAGTTCCAGTGAAGGGAAATTGTAATGCTGCAGCATACAAATACATTCTATACAATTGTGTGCTTCCAACTTTGTTGCAACAGTTTCATGAAGAACCACATATTGGTGTGATGGTTAGGTATCAACAAATGTTTGCCCATACACCAATCAGCCATAAAACCACCTGCGTAATATTATGTAGGCCTTGTGCCACCAAAACGGCTCTGACCCATTGCGGCATGGACTCACAAAACCTCTGAAGGTGTGCTGTGGTATCTGGCATCAAGAGGTTAGCAGCAGATCCTGTAAGTCCTGTAAGTTGCGAGGTGGGACCTCCATGGATCGGACTTCTTTGTCCAGCACATCCCATAGATGCTCGATCAGATTGAGATCTGGGGAATGTGGAGGCCAAGTTAACACCTTGAACTCTTTGTCATGTTCCTCAAACCATTCCTGAACAATTTTTGCAATGTGGCAGAGAGCATTATCCTGCTGAAAGAGGACACTACCATTAGGGAATACCATTGCCATGAAAGGGTGTGCTTGGTCTGCAGCAATGTTTAGGTAGGTGGTGTGTGTCAAAGTGACATCCACATGAATGCCAGGACCCAAGGTTATCACGCTGTCTTCACTGGCTTCCCTTCTTCCCATAGTGCATCCTGGTACCATCTCTTCCCCAGGTAAGCGACGTACATGCACATGATGTAAAAGAAATGTGATTCATCAGACCAGGCCTCCTTCTTCCATTGCTCCATGGTCCAGTTCTGATGCTCACGTGCCCATCGTAGGTGCTTTCAGTGGTGGACAGGGGTCAGCATGGGCACTCTGACCGATCTGCAGCTACACAGCCCCATACGCAGCAAGCTGTGATGCACTGTGTTCTGACACCTTTCTATCATAGCCAACATTATATTTTTCAGCAATATGTGCTACAATAGCTCTTCTGTGGGATCGGACCAGACGGGCTAGCCTTCAGTCACCATGCGCATCAATGAACTGTGGGCGCCTATGACCCTGTCGCTTATGTTTGCCCATTTTTCCTGCTTCCAACACATCAACTTTGAGAACTGACTGTTCACTTACTGCCTAATATATCCCACCCCCCGACAGGTGCCACTGTAACTAGATAATCAGTGTTATTCACTGTATGAGAAAGGTTTTTGAGGACTTTGAGCTTGTATTCCATCTACTAAAGGCTCAGACTACAATGCATTTTTAAAAATATATATTTCATATATTATAAAATATATATTTTTTGTATTAAAAAATAAATAAATAAATAATAAAGTATTAAAGTGTGGTCCTAATCAACAGCAATCAGTAAAGTCACAAAGAAGAGTCTGAAAGTTATATCTAATTCAATGACATTTATTTAAACCTTTCCAAATATTCTAAATTGATTTTCTGATTTCGTTACTTTTCTTTTGTTGCCTGAAGGTGAAATGGGTAAAACAATAGAAAATAATAGCACAGGTTACAGGTTACAGTTTACGGAGACTTCTGGTGACCAAACTGAGTCACCAAAATAGAAACCTTTAGCTAGAAAGGAAATGCCTATTTACATAAAGTACTTGTGATATGTAACAGCCAATCAGATGAAAGTCTCCAGTACAAAATACTTGGTGCTTTTGTCACTTGGCTTCTTTGATATGCTCAGCTTGAGTGCCATTTCATCTTTGAAGATGTCTGTACTCTGGATTCTTGTCTTATCGCTTTGTTTAATATGTAAGTTATTAATAGCTTTCGTTAAAATGAGTTATAGGTGATGAACTCTTCTTAGTTGTGATTTCAATTAGTTTGATATTTCACCCATTGTTTCTTGATGCAATGTATCTAATTTTGAATTCTTTTCTAACTCCAGCCCAATCTGTGGATTTTTCCGGACCATCATTTATCTCTGTGAAGGCAGGAGAAAATGTTACTCTTAACTGCCCATTTGTGGGGGGTCAGGGCATATTACATATTGTCATTTGGTACAAACAAATATTTGGAGAGATGCCTCAAAAAGTGGGAGAAAGATTATCATATACAGATGTCAAAATCACCCCCGAGTTCAAGACGTCAGGATTTAAAATTGATGCGACTGATCACAGCTTTTCTCTGAAAATTTCACATGTAAATAAAGAACATAGAGGACTTTACTACTGTGGACAATTTAGTTGGGAGAATGTGACACTATCCAGAGGAACGTTTTTGGCTGTAACAGGTAATTAACTAAATCAAATCTGCTCATACTGTACATGCACATATGACATTTTACCCAATTATGCCATTTTTGGAACTTAAATTTTTACTGCAGCTGTTCTTAGATTCTAACTGAGCCCAAATTTGAAAACATTTTAAATCTGTCATACTCTGGGACTACAGCATCAATATGGATATTTTGAATGCAAAATCACTTCCATATCAATAAGAAAATAACTACAATATACCAGGAACTGTGGTTAGTTTTGATATTTTGTTGAGAAGTTTTCTTTTGAAACTTTTCCTGATTTAATTTAATTAATATTTACCAAATTGAATCAATATTATATGTATGAAACATTATGTCTTTAAACATCATTAAAAAAACCCCCATGCAGTAGCATGATGTGGGTCTACACTAGATTTAGGCTATTTTTGCCTATTAAATAAAATAATATATTTGGACATGGGCTTTGGGCAAACATGGGTTAAAAAAAACCTTTAATGATTAAATATAATCACAGTTTAAAGATTGTACGTTTTACTACACATCACATTAATACATTTAGATCCAGTTTAGTTGTTGTATATAGTATTACGTATAGTATATTTTGGATGTGATGTCATTTGTTTAAGAGCCATCTTTTATTGCTTACCACTTGTATGTTTCAGGGAAAAATATCACTTTTATTTTTTGTGTGAATCCTGTCAAAATGTGACCGTTTTAAAAAATAAGTTCATGCTCAAATGGACCTAAATGATGTGGTGCAGTAAGTAGCATTGCCAGCTCACAACCCCAGGGTTCTAGGTTCGACCCTGAGCTCAGATTAATGTCTGTGTGGAGTTTTGCAAGTTCACCTGGTGTCCATGTGGGTTTCCTTTGGGTTTTCTGGTTTCCTCCTTAATAAGTTGATTGACTAAAGTGTAACACTAAATCACATGATCAAAACAGAATAGTGCAACAGAACTGAACTGACTTACAGTATTTAATCAGGAATTATTTCCACATTGATTCCAGCATGAACAGATGAATGTGTTTTATTCCTAAAACTTTCTATACTATCCTGACCAGATAACAAACATGTAAAAGTGTCAGTATTCCAGAGCAGCGTGTTGGACTCGGTTCCTGCAGGAGCATCAGTGACTCTGCAGTGCTCGGTTCTCTCTGAGAACAGAGCAGCAGAACTCCAAGTGCTCTGGTTCAGAGCTGCTCCACCACAATCCCATCCTCAAATCATTTACACTCATCACAACAGCAGCCATCAGTGTGGGAGAGACTCTTCTACACACACCTGTGTGTACAACTTCTCCAAGAACATCCTCAGCCTCAATGATACTGGCACTTACTACTGCGCTGTGGCCGTGTGTGGGAAGATCATTTTTGGGAACGGGACACGAGTACAGTTGGAGAATGTTCCAGAATTTGGTTAGCGAGCATCAAAATATTTGATCTATTTATTCCTTCATTGGCCTTTATTTGTAATTTCTGTAAATAATTATGTTATGTTGATGTCACAGCTAATTTGAAACAAGGAAAAAATCAAAGCATCATGTTTTAATTTGGTTTTTCTTTGTAATATCACGTTTATGTCTCCCGAAGCAACTTTTAATCCTGCATTGATCTGCCTGGGAACAGCGTTGGTAATGTGTGGGATTGTGATCTCTGTTCAAGCTGTTTTACTCTGTAAAAGGAAAAATTGTGCACAATGCAGAGGTAAGTGTTTAATAAGATAGTGTAAATTCATTTTCAATACATGTTTTGCATAAAAATGACCTCAGCAGTTATTTGCAATTCAGATTCAGTTACTAGAATTATTAGATTAGGTTGTCCTAAAGTCCTTAATGTTAAAATACAAGAAGGAAAATGTTAACAGTGTCAGATCTTTATGCATAATGATTCAGGCTCTTCAGATAAGAAAATCTGTTACATAATCGCTTATAATTTATTTTTTCCAGAGAGATTTCAGCACAGTGCTGTGATAAACACTGAGAAGATGAACACTCAGGTACTTGTTCACTTGGTACAAAGAATGACTCGGGGGAAAAAAAAGCAATAATAATAGTTTCCATTCTCCTTTAAATTCAGAACAATAATACACACACAAAAAAAACTTTGTCTTTTCATAGTTCTTGGTTCATTTATCTTGCTAGATATACATTTTGTTATTATAATAATTAAACAATTCTTCACTGGACATTTTATATTGCTTTATTAATTCTTTATTAATGGTCATATTTGTTTACAATTTAGGACCGTGACTCGGTGGAGATGAATTACGCTGCCTTACATTTCAATAAAAGGAAAACTAAAAGACTGAGAGAAAATCAAGGTCGCTCTCAACACAGTGTGTACGCTGATGTGAAATGTTCCAGCGTTACTTAAAATATGTTTTATTTTATTTTATTCAGTCACTGAAACTGTTAAAGGCAACTTAATCTACTTTAGTGTTTCTGCTCGTGAATAAAGTGTGAGTAGTGGTCTGTGCTGAACCTAATTTTGATTTAAACACTTCGATTTTTTTTAAAACTCTTGCGATTTTAAATCAGATCGCATTAGTTACTTGAGAAAACATGACTTAATTATGTGTTAATGAAATGATTATCTCATGACTGCTTCTACACCTGTATATTTTTCTGTAATGTAGATTTTATGTATGTAATGTAGATAAGATCGGCTTGTCATGGAACACCTGATTGAAAAGTTTTGATTTATTTTCAGTACTGAGTATCTCAGCAAAGCTTTACATCACAAATTATTCTTGTCTGTGTGGTTTGTTTTCCAGAACATAGTATTACCTGTATTTAATGCTTTTTCATTAAAGTCAAGTTATACATTCATCGATATTAAACGAAGAGTACACATTGCATGCGCTGTTGTTTTCTTTCCTTCTGCAAGTGGAAGAAGTCTATGGTTTGAGGGTGAGAAGAAGGGTTAGAGGGTAAGAATAGTCCTCACCTTAAACAACCTACTTTCAAATCCTTTAACAGAGGTGCCAACATTTAGGGTTTCACAGTGGAATTTATGATTTTTAACCTCTTCCTATGGTGAAACAGGAGCCACCTGAAAACTCTGCCTTTCAGTTAATTGTATTTTCCTCTTTGTGAATTCTATGTGTGTTTGGTCTGACTGCTGCTTTTGCTGAAAAAAACAAACAAAACAAAACTGAAAGGCAAAGACGTGGAAAAATTTGAGAAGTTTACCTTGCACCAGGTGAATCTTGACCAGTGAATTCATAAACCTCTTGTGTCTTGTGAGCTAATCAAAAACATCAACAGAAGGTCTCCTTCAACATTTTCTCATTTATGTATGGAGATGTTTCATGCGGTTGTTTGTAAACATGGGGTTTGTATGGTGTTTCCGTTTCATGTCACTCAGTCAGCTTTGAGTTTGCATGCTAGCTATGTTGACAATCAGTTTACAGCTTCTGGTCAAGCTGCAGGTCTTCATCAGAAACAGGTGTGAAATCCATGCAGACCTGGAACAAATGAATGTTGGCGAAACCCAATGGCATGACATAATACTTGTAATTCTCTTATGTTGTGTTTAAGCTGGTTTTCCGAAAGTCTCCTTCCCAGACTTACATCAAGTTCATCAAATGCAGGTGATATCTATACTTCATAGCAACTTCTGAATGTTTTGTTCAGATTTATCCATTCACAAGTTGTAATAATCAAGATTTTTATATGCTGCAATAAAATATTACTGAACTTTACTCAAATTTCCTTCATCTCTATTTACACCCCCACCCATGAACACTGTTAGCTCTCCTACTCGCGGCTCCACTACGGAGCCGCATATCTTCCGCATTCCACGGAGTGCATTCCTGCGTGATTCAAAGGAACTCTCTGGACTACGTCATGAACTCGGCGTTTGTTTATGTGGCCATGTGCTTTTTTGTTTTTGTGTTGCGTCATGTCTCTGCCCCCACTTCCTGACTGGTCCTATGTTCTGATTATTGTGTCCAGGTGTCGCTGATGTAATCTTGTTTGCTTAGAATGAACTCCGGTACTTAAACCCATGTCTGTGTCTGGGGAGTCCATGTCCAAGTCCATGCCCGGGTTCCTGCCCTAGTTCTAGTCCATGTCCAAGTCCATGTCCAGATTTCTGCCCTATTCCAAGGCCAATTTCTGATCCTGTTCCCAGTCCAGTTTCCAGTCCAGTTTCCAGTCAAGTTTCCAGTCCAGTTCATGATTTAGTGGCCAGCCCTGTGTTTGAGTTAATTTCTCCATTCCGTTCCCATCTCCGTTCCCAGCTCCGTTCCCAGCTCCATTGTAGATTTTGTTGACAGTGCTGTCTCCTCCTCTGTCTCCTCCTCTGTCTCCTCCTCTGTCTCTAGTTACCTTCCTAGCTCTGTTTCCAGTCCAGGTTCAGACTTTGTCTCCTCCTCTGTCTCTAGTTATCTTCCTAGCTCTGTTTCCAGTCCAGGTTCAGACTTTGTCTCCAGCCCTGTCTCCAGCCCTGTCTCCACGTTAATTTCCATGCCTGTTTCCAGCCCTGTCTCCACTTTAATTTCCAGCTCTGTTTCCAACCCTGTCTCCAGCTGTATTCCCAGTTCTGTTTCCAGCCCTGACTCCACTCTTATTTCCAGCTCTTGTTCCTCTTCGAAATATAGCACTGCTTCCGGTTTGATTTCCAGCTCAGTTCTCACTCCTTCTTTGAATCCGGTTATCAAGTCTGCTCCGGGTCAAAGTTTTGAGTTTATAGACTATTCACTTTCCAGTTAAATTTCTGGTCCAGCACTCTTTCCAGTTCCCTATCCAGTTCTCTGTCCTATCCTCTGTCCCATCCTCTGTCCAGTTCTCTGTCCTATTTTCTGTCCCATTCCCCAGTCTGTTTCCCAGTCTATCTCTGAGCCTATCCTTAATCCAGGTGCTGAATCCAGTCCTGGTTAGAGTCCGGGTCCCAGACAAAGCGCCAGGTCACACGCAGCTCGGAGGTCCAGGCCAAGCAGCAGGTCATGTGCAGCTCCGCGATCCAGGTCAAGCACCAGGTCACGTGCAGCTCTGAGATCTGGGCCAAGCACCGGGTCACGTGCAGCTCCGAGATCCAGGCCAGGCATCGGTTCGGGCACCACTCCAAGTTCTTGTCCAGGTTCTCGTCCAGGTTCTCGTCCAGTTCTCGTCCAAGTTCTCATCAAAGTTCTCAGGGACAACGCGACACATTCTGCTCTGGCTGCGGAACATTGAACTTCACCAGCCTCGGGTCCAGGTGTCGCTGATGTAATCTTGTTTGCTTAGAATGAACTCCGGTACTTAAACCCATGTCTGTGTCCGCTTCGGGGCGGAGTATTGAGTTTTGGTTAATGAGTTTTGTTCGATGTTGTATTGTTCGATGTTGGAATGTTCATGTCAAGATAGCGATGAAGCAAAGTATTACCGATGTTTTTGTTTACCCGGCATCCCCAGGTTTCTAGGATTCCTGCTTCGTTGCGTGATTTCGTGGACTGTGACCCTATAAGTGATTGCATCCGTGTCTAACCCGTTTAGGAAGACTAACGTGCCTCTGTTTTTGTATTTTTGGTATTTGTGTCCCATCACTTTTGAATGTGCCTTTTTATGTTCCTAATAAACTGACCACTTTTCCCCTGCAAGTGCATCCTGCTTCCTTCCTATCCCCGGTGTTGTAACAAACACACACTTCCTCTGCTGTTGCCTTGATATCCCTGAGCTTAGAATCTAGCAACATGGCTAGTATTTGTCATACAGAAGCAGGAACATGCATGGTCCTGATTGGTTAATCCTGTTTCTCATTGAAGCAGCTGGTAGTTGATTGACCTTTTATGAACATCATTATGGAAAGAGTACTGATCAAAACAATGTTAACTGACATGCATATAATCAGAGGCATTGTATGTGTTTTATTAACCAACCATGTATAGAATAAAATATTTAATGGGCGATTAAAAGCCTCAAATCACCAGACACCCCTCATAAGAGTTAATACTTACTGAGTCAGTTATACAAATCAGCCAGCTATGATTTAACACTCTCAAGATTTAAACAGTGCTTTAGACATTACCAAGACCGGAATCCAGGCAATTGGTGTAATTTTTTTTAATGCATCTGAGACAGGACTGTGTCCATGAACCGTTAAAAGATAAACTATAGACTTATTTTTGTCCAGTGAACTACTCAGCTAAGCATTTCTGTTTTAGTAACTTAAATAAAACCCTTTTTATAACGCATAGTTACTTACCGAGTCCCACAAGCTTAATAATAGATAATACGGAATAGATAGGTTTAATGTAAATTATTAAACTACTATGTGAATGAGTTTCTTAGTGTTTGTGTACTTTTCACCACTGACTACTGCTGGCCAAGCTGAGTTACAAACACACATGTAGGTGGAATGGAAATTTAAAGTGAACACGTGACTTGTAGCAGCCAATGAGATGAAAGTCTCCAGTAGAAAATTCTCAGTGGTTTGGTCTCTAAATTCTTTCAAACATCTCAACCCAAGTATCATGTCATTTATGAGGATGGCTCCACTCTGGATTCTTAGTTTATTTCTCAAGATAATCTGTAAGTTTTAGTTGTTTTTTAAAATTTATTTATTTAAAACGTTACATTCAACTGTCTACAATTTCATCCACATTTTCTTTGCATTGGACCTGATTTGAAATCATTTTCTAGTTTCAGCCCAAGCTGAGGATTTTAGCCAGCCAATATTTGTCTCAGTGAATTCTGGAGAACGTATTACTCTAAACTGCACATTTCAAGATGAATACAGTAAAGAACTTATAATTTGGTACAAGCAACAATTTGGAGAGATGCCTCGGGAAGTGGGAAAAAAGAGAGCATATATAGACACTGAGCCTCTGATCAGCTCAGGATTTAAAGTAGAGGAGATTATGAATGGCATTTCTTTAACAATTCTACAAACAAAAAAAACTGATGAAGGACTGTATTTCTGTGGATTTTATCACTGGGGCAAATTTACATTTTCCAGTGGAACATTTGTAGCTGTGACAGGTAAATCACTGACACACACAAAGATACTTTATAAATTTATATACACCACTATTTTTATTTTTATTTTTTTGTCACACCAAATATTGACTGTGTTTCATTTACTACTGTTTATTGCTCTTTATGGTATTTAAAAAAAAAAAAAAAAATTAATGTAGAAACACTTAATTTCATTATTTTGAAGGCATCTTTGCTCTACAGCATTTCCTAAAACCTCACATGTGCCTAAAACCTTTGCACAGTACTATATATATATATATATATATATATATATATATATATATATATATATATATATATATATATATATATATATATATATATATATATATATATATATATATATATATATATATATATATATATATATATATTTCATTATTTGTTTACTCATTTCATTATTTTATCTTAATTTATTTTAGGGTTAATTTCATATCAGTAGTAGTATCTGTTGTTCTTTTTTAAAAAAAATGTATTGCATGTTCTGCCTCTTTGCTTATGTTTGCTTATGTTTATGCGTTTTTGTTGCATTTTTATTTGCATTATATTTCAACTGCATGTACACGCACACACACACACACACACACACACACACACACACACACACACACACACACACACACACACAGTCCCCTCCAAATGTATTGGAACAACAAGGCCAATTCAGTTTTTGCTATACATTGAAGATATTTGGGTTTGAGATTAAAAGATGAATGTTAGACGACAGATCAGAAATTCAGCTTTCGTTTCCTCATACTCCTACATCTAGTGTTAACAACTTAAAACCTGGGACCTTTGGTGGCAAACCTCCCAATGTTTAGGTGAGCAAAAGTATAGGAACAGATAGCTTTGAAGTAAATTAAAATAAATAACACTTAATATTTGGTTGCATATCCCTTGCTTGCAATAACTGCATCAAGCCAGTGACCCACTAACATCACCAAACTGTTGCATTTCTTTCACTTGTTTGTTTCAGGGGGCTTCTCCCTTCAGTTCCCTCTTTAGGAGGTGAAATGTTGCTCAACTGGGTTATGGTTTAGTGATTGACTTGGCCAGTCTAAAACCTTTGACTTTTTCTCCCTGATGAAGTCATTTGTTTTGTTGGCAGTTGGAAATTCCAAATTGTTGTATTGGCTATGCCCAATGCTTGTGCAATGGCTCTGATAGATTTTTCCCTCTTTCCTTAGCTTCAAAATGGCTTGCTGTTCTCCCTTAGACAGCTCTCTGATCTTCATGTTGGTTTATCCTTTTTAAGAACAAATGCAGTCTTTACAGGCAAAGCCTAGAGCTCAAACTAAGAGTAGACATTCAGAGCTATTAATTCAATTAAACAATCAATTTAACAGGGCACACCTGGGAAGCAAGAAACACCTATCAGTAACATGTTCCAAAATTTTTGATCACTTGGGGGGAAAAATGGGTGGGTTCAACAAAAGGTGCCATGTTCTAAATTGTTTAACACATCTAGATGTAAGTAGGAGGAAAAGAAAGCTGAAATCCAGATCGGTTGTCACGTATTAACCTTTTGATCTCACAATATACAATAGAATTGGCCTTGCTGTTCCAATACTTTTGGAAGGGACTGCAATGCGCAGAGTATAAATTTGTAATGTGTTAAAGACAATAAGGTTTTATACTGTCTATATTACACTGAACAGGTGATGATGTAAAAGTGTCCGTGATCCAGAGCGGCGTGTTGGACTCGGTTCCTACAGGAGCATCAGTGACTCTGCAGTGCTCGGTTCTCTCTGAGAGCAGAGCGGCAGAACTCCAAGTGCTCTGGTTCAGAGCTGCTCCACCACAATCCCATCCTGAAATCATTTACACTCATCACAACAACAGCCATCAGTGTGGGAGTGACTCTTCTACACATACCTGTGTGTACAACTTCTCCAAGAACATCCTCAGCTTCAATGATACTGGCACTTACTACTGCGCTGTGGCCGTGTGTGGGAAGATCATTTTTGGGAACGGGACACGGGTACAGTTAAATGTGAATACATTCACTGAGCAACGTTTCAGTAAGTATGTAATTGTAGTTCATATCAGTTAGCTTGGTCTTAAATGTAAATGTTTAGAAAATTGCTGTGGTTCTACAGTGTGTACATATTCATCATTATGATATTTATTTATCTACAGAGAGATCTGAATTTGTAGTGACTTGCCTTGCCACAGCATTGGCAGTGTGTGTGGTGGTGATTTTTGCTCAAGCAATTTTAAGCTGTAAAAAACGGAACTTTGAACAACACAGGGGTAAGTCTACATTTAAAAATGTACCTGAAACATAAATAATTTTATTGGTCACATACACAGCCACACATAGTACGATGTGCAGTGAAATGCTTTTTTTTCCAACTGTCCGTGGCACAAAAATAGAATTTACATAAACCAGAATTTGCTTCTATACAGGCAGGAAAGGAAAAATATAAAACAATGATATAAGGGATACAAAGATTGGTGGCAGAAAGTATGACTGTATTTTGAATAAGGTGCAGATATGTGCAGTTGTTTGTGCAATATATACTGTGCAACATCAGGTTGCAGTAGTGGTTGTTGTCCAAACAAGTCCAAGCTCTAGTCCTATACTGTATGTTGTCCTGATTGAGGGCCCGAGTGGCATGTGGGAACAAGCTCCTCCTCATTCTGTCTGTGTTGGCCTTCGGGTAGCGTAAGCACTCTCTTGACTGCAACAGAGAGAAGAGTCCATTGTCATTGTCCTTCACTATCTTCCTGGCTTTGGTCCAGCACAATTTACTGACTGCAGGTCAAGGAGCTCAGTGCAGATGGTATACTCAGATGTTCGCACCACCCTATGGAGAGCCGACCTATCCTGCTTGGTGCTGTTCCCAAACCAGGCTGTGATGCTTAACGTCAGGATGCTCTCAATGGTGCAAGTGTAAAAGTTCCTTAGCACCTTAGCGGGCAGTTTAGGTGGTAAAGACGCAGACAGGCCTTCTTCACCAGGGTGTTTATGTGAAAGGACCATGAAAGGTCCTGCATGATGTGATCACCAAGGTATTGGAAACTGTCCACTCTCTCCACTGGGGCCCCGTTGATCTTAAGGGGACAGTAGCTCCTCTACTGCTTTATGCTGAAGTCCACCATCAACTCCTTTGTCTTGCTGATCAGGATCGGTCATAAATGTTTCTTCCCTTTACAGTGAGACCTCCACAAGGTGTGCTGATGGAGAAGACACACAATCAGGTAACCCATCAGACGCGGTTCATACACGACATTAAGATTAATCACAGCAGTAGTCTTAATTGTGATTAACTCTTTATATCCGCACCTGTAGGACCATGATGCTGTGGAGCTGAATTATGCTGCCCTAAGTTTCAATGAGAGGAAAACTAAAAGTGGAAGAGCAAAAAGAGGACAAGATACTGTTTATTCTGAAGTGATATACACTCCTGTTACTTAAATTACTATAATTGTCTGCTCAATGTTTAAGCCAAATCAATGTTAAAACATTAATTGTCTTGTACAATATATTTTTTCAAGGGGTGAGAAATCATAAACCTGGGCTTCAAATGTTACAGGCCTGACCTGCTTGAAAAGTTTTGAAGGAAATGTTAAGTAAAAATTCTAAACTAGAACACTCATCATTGTGAATGATCCTGTTATAATAGCATAATGATGCCTAAAGGTAATGTACAGTTAAAGTTATTTAATTACATTATTACACCATAATTACATTTTGGAAATAATTACATTATTATACCCACCCAATTTGGAAGTTTACAGTGCTAATATACAAGAATTTATTTGAGAATGATCTATACATGATAATTATGTAACCCATAAGAAGTGATAAGAAATGTTTTAACCCATCAAAGGCCTAATAATGATTGTGAAATGTATTTCAATCATGAAGAGACAGTGATTTAATGTTAAATCAGCATTTAATCATGATTATGTTGTAATAGTACATGGAATATTTTATTAATCAGAAAATAATAAGAGAATATTCAATGTGGGTAAAAATAGGACAAAAATGATGCAACTCCAGCTGTGTGCCCAAATGTGCAAGTTCTGATGTGCAAAGCCACCTGTGTTCAAGGAAACGTGTGTGTGTTAGTCCGTGTGTATGTGTGCTGTAGTGTGTGGTAGTGTGTGTATAGTAGATTTTCAAAAAGCAGACGGTAGACGGTACATGCAAGAGATATCTATTCATGTGTGACCAATATATGAGATCATAAGAGAGAATGTGTTAATCAAAGGAGCTAAAATCAAAGTAGGTCTAGCTGGTGAGATCATTGAGTGTCCTTTCTTCAGCTACAAATGTATCTCTTTCTTCTAGGCTTGCTCTGTTATTTCCAGAAAAATCACCCTCTGCACCTGCATAAAGACACTGAGTTTGTACTCTGTCTTTTTAAACCATGTATATTTAAAGACAGTCTGATGTTAGGGATTTCTTAAGATGTACTCTTGAAATCCATGATGTAAATCAATAAAATAAAAACGTAATAAATAAATAAAAATAAAATAAATAAATAAGCTGGCCAAACTTGCACCACAATTATAGATAAGAAATTGAGAAAGAAAGATAATTGTGGCGAGACATCAGAAATGTGATCAAAAGAAAAAATGGGAAAACCCGCCTTATGAGATCATGGTTTTAGAATTGTATAAAAGCATGGACATCGATTGTACTCATCAGATGATCTGCAGACATCTCGGCTTGTTACTATGGTAATAAAGACTAACACCTTTTTGTCATCAAAAACGTCGAGACTCAGAAGTTTTTATTTTTGCTGAAGATGATTTTCCACGACACTAACTGTGTCAGCACTGCTGCATAGAACAAAAGGTGTAAATTATGATTACGAGAATTACATTGAATATGTAATACAGTATGTAGATTTCTTAACTTCGTATATTCTCCTCAGGTTTACCCATTATTATTATTATTATTATTATTATTATTATTATTATTATTATTATTATTATTATTATTATTATTAATAATAATAAAAAAAAAATTGGAATCACCAGAATATGGATTCACTGTCCACTCATATATATTTTTTTTCAGGAATTTAAGTAAAATACTCCCCACAATCCCCCCCCCATAGTTACAGAATAGATTCAATTTCATATGTATACCTCATTTAACAATGGACATCATCACAAGGCAGCTTTACAGAAATATATAAATTCTGGATATAAATTTTAAATTAATCTCTAATGAGCAATCCATGGTCGGCGGTGGGAAGGAAAAACTCCCTGAGACAACATGAGGAAGAATCCTTGAGAGGAACCAGATTCAAAAGGGAACCCATCCTCATCTGGGGGACACCAGATAGAGTGATTATAAATAATTTCTCTTCTATAACTTTATACAATATGCTCAAAAAGGGCAAATTGTGTTAACAGGAACTTGAGTATGAGCATCAGAATTCATTATAGTTATATAATCTATTGTATCAAACTGAAGTTATTAACTGTTCAATGATGGAAACTTATTCACATAGAAGTGTTGAACTTAGATAAGTTTCTTAGTGTTTGTGCACTTTTCACCACTGACTTCTGCTGGCCAAACTGAGTTACAAACACACATGTAGGTGGAATGGAAATTTAAAGTGAACTCGTGACTTTTGGCAGCCAATGAGATGAAAGTCTCCAGTACAAAATCCTCAGTGGTTTGGTCTCTAAATACTTTCAAACACCTTGACACATGTATCATGTCATTAATGAGGATGGCTCCACTCTGGATTCTTATTTTATCTCTCAGCATAATATGTAAGTTTGAAACGGTTTATTATTATTATTATTATTATTATTATTATTATTATTATTATTATTATTAGTAGTAGTAGTAGTAGTAGTAGTAGTAGTAGTAGTAGTATTAGTATTTTTTTTTTTTTTTAAATAGATATTCATCTGTCTACAGTTTTTCCTGTGTGCATATTTTTTTTTTGTTGCATTGGATCTAACTTGAATTTATTTTGTAGTTTCAGCCCATGCTGTGGATTTTAACCAACCATCATTTGTCTCAGTGAAGTCTGGAGAACATGTTACTCTAAACTGCACATTTCAAGATACATACAGTAAAGAACTTAGTGTTTGGTACAAGCAAAAATTTGGAGAGTTGCCTCAGGAAGTGGGAAAAATTATAGCAAACCGGGACATCCAAACTTCACCTGAGTTTGACTCTTTAAGATTTAAAATAGAGAAAATCAGACAAGGAAATGGCATTTCTTTGACAATTGTACGAACAAAAAAAACTGATGAAGGACTGTATTTCTGTGGAATATATACCTGGGGAAAGTTTGATTTTTCCAGTGGAACATTCATAGATGTGACAGGTAAATCACTGACACACACACACACACACACACACAAACACACACACACACACGCACACAAACCTGGTTTATACAGTATATATACTGTATATATATATATATATATATATATATATATATATATATATATATATATATATATATATATATATATATATATATATATATATATACAGTATATATATATATATATATATATATATATATATATATATATATATATATATATATATATATATATATATATATATATATATATATATATATATATATATATATATATATAGTGCTTTACTTCATACATATATAGTGTATGAAGTAAAACACAAGTGTATTACACCATGTTTTCAGAGGAACATGACGTTTCAGATGAATGTCCATCAACTGGTTCAAGCAAAGTGCAAAATGCTTCTGAGGCTATAGCTGGTTGATAATTTAGTAGACATAAATGGTATTTGGTATTAGTGTTGAAAAATCTACTGGATATTCTTTGCTTGGCTTGGAAACTGTGTCCTACACTTAACTTTTACTACATACACTTTATTCCCTATACTCCCTCCCACAAAACATACAAGATGATATAACAAATAAAATGTTTGAGTAAAAAACATATTTTACCTTTTTAAACTGAAGATTATTGATGTAATCAATCAACATTTTATGATCAATTACTCATTCATTTTTTAACTGATATAAAATATAGAATTTTTTTTGTTCTCTTAGCTGCAATTCCCCGTTTTACTACATCCACTACTGTCTTAACTTTTTAAATCTAATTTTAATCTAATAATAAAATGTATTATTATTATTATTATTATTATTATTATTATTATTATTATTATTATTATTATTATTGTTGTTGTTGTTGTTGTTGTTGTTGTTATTATTACTGTTTTATCTAGTAAACATTTTCTGCTTCTTCTCTTTTGCTGTTTATTTGCTTTTAATGCTAAATAGCTTTTAATACTTTTAAAGAATTTAATGTTATACCATATATTTATCATATATTTATGTATCTACAGTATCTATCTATCTATCTATCTATCTATCTATCTATCTATCTATCTATCTATCTATCTATCTATCTATCTATCTATCTATCTATCTATCAATAAAATGTGTGTATATATATTTACACTCACTAGTGAAGGGCCTATAAGCATAAATATTTGGCCAGTTTAATAGGTATCTGTTGGCAGCTTGGTGTATATATTTCAAAGACAATTAGATATAATTTAATTATTCAATTATAAACTGATGCAAATCAAACTTTTAATGTCAATATTACACTGAACAGGTGATGGAGATGTAAAAGTGTCAGTGTCGCAGAGCAGCGTGTTTTACTCGGTTCCTGCAGGAGCGTCAGTGACTCTGCAGTGCTCGGTTCTCTCTGAGAGCAGAGCAGCAGAACTCCAAGTGCTCTGGTTCAGAGCTGCTCCACCACAATCCCATCCTCAAATCATTTACACTCATCACAACAGCAGTCATCAGTGTGAGAGCGGCTCTTCTACACACACCTGTGTGTACAACTTCTCCAAGAACATCCTCAGCCTCAATGATACTGGCACTTACTACTGCGCTGTGGCCGTGTGTGGGAAGATCATTTTTGGGAACGGGACACGAGTACAGTTGGATGTGAATAAATTCAATGACCAACGTTTCAGTAAGTATGTAATTGTAGTCCGTATCTGTTTTCTTGGTTTTAGTTGTAAATATTTAAAATATTGCTATGATTCTACAATGTGCACTTATTCATTATTATGATACATTTATATATTTTTCTACAGAGGGACCTGATTCTGTAGTGATCTGCCTTGCTGTAGCATTGGCAGTGTGTGTGGTGGTGATTTTTGTTCAAGTGATTGTAAGCTGTAAAAAACTAAACTTGGAACAAAACAGGAGTAAGTCTTTATTGGTTTGTGGAGTAAAAATTTTAAAAAATTATGTATTTTTTGTGATAAATTCAACTTAACACATACAGTTAAAAAAAATTATTCTTTGTGCTGTATATAAGCTAGTGCTAGATAACAATGAATGCAAATGCAGATCACCTTCGCACAGATCCATTTCATAAAAGCTATTCTTTCTTCTACAGCAAAACTACCACAAGGTGCTCTGAAAGAAAAAACACACAATCAGGTAACTAATCAGGAACTTTGTATACACATAGCTGTAGAAATGTACACTAATTGTCTTATTTGTGATTAATTCTTTATATCCGCTCCTACAGGACCGTGATGTTGGGGAGCTGAATTATGCTGCCCTAAGTTTCAATGAGAGGAAAACTAAAAATGGAAGAGCCAAAAAAAGACAACCTCAAGATACTGTTTATTCTGAAGTGATATACACTCCTGTTACTTAGATTACTGTTAGCAATCTCATAATTTTAATTGTCTGCGCAATATTTAAGCCAAATCAATGTAAAAAAACTTTCATTGTCATATAAAAATATTCTCTCAAGTGGTGACAAAGCATAAACTTTAGCTTCATATGTTACAGGCCTGACTTGATTGAAAGGTTTTGAAGAAAGTTTTGAGTAGCATTTATAATCTAGAAAACTAATCATTATGAATGATGCTGCTATAATAGCATAGTGATGACTGAAGGTCATTTTTACACCTATGTACAGTTATAAAGTGGTGTGGTCTGTTTATTTATGAGTATGTATAACTCTTTTGTTGTTTTTACAATGCAACATTTGATAAATCTCAGATTATATAAACTCTGCTCAAGCTGTAGCTTTCCATAAGCATGTTATAATAGTTCAATTTAGTAGGTTATAAAGCATGTGCTAGAGTCTCCGTGTCATGGTGGAGTTGCATATGACAATTTTAAAGATGTTATTTATGGAAGTATCAAAAGACAAACCAGAGGGGTTGCAGCAACCTTTTATTGCACATAATGGTTAATAATGTGAAATTTAATTGCTGTTTCTGTTAATTTATGCTTAATCTAAACTTAACTGTAAACGTCTAAAGAGCCGTATATAAAGCGTGAACAAAAAGGAGCCTAAAACAGAGCCTTGTGGGACACCATATGGCAGGTTTTCTGGTTCTGAAGAATTTCCATTTATGCTAACAAACTGGTAATTGTCTATTAAGTAATATCTAAACCAGGCACTGGATTAGACAGGATTAGACTGCTTTAGACTGGCACTAGTTTTACTTGACTGTCTAAACTGACCATATTTTCATATTTTATGAAGCATATTTCATTTTGAATTCCAAGTCTTAAAGGTCAAAATAAACAGTAAAGCACAATGACATGACAATGATTAAGGAATTAACTATAAATTTTCAATCAAAATTATTCAACCTCCATTGCAAATCAGGTTTATTGTCAAAATTTACAGACTTTCAGCTGTTTGCAATTAAATGAAAACAAATCATACAAAAGTAATTGGAATAGTTCAACAAGTGGTTTCCCCAAATTCAACTGAAAATGTAACTTATAATGACTTCTCTAGTTTCAAAATGATTCAACCCCTTCATGGCAAGCATCTTTAGTACTTAGTAGAGCACACTTTTGCTGTTATGACCTGCTGCAAATGAGTTGCATAGCCAGACACCAGCTTCTGGCAGCGTTCCTGAGGAATCTTTGCCCATTCCTCATGAGCAATGGCCTCCAGTTCAGTAATATTCTTGGGTCTGCGTGCTGCAAACGCCTTCTTCAAATCCCTGTAAGCATCTGAGAATGGCTACAAATCACTAGAAGAATATTTAACATGATATACTCACAAATTAACTATAAGTAGTTAAACAAGTAAATTTTTATTCTGGATTAAAATAACGCTTGTGCTCCTATTGCTTCAGGAGATCAGCAAGACACACTGAAGTTAAACCTTACAGAGCTATAAACATCATGAGCAGGACTTGGTATTTAATGCAGAAGTTGGTAGGCAGCCATTGTAGCTTGAATATGATTGAGCTCAGACTTTCATTTCCTGGTTGTAGGTTGAAGGATGCAGCTTTCTGAACTACAGCCAAGAGACAACAAAGTAGTCAGAGAGTAACATGACGTGAGCCAATCCAGAGTTTATAAAGGCATGTACTAGATTCTCAGTATCATGTAGGGTTGGTATAAATCTCGTTTTGCCAAGTTTCTTAAATTATAATATGCAGTTTTAGTGATGTTACAAAGGAACCAAATGATAAACCAGCATCAAACTCTAGCGTGAAATCAGCAACCTTACTGTCAGCAGTCTTAGAACTCAGTACTAGTATTTGTTTTAGAAAGACTTTAGGAGCAGGCAGATTTTTGCTTTTCAAAGCTTTTATGTTTTTAATACTGTTATCTGTTCAGGGCTGACTAGTATTTTAGGGCATACAGTGCCCTCCACTAATATTGGCATCCTTGGTAAATATGAGCAAAGAAGGCTGTGAAAAATTGTCTTTATTGTTTAACCTTTTGATCTTTTGTTAAATTCACAAAAATACTGAAGTACAATAATGAAAAATTCATAAAAATAATGAAGTATATTCCCATTGATATTTAAATTTTTTTTAGTACACCTGGGTGACTAGGAACAGGAAATTGTTCAACCATGACTTCCTGTTTCACAGGCATAAAAATATGAGGTGACACATAGGCCAAATTCCCTTAGTCATTCATAACAATGGGTAAGACCAATGAATATAGCTGTGATGTGCAGCAAAAGGTTGTTGAGCTTCACAAAATCGGAAGTGGCTATAAGAAAATAGCACAAGCATTGAAAATGTCCATTTCCACTTTCAGAGCAATAATTAAGAAGTTCCAGACAACTGGAAATGTTATGAATCAACCTGGAATTGGATGTGTGTCTATATTGTCTCAACGCACTGTGAAGAGGATGGTTCGAGTGGCCAAAAAATCTCCAAGGATCACAGCTGGAGAATTGCAGAAGTTAGTTGCGTCTTGGGGTCAGAAAGTCTCCAAAACTACAATCTGAAGTAACCTACATCACCAGAAGTTGTTTGGAAGGGTTTCAAGAAAAAAGCCTCTACTCTCATCCGAAAACAAACTCAAGCGTCTTCAGTTTGCCAGACACTACTGGAACTTCAAATGGGATCGGATTCTATGGTCAGATGAAACCAAAATAGAGCTTTTTGGCAATAAACACCAGAGGTGGTTTTGGTGTACACAGAGAGGTAGCCATATGGAAAAGTACCTCATGCCCACAGTTAAATATGGTGGTGGCTCTTTAATGTTTTGGGGCTGTTTTTCCTGCCAGATGACCTGGACATTTTGTTGGGCTACATGCCATCATGGACTCTATCAAATATCAACAGATATTAAATGAAAACCTGATTGCCTCTGCCAGAAAGCTTAAAATGGGTGTTGGCTCTTAAACATAAATGGTTTATGGACCACAAAATCAAGGTCCTGCCATGGCCAGCCCAGTCCCCTGACTTGAAACCCATAGAAAACCTGTGGGGTGAACTGAAGAGGAGAGTCCATTAGAGTGGACCTCAAAATTTGAAGGATCTGGAGAGATTCTGTATGGAGGAATGGTCTCAGATCCCATGCCATGTATTCTTCAACCTCATCAAGCTTTATAGGAGAAGACTCAGAGCTGTTATCTTGGCAAATGGAGGTAGCACAAAGTATTGACTTTGTGTAATAATTGTTGCACACCTATATTTAACAAAGATATTTTTTGATAAACCTGTGTTTTGTTTGCAATTGTTTGATATCCATGAGAGCGGAGTATTTTTGTGAATTTTTTGAACAAAAGATCAACAGAAACAGTAAAGACAATTTTTCACAGCCTTCTTTGCTCATATTTACCAAGGGTGCCAATATTAGTGGAAGGCACTGTAAATTCAGAATTTATAAGTCTAGGTCCTATAAAAATATTTTACATTTACTATACACCCTCTCTTCAAGCTTTCCTTTCTAACTGTATTTTAATACAGTCTCAGTAATATTTGATTTGGCACAAGGCTGAAAAATGTAAAGTTCATACTCTGAAATCAAAACACTTCTAAAATAGATTTCTATTTTGTACTGACTTCTGGTGGTCAAACTGGGTTACAAACATCTGAACATGAGGGTGGGAAGGAAATTTAAAGTGAACTCATGATATGTAGCAGCCAATGAGGTGAATGACCACTTTTGTTGGCAAGCTCACTTCAAGCATCATGTTGTCTATAAGGATGTCTCTAGCCTTGACTCTTCTTTTATCTCTCCATGTGATATGTAAGTTTCACAGGCTTTTTATCTTCGTATAGTTGTTACCTTTTCATGTCTCATTACATCTAATTTCAACTTATTTTCTAGCTCCAGCCCAAGCTGTGAATTTTTACAAACCATCATTTGTCTCGGTGAAGTCTGGAGAACGTGTTACTCTTAACTGCACATTTCAGGACAGCAGTAGACCAGATCATATTGTTTGGTACAAACAGAGATCTGGAGAGATTCCTAAGAAAGTTGGAGAAAGTCTTTCATACATGGATGCCAAAATTTCACCTCAGTTCAACAGTTCAGGAGTGAAAGTGGAGAGAATTAATAATGGCATTTCTATGACAATACCACATGCAAAAAAAGATGACGAAGGACATTACTTCTGTGGACTATCTAACTGGGAGAAAGTAACATTTTTCAGTGGAACATTCTTGGCTGTAACAGGTAATTATCTACTCAAAGCTGTACAAAGACATGCACATAATTATGTTAGGTTTATGTTCAAAATTGTTTTATTATTATTATTGTGCATACTAACAGCCATGACATGAAGAATGCTAGGTCTGAGTTGAACTAATTTGTTCAACAACATTAAATATAACTATAGACGGATAAAAAAAGCATGACATTTAATAAATAAAAATTGTAATCACTGGCAAATTGCTGTGTTATTAAAGGAATAAACACTTGAAGACATGCTGTTGTAGAAAAATAATCAAAAAAAGCGTCATAACAGTAACTCGGCTATCACACCACCCTATCACTTTCTTATAAAAGCACACGCCCAAGTGCTTTCATCCTAACATCGTCTATATTACACTGAACAGGTGATGGAGATGTGAAAGTGTCAGTGTTCCAGAGCGGTGTGTTGGACTCGGTTCCTGCAGGAGCATCAGTGACTCTGCAGTGCTCGGTTCTCTCTGAGAGCAGAGCAGCAGAACTCCAAGTGCTCTGGTTCAGAGCTGCTCCACCACAATCCCATCCTCAAATCATTTACACTCATCACAACAGCGGTCATCAGTGTGAGAGCGACTCTTCTACACACACCTGTGTGTACAACTTCTCCAAGAACATCCTCAGCCTCAGTGATACTGGCACTTACTACTGCGCTGTGGCCGTGTGTGGGAAGATCATTTTTGGGAACGGGACACGGGTACAGTTGGGTAAGAACACATTCATTCACAGATGTTAGATATTACATTCTCACAGGTCTTACTAAACATGTGCAATTATTTTCTGAATTATATTTTTGTCTCATGACAGAGTCAGTAGATCGTGTACTGATCTGCCTTGCAGTAGCTTTGGGGATCTGTGTGGTTGTGATCTTTGTTCAAGCCGTGTTCAACTGTAAAAGGAGACACTCTAAACTATGCAGTGGTAAGTCTTCAATTAAGGATGAGGTTAATTTGATAATATACACAATTATTAAACAGCAATATGTATTATTTCACCTGGCTATATCTATCTATCTATATATATATATATATATATATATATATATATATATATATATATTTAAATAATGGAAGACTTTTATCTGATGTACTACCTTAAATAATAAAATCATACATTTCACATATTACACATATTATTTCCACATGCGATTGATTATGGCATATATGTAATGTAAAATGCATTTCACCATGCTAACCTTCGAACTCTATGTGGAAAATAAACACACATTCACTATGTGTGAAAATCTACAAGTGAGAAATGTTTGAAGCTTACTGTAACACACGTGTCTAAAAACCACACGTGATTATTCACACGTGAAGTTCATGTGACTTTTCTGTACATCTGTTTTCTTTCCTTTACAGTGAGACTTCAACAAGGTTCTGTCATAGAAAATATTCCTAATAAGGTAACTACTCTTGAATCTTATATACTGTACATAAGCTACTGTTATTATTTAAAAGCTACTAAATTACTGAACCACTGTTTTACTGAATCTTTGCTTTATGTTCCTATAGAGGGATGATACAGTGGATCTCAATTACGCTGCCTTACATTTCAATCAGAGAAAAACAAAAAGGCAGAGAAAAAAGAAAGATCAACCTCAAGATTGTGTGTATTCTGAAGTGATAAAATCATCAGCTACATAGATCATATCTTTAATATTTCAGCTCATATCTTCTCATACGTTTTCTGTTTTATACTTTCCTCAGTACTAAAGTGTATCATGGATGAGTGTGGTTAATATTTTCATGTTGATTTAGCAGGAAATGTTCAAAGCAAATTACTGAAAATTGCTTCTGGGAAATGCTGGTTCTCTCAGAGAGTGATGTTAGCGATTAAGTGTAAGTAATGAAGTGTTGGTTATGGGTGATGAGTAAAAAATGTATTAAAATGATACAATAAAATGAACATAATGCAAGTTAAAACTTTCATCTTTTGCACAACCATACTGGTTTCACTGCTATCTCAGCAAACTAATATCAGAAATTATATAAAATTTGATTTTCTCTTCTCTGTAGTTCGCTCCCGAATGACTGCTCGTCCGTCATGCTGTTTCATGAATACTAGTATAACGGTAAAGCATTCATTGTTGGTAAATCCCCAGTAAACATTGCATGTTTGTTATCTTCTTTGTGGCTGTAAGTAGAAGCATCCTGTGGTTTGAGGCTGAGAGCAGATGGAGATCTTTCTGAAGTACGAGAACGAAGAGGTTGAGATGAAAGCCTGTAGCATCTCACACACAGATCTACCCTTTAAAAGAGACTATTCAAATGGTTTGCTCTCATATGCTTGTCATATGATTGTTTGGTACCAAATACATGTCAGGCTAGTATGTTGAGTCATAGCATTCAACATGGTGCAGCTAGCTAGCTAAAACCAGAGGTGGACAGTAACGAAGTACATTTACTTGAGTATTGTACTTAAGTACTCCTTTTGAGTATCTGTACTTTAATTGAGCATTATTTTTTTTCTGGAAACTTGAGACTTTAACTTCACTACATTTGAAAGACAAATATCGTACTTTTGACTCCACTACATTTCTGTCAAGGTCCTCGAGTTGAAAGTCGTTACTACTGTATGTAGCAGCTTTGAAAATCAGTGGCTAATTTTTTTTTTTCCTTCTCTGAAACGTGATTGGATTTTTGCAGGTGACAGACAGCCTATCAGTGATCACTCTTGTAGGGTCACGTGTCATGAAGTTCAACGATTTCCCAGCATTTTTTTTCTTTTGATCACATTTCTGACGTCTCGCCACAATTTTGTTTCTTTCTCCATATCTTATCTATAATTGTGGCACAAGTTCGGCCAGCCTATTTATTTATTTTTTAAGTTTTTATTTTGCTGATTTACGTCATGGATTTCAACAGTACATCTTAAGAAATCCCTAACATCAAACTCTCTTTAAATATACAGACTTAAAGACAGAGTAAAAACTCAGTGTCCCTATACAGATACAGAGGGTGAGTTTCTCTGGAAGATAACAGAGCAAGCCTGGCAGAAAGAATACATTTGTAACTGAAGAATGTGCATTCAGTGATTTCACAACATAGAGTCACACCAGCTTGACCTACTTTGATTTCAGCATCTTTGATTAACACATTCTCTCTTATGATCTCATATGTTGGTCACACATGAATAGATATTTCTTGCATGTACCATTTGCTTTTTGAAAATATACACACACACACACACACTCACACACACATATTCTTGAACATTGGCACATCTCCTCTAACACGGGTGGTCTTGCACATCAGAACTTGCGCATTTGGGCACACAGGCCTTTGCGTACGACATTCTGTATTTATCTAACTTCTGCAGTTTGAACAATGGCCCACTCATAAAGCTTTGGCAATAATAGTCGATACACGCAAAGTAATGACAGATAACAAATTAGGGAGCTAGGAAGAAAAAGATACAAACTGCGAGTGAGAAATGTCTGCACAGTGATTTTCCCACAATCTGGAGTTTCATCAATTTGTCCTAGTGTCACCCACATGAATATTCTCTTATTATTTTCTGATTAATAAAATATTCCATGTACTATTACAACATAATCATGTTTAAATCATAGTTTGATCAAAGAAATTCTTCTATATTATCTTTGATAATTAAGTACTTTTAAATGCAAGTACTTCTGTACTTTTACTTAAGTAAAAATCTGTCTTTACAATGTTCACTTGCAATGGAGTAATATTTGACCAGTAGTATCTCAATTAATGGAGTACTTTGTCCACCTCTGGCTAAAACACACAGCTTTGAACCTGCAATGTAAAAAAATAAAATAAATAAATAACAGAGTAGACAATACTTAAAAACTAACGTAAAAAAGTTTTGGTACTATTTGAGGATTCCAATCATCACACTGCCTTCTATGGTTGAAGAAAATCATTTTTGTACATAATCTATTTGCATTTCTATATCTACTAGATTCTGCTACTGATAGCGCTTATTCATAATCTTATAGAGTATATCTCTTATCCATAAAGACCAAGATTTTCCATACACTAATGGGTTCTTTTCACAATTCTGGGATTTTAGGCTACTTTCAGCAGCAAAAACCCAACAATGGCTGAGTCTATGAATAATAGTTCATGTTAAATTTCTACAAAAATTACAACCGTCATCTTGTTTTTTTTTTTTTTTAAAATCCTGAAAAGCTGATGGTATCTGAGAGGTTAAGAGCTCAGGGAGCTCTTTTTTTGGTGTGTGTGTGTGGATAATGTTCGCTTTAGCACTACGGTCTATGACTAAGTGTTTAGAAATTGATCTGAAGAAGCTATCTAGAAGAAGTTAATCTAGCAGATTAACAATGTAAACTAATTACTATGAGTGTTGGTTTTGCTAACTGAGGTACAGAACCATTTAACATTAACAAATAGATAATATAATCAATGATATAATTTAACTAATTGCTTCATCTATCCACTATTTTATTATTCTGTTAATACTGGTATATTGGAACACATTTTCATATAAATAACTAAATGTGTCACTGAGGATGAAGGCAAAGGCTTAAATGAAAATTCATGTAAAAAAAAAAAAAATCTGTTACAGGACTTGTAATGACTTCTAATGTACGAACACAGTAGACTAAGTAAAATGAACATGCTGGCCTGATTTCAGTTCTTCTCTCACAGCAATAACAGTAACAGGGTTTATAAAATGTTCAATATTTTCCAAATTCATAACCAATGTTTTCTAAAATTCAGTATGAACAGATTAAGTAAAATTATAGTAAAAATAAACAACAACAAATACCACAAGCAACAGAACACAGAATAAAATAATACATCTAAAATGAATGGTATGTGTAAACTTAAATTTTGCATCTCTAAGGTGAATGTCTATCTTGGCTTTTTTTTTTTTTTTTGGTTTCTGTTTGTACCACTGACTTCTGGTGGTTGATGAAGGTTACACAGCGTGTCAGTGGAAATTTTATAAGAACCTGTGACGTAGTAGCCAGTGAGATTAAAGGAGTTTGAGCTACAAGTGTTTAGTGCTTTTGGCTTTAGAACATTTGAACTTTTCACCATTTTAGTCGTGAGCATGGCTCTAGTCTGGATTCTCATTTTCTCTCTCTACAAAATGTGTAAGTAATACACACACACACACACACACACACACACACACACACACACACACACACACACACACACACACACACACACACACACATTTAAACTGATATTACTTTTCACTGTTACACATAGTTCAGATAAGACGTCTTAATTCATTACATTTTTAAAATCTATTAAGGTTTTAATTAACATCTGTTTGTTTTATTATTTTTTAATTTTTTCTTGTTGTACCATCTTAAAATTTTCTTCACTGATTTTGCTTTGCTTTAATTTTTTATATTATTATTATTATTATTATTATTATTATTATTATTATTATTATTATTATTATTATTATTATTATTATTTTCTTATCTTACTTTTTAAACTTATTTTCTTCTAATCTCATATGTATTGTTATATTCTTTCTGTTTTTTTATTTATTATTATTTTGACTCCAAATCAAGTATGCTTACATAAATATTCTTCATCTACTTTTTTTCTTCTTATGTAATTAATTTAGATTTTTTTTAATAGACTCAGCACAATCTGTTCATCTTGATGAAACGGTCTCAGTTGTCTCTGCTGATCTCGCCCATGCCGTGAGTCTTCAGTGCACACCTGGAATGAAGTCCAGGAATGATCTTATACTTTGATATAAGCAAAAACTGGGAGGGATCCCTCAGGCGATCGGGATGATCGGACTGTTGACCATTGAAATAATTTTAGCACCATTCAAAAAGACGGCGTTTCAACTAGACAGAACTGAAAATATCATTTCTCTGAATATTCTACATGTTACTAAAGATGATGAAGCGATTTACTTCTTTGGAATATCTCGAGTGAATGTTATTGAGTTTTCTAGTGGAACATTTTTATCTGTAAGAGGTAAAACCTACTTTATTTATATATGATTCCACATCAGTGATTTTTTGTTAATTTCTACGAAATTTACCTCATCATTTTAACAATATTGTTATAATATATTGTGTTACTTTAGAGACATTTACATAATAATGATATTTTCTGTTACTCAATACAGCAATGTTCATGGACTGACTGTATTTATGGTTGTAGTTAACTAGTCCAAGTATATTATGAATCTTCTGCATTACCAAATATAAAGTGCTTCTATTATTATACACAGATAAACCACATCTGGACGTCTCAGTGTACCAGAGCGGCATGTTGGACTCGGTTCCTGCAGGAGCGTCAGTGACTCTGCAGTGCTCGGTTCTCTCTGAGAGCAGACCAGCAGAACTCCAAGTGCTCTGGTTCAGAGCTGCTCCATCACAATCCCATCCTCAAATCATTTACACTCATCACAACAGCAGCCATCAGTGTGAGAGCGACTCTTCTACACACACCTGTGTGTACAACTTCTCCAAGAACATCCTCAGCCTCAATGATACTGGCACTTACTACTGCGCTGTGGCCGTGTGTGGGAAGATCATTTTTGGGAACGGGACACGGGTAGAGTTGGGTAAGGTTTTTGAGGGTTTTAAAAAAAAAGTTACACCTGCTGTATGGAATCTTAAGGGACTTTCACATATGTAATGTTTGTCATCTGTTTGAGTAGAACCCTGGTGTGTTCCCCCACGGTGTGGTTCTTTAGGCATATGAGAACAAATTCAAATTTGTCTAAAAAGTCTTTTTATGAAATTACGATAAACCAAAATGTAAAATTAGACTTTGTTTTCAAGCAATTTCAAACTTGAAACAGTTTTGTTCGATTGGCAGATCAGTTTTCATTTTTACCTTTATGTATTTCTTATGTAAGCAAACTGATCTGCCAAAAGAATAAAAACAAAAAAATAAAAAATGAAGCTTGAAATGTGTAAATGCCTCTAAAACGCCTCAGGATGAATGTTATAAATGACATAATATTAATCTAATAATAAGTGACAAAATCTAGATATATTTTCCCATATTCAAGATATTTTCACTTGCAAGATGATATTTTTTTGCAGTGCAGCTTTACTTCTGGATTATTGAAGTGAAAACCTGCAGCGATGCCGGTCCTTTGCAGATAACAATGATTACCTATAATGATCTAGTCACTAATTCACACTTCCAACTATTTCATTTATCCACATTATATTGAAACTGTAAAACCAGATGTAAAAAAACATCAGCACGAATGTAATAATTACATGCATCATTCTGAGTAAGTCTATAAATTTCATATTTCACAGATTTTTGTCTGTTCTGCTTAACAAATGTCATTATTTATAGTTTTCTCCAATCAACAGTTCTAAAGAAAGATCGTTTTTATTCCACAGTGTCTAATAGTAAAGCTATATTTATTTAATTCATTAATTGTTTCTTAATTTGAAGATCAATATAAACGTTTCTAAATTCGATACATTTTATTTTATGAATTAAAAATGTTTTGGATCAAAGGACAATTTACAAACTTGTGTACCTTTTTTTTTTCTTTTCTTTTTTTAATCACACCGCAAGGTCTGTAAATCCTTTACTTATCATTCTGGTGACATCTTTGGGAGTGTGTGGGATTCTGATCACTGCTCAAACCATTTTAATTTGTAAAAGGACAAATTATAAATACCACAGTGGTAAGTGTTCATTAAGGTTGTATAAAATGTTTTAAATCTGGCAAATGATTTAGGCAAATATGAATAAAATTTGCAAATCTAACATGATATTGCATATTAGATGCGTTTCTGGAAATATTCAGGAAAATTCAAAGAATCTATTCATATTCCTTATTCAACAGCCTTTTGCATACATGTTAAAAAAGACAATAAAACCTTACTGTTTAGTGATTTAACCTGTTTAACCAATCAATAATAAATTGCAATCAATATTTTTCCTTTTATTTATTTATTTATTTATTTGTATTATTTTTATTTTTTTTTAATTAGACAGACTTCATGAAGGTCCTGTGACAGAAAGGGCAACTGATCAGGTACATCTTATACACTCACATATGCATTGAATATGCAGTCATGCTGTTATAGGAAAATAAGCAATGGTGGGGTGGTGTGATGAAGCAGACTTACTGTTACCAACCTAAAGGAGTTGATTATTTTCCTATAACAGCATGTTCTGAAGTGTTTTCCAACTACTGTACAGTACAGTATTCTTATGTATTAAAATTTTCACATTCCTTCCCACAGAGCGGTAATGTTGAGTTGAATTACACTGCTTTGCATTTCAATAAGAGGAAAACCAAAAGCGAGAGGAGGAAGCGTGAACAACATCAAGACATTGTGTACTCTGAAGTGACACGTCTCACTGTCACCAACTGACTCAGTTCCTGCTACTATAATTCCTCGATTTTGATGGTAACATCTCTCCAGAAGGTTTGGGATCAATTACATAGCTGGGTCTTTAGCAGTACAATGACACTAAACCCAGAATATCATGACTGTGACATTTATAAGAAACACTGGACAACAGATAATGTGATATTGACGTGTAAAGAATCTGGATATAATCAGACCTACAGAGGGATTATCATACAGCTGCAAGAGTAAAAAACAAAAACAAAAAACAAAACCCTACCAAGCTACATTTCTTGAGGTGTCTGATATATTAATTTCATCCAACCAAACAAGGGAAACCCGGAAGTACAACTATTTACAGATCCCCAAAATGAAGACAGATACAGAAAATCACCAAAATCTCATAAGAATTTGAAATGCAGAGTTATTTATTATACGGATTTAATTTTATTTTAGCATGTATTGACTTGAAAATGTTCTCTTTTTAATTATTTTTGAATGTTTTTCTTTATAATATATTGTAAATGCTCACATTATTCAGTTTTATTTACTGCCATGTGAGAGTGGAATAAAAAAAACAACAAAACATTAATTTGGCTGATAATAAGGTGGAGTTTAGTTCTATAATCTAATATTATTTTTGTTTTCTGTTCATTCCTTTGGGTCTATATACTATACACTTTTCTTCAGAAAGTTTAATAGCCAGCCATCTGTAATTAAATATAGAAAGGCTAAATAATTATGATGTGCTTTGCTGCCTCACAGCTCCAGGAAACCTGGTTCAATCCTGAGCTTGGGTTACTGTGTGGAGTTGAACATGTTCTCCCTGTGTCTGTGTGGTTTTCCTCCAGGTTCTCCAGTTTCCTCCCACCTCCCAAAAGCGCATATAACTACTATATACTGCTATACTACTTTGTATTAGCCACTCTAAATTGTCCCTAGGTGTGTGAATGTGTGTGTGTGTGTGTTTGTGTGTGTGTGTTTGTGTGTGTGTGTGTGTGTGTGTGTGTGTGTGTGTGTGTGCGCATATGCATGGTGCTCTGCAATAGACTGGCATCCCATCCAGGATGTATTCCCACCTCATGCCCAGTGTTCCCAGGATAGACCCTGAATCCACTGACCAGGATAAATTACTTACTGAAGTTGAATGAATGAGTAAATAATTGAGTTCATAGTGAAAAAGCTAATAATCACAATGTATTACAGTTTTTTTCAAATTGCTTATACACGATTTCTGAAACTACGGCTCCATTTCTCGAAACTCTACACACAAAACCACAAAACATGCACACAAGATACAAAACATCACACATAGCTTGCAAAAGCAAACACTTCATTCAAAACTGTATTAACTCTTATAAAAATGGTGTTTTTGTATAGTAACTCTACACACAAACATCAAATGATTAGCCACATACACGCCAAACTACACACAGATGTGAAAAATGTAAAACACTACTGTCTTGTGTCTATTGCTTGTTCAGTGTGCAGTGGAATGCATAGGAGTTTATCATAGCACTCACGTATGTACACAAATACACTGCATATACAGTATATATGCGAATTCTTTATGTTCACAATAAACAGAAATGCAAGGGGTGGGGGGTGGGGGGGAACTATTTTATTCTCAAAACATTGTATTTTCATTGTATTTGACTAAGGGATCAACTTTGTTTGACCACATGGTCAACCACAGTGGCCTGGATCTCATTCGTAATTGTTCTCCTCTGTCCTCTTCCTTGTTGTCATCATTGTCCTCCTCCTCTTTGTCCTCTTCCTCGTCCCCCTCTTACTCTCACTCCTCTTCCTCTAACTCACTCTCCAAAATTGGCCTCCATTGTTATCCAAACCAAGAGAGTCATCCTAAAGTCTATATATATAATGCTCAAGCTCTGATTTCTTGGTGACACTTGGTGTAGGTAATCAGTAAGTGAGTGTACCATTTTGAATGGCAGTGTTTTCTAAAGGAAACACAAGAGCAGTTAGTTTTGAGTGATGTGTCTAATGTAGAGAACTGTGTTTAGAGTTTTGCAAAAAGTTTGTTTTTCATTTGCAAACTGAGTGTAAAGTGTATAATGTGCTTGCAGTTTTGCAGACTTGGTCTGAAGATTAGATACATGAGTGAATGGTTTCACTGAGTGGGCCTCAAGTTCCACTTTTAGTGTCTAAGCAAACTGAAAAAACTGTAACAAAAATGCTCTACACAGTTGGATTGAATTATCATTATTCCCTCTCTTCAGAAAAATAAGGAAAATAATTAAAATTTTAGCATATCCTTTTGTTCTTATGCTTGTTTTAAAGAAACAATTTTGAAAATTTCTTTGTCGTAAAGAAACCATTTTGTATTCTTTCTTTTAAAAGTAAATTAAGTAATTTGATGCATTCATAGGAAAGATCTGGATCTATAACACTTAGCTTATATTATTTGGGTGGTGAATTATTCTCTTCACATCAGTGACACTGACATGGCAACGTGTGTTGGACTGGGACGATTAAACACTGCTGGCTTAAGAAACTTTCCACCAACCAAAAACCTCCAGCTTTCGGAGGTGCTGTGGTCAGAAACAGACACAAATGTAGGAGAAAGAAGAAAAAAGGGACATGTTATAGTCTCTAAATCTACACCTACAAGACAAACCAACAAGTTAAGAGTGTGTAATAAAATACATTAAGTGTTTAAAACAGTGGTTAAAAATCCCGATGCACCTGATACGCTCATACCAGCACACACCACACACACACACACACCATCTTTTATTACCATCCATGTAATCTCTTACCAGCAGTCTATTTCTTTGAGAATCAGGTTTTTGAAGGAGGCTGATAGATTGTAGCAACAGATGGTCTACCGTCAGTAACTCTGCACATACAAAGTGGCCTATAAGGTAGATTTACCTGATAAAATGGACAATTCATGTACAGCAGACACTACGTTAGTGTAGTCAATAAACCGCCCAATGAGTGTAATGCAAAAGATATTAAATCTGAATCATTTTACTTTGGTATGTATAACAGATAATACCAGTCTGCTTAATCAGTGATGTACACTTGTAGCCAAGGGTGATCATCTGGTAGGTTTTATTTATAATTATTATTATTATTTTTCAGGTTGTTAGTTAATCAGCAATTTATTTTTCATATTCATAGTGTCAAAAATCATACAAAATAAGATTCAAAACCATACAAATAATACAAAATAGAAGCATTTCATTTATTTTCTTTAATTAGTTAAGTAAGAAAACTGTATTTTTAACAAATCAGTTTACTGTAAATTGAGGTTAAAAAAAGTTTGAAAGGAACAGGAAGGGGTGTGATGGGGATAAAAAAGAAATCCAGGAAGTGTTTTAAACATGTGCACAGAAGTAAAAGCTGTGGCATGGCAGTTTAGCTTATAGTACCATGCGTTCTGGATCATTACTTTTTCATATTACAGTGTTAGTTTTATTTCACATGGGAGTACACACACTCATCTGATGAACCAGGTTTCCTTTTTTCAGCTTTGGCTTTCCTTTTGGAGAGTTGCAAAGCTGCATAATTGAATGTGTCTATTTCAGATTCCTGGAAAAAAAATAAAAATAACTGACGTTATACAGCAAAGCTGACCAGAATGACTATATATTACACATAGACCAATTATTGTTGTAGCTTTATATCAAAGTCACAGCATATAAAGATCATGTAGGTAGTAAATTGTGATCAGTAGTGAGATTTGAGTGAAAAAAGTATATTAGTATATTAGTATATTACAATAGTAGTATTTGTTTAGATAAAAACAGAATTAGTATTACATAATTCATACTTCACTTAATTCACACAATATACAGTACAAAAAGTATTTACTGATCTGCACACGTACCTGCCTCTTTCCTACAGAATCTTCTATAGAAGCGTTCACTATTAATACAGAAACACGCTTTAGTCTTTTTAAGAGAACTGCACTAAAGTAAGTATTATCTTATGACAAAATTCTTACCACATTTTCTTCTCCTCAGTATGAAATAAATGAGACAGAAAATCAGAAGTGCACACAAGCCCAAAGCCACTCCCAAACCGAACACTGTCGAATGTAGAGATCGAGTCATTTCTGAAACTGTTAGCTCATATTACACAACTTTATATTAGTATAAATGATTAATTAATACTGAATTCTTATAAGACATCTTACCTCTTTTCTCGTGTGTGTTCATGTTAGTGCTGTTTCCATGCAGTGTTGGTTCACACACCACTGAATTATCACACAGAGCGGGTTTAGATGTTTCTGATTTAAAAGTAACAGTTTCACTTATGAACAATTTTCACGGGTCACTAAAAATCTGTAACAAACAAATATTATGTTCAAACAGTAGCTTACTAAATTTGAATAGAAATCCTACCTTTAATTTTTAAGTAAGTCCCATTTCCAAACACAGTGTGTGGTGATATGATTGCACAGTAGTACATGGCTTCATCACACAACAGGATTTTAGAAATGGTCATATTGGAGCAGTTTGAAGATCTTACCAGTTGGAAACGAGGATTTTGGAATTCATTATAAAATATTTCCACAGAAGTTTTAAACACATTGGCTATAATTTGAGGCTGTTTTCTGTTTGGTTGCTTGTACCAAGTAACTACCCCAACACCTTTTCCTAAAATACAGTACTGTAAAGTAGTAGTCACTGATATCCGCACAGAGTACTTTATCAGGCTGATAAACTTCTGGCATGAGTGATTGTGAATAGGCCTGTTGGACTGTATCTAGAAAAAAATAAATTTAAAATCATCATCATCATTGTAAAAGAATAACTGTACCATACATTTAATTTAAGGAAATGTATTTAATGACTTTATTACAAAAAAAAAAAAGTCAGATCATTTGAAATCATCCAAAAGTAGCAAAGTAGTAATATACAGTATTAACCATGATAAAAACTGCCAATATTACTTACGGATGGCGCAGAAGATCAAAATGAAAACCCAGAAACTAGCCATCTTACATATTCACACTTAACAGGGTGCATATGAAGCAAGGTTTTGATTTATATTATAGGCAGTCTTTACTGAGCATGCTCCAAAATGAGACATGTGATTGGTTCTAATAAATGAAGAAGAAAAAAAAAAACAATGTCCCACGCAGTATTCTCATCCACTCACATCTTACCCACATTTCCATACTTCTGTTGTTCTGACAATGCAAAATATCTTGACATCACTGTTGTGATGGAAAAAAAAAATTAGTCTATACCTACCCTCACATATTAACAGTGTTTAAACAAAATCTTGTACAATAAATCAAATGGAAGCAGGGTATTACATGTTATTTTGTGCAGAGGAGAATCTCCGTATCTTTTCAAACTGCATCACAGGGCAACATAACACACTCCAAGGAGAACACGATCTGCCCTCTTCTGCATACATGAGCACACAGGCATGCACAATAGTTTGTCACTGGCAAGGATGTGGGATTTAGGGGTGCTGAGGGTGCTGAATCACCCAGACGTTCAGCATTCCTTTAACTGCAACTGCTAAAATAATATCATATGATTAACAAATAAATATAAATAGGCTAAGAAAACTTTAATTTTTTTTTTATTTTAAAAGTCTTTAAATGTTTAAAGTTTGAGCGATTTGCCAACAATTACATTTTTAAATTGATCAATGTTGACACACTGCACATTTTAAACATTCATAATTATATTTAATATTATGGAAGATGCACAAGTCTTCAACAAATCTTCAGCACAGAGAAGTTTGCACTTTCTGGTTTCTCAGTAACATGCGAAGCTGCCTTTTTGCTTCTTTAAATTCAAGAGAGAAAAATAAAAGAGAGGCTGGTGAGGGAACGATTGTATATAGCTATTGTAATGTAATGTGTTGGGAAACTGCTGACTTTTATGCTAGGAGTGTCAAGTCCAGGGTTTGTAAATGTTAAACATCTCAACAGTAAACATCACCATATCAATGATTATATGCTTTTATTCATTAAATAACATGTTTTTACTCCATTTTTGGTTTATGTAGAGCTTCCACCATGCAAGTCCCTGTGAATGAGCTGATGATAATGATCAAGTAGAACAATATGAGCTCATTAATGTAAAGCTATTGTTTATTACAGTCGTAAATAAACAGGTCTGGGCTGTTAGAGAAAATTAATCAACACCTTATTATTAATACACCTTAAATTAATCAACACCTGATTTAAGAAGGTAACTATGCTGGGGTCTAATTATTGTAATCAACACATACTAATTATATATATATATATATATATATATATATATATATATATATATATATATATATATATATATATATATATATATATATATATATATATATATATATATATATATATATATATATATATATATATATATATATATATATATATATATATATATATATATATATATATATATATATATATATATATATATATATACACACACACACACACACACACACCACTACTATTCAGGTGTGACGTCATTGCACACCCCTGTGTATGATGCTTAAAATTCCAACACCTCAAATGCAAAACACCTTCCTTCATCCCTGTTCACTGTACCTGACAATGGGCAAAAATAAACATTAAACATTAGCATGGGCCTAATGTTTTCTATTGAACCACTAAGGAGCCCATAAGCAAGGAATTTTATGAAGCTTGTGGACATTCACATTTTTTTTTTTTTTAAATACCTATAATACCTTTTATATTATCCAATTTATTCAACATTATTCTGAGTTACAGATCAATTTCAGATTTGAGAAATTCTTGCCACCTAGTGGTTAAAACATATAGAATATATGTGCATATGGTGTATGCATATAGAATCAATTACTTGCATTGAAGGTTTGAGTGGTGTTTAAATCCATGACTGCCCCCTGTAGGGCCCCTTTAATATTAACTAGATCAGTATCTAATACACTGTATATTCAAATGTACATACTGTATATTCTAGGGGTGGGAGGATCGATCGGCCAGGTTTTGGCCAAATATAGGCCTATATAGGTTCTATAGGCCTATGTGAAAAACAAAACAGAAAAACAGTCAAAAACAAAACTGGTTCATCACTCATTCATTCATCTTCAATAAACACTTTATCCTGGTCAGGGTCATGATGGATCCAGAGCCAATCCTAGGAAAACTGGGTGCAAAAAGTGGGAGCTGTGAGCCGACAGTGCTACCCACTGCACAGGTCTGGCTGTTTAGTCTTCCACATGTTATCTTGCTGCTTTTTTTCTGCAGGGCTATCATGTTTAACACCACGGCATGGAGCTTTTGGCAACAAAAGCTTAAGGTGTTTGTGTCCCATTTATTGATTTAATTGCAATAAACCAATTTAAACCAAGTTTAGTGAGTATATTAGTTGATTATGCTTAACAATCGGTTTATTTATAGCAATTTAAATTAATACTTAGTGCCAGTTATATACTGGTATATAAAAAGCATATGGCACTACAACCCATTGTTTAATAATAATAATAATAATAATAATAATAATAATAATAATAATAATAATAATAAAGTCTATGAAGTATTAAAAATGTTAAAAGCTTTTATGTGTGCATAAGTGTACAGTTATTACTTCTAAATTATAAAAGAAAAAAATCCAGAATTTTATAATAAATTATCCAGATTATTTTTGCACATTCATGAACAATATTTGTCAATAGATTCCAGTGAATTATTTATTATAATTATTTTTTCCCCCAAAAATACTGAACAAAATATCTAAACAGTCTGTGGTGTCCGGTTTAAGTTCATAAGATTTTAATACGTTTTTAGTAAATAAATTATTGAGAATAGAATAAAATGAATTAAAAATACAGTATGTCATCACTGCAATCACATCAGTTACAAACTTATAGGTACATTAAATGAGGTTTCATAAAATAAAGGCAGATCAAACAGATTACAATAATATAACTATTAAACAGAAAATATACATATATCACTTGTAAATATTATAAATTGAAATATGATTTCACACAAACCTTACACATTGTTACATGCTTATTATTCTATAATATAAAAAACACAGCAAAAAGATAACTGTTAAATATTTCTTGTTGTAAATAAAATGTGATCTTCACTGTACATTAAAACACTTTTGTAAAGAGAGGATAGAGCGAGGAGAGCATCACTCCCAGCCGAAGTTTGCCACACAAGAATACAGAGTTTCTTTATTCTCAGGCTCGGTCTTCTTTGTTTTTGTTTTTTCTCTGGAGATAGAGAAATCCATCGTAGCATACTGTACATCAGCTTCAGCCTCAATCTGGAATGAAACACATCCAAGGTATCTATTTAACAACTGAATGACTCTTGTGTGTCTTTGTCATTTACAAAATACCTTCACTGTTCATTTCAAAAGGGATGGAAGATTTATTTTTTCCATTGTATTATTGATACCCAGTCATCTTATATTTACATTTCTTCATTTAGCAGACGTTTTTATTCAAAGCGACTTACAAATAAGGAAATACAAGCAAAGCGATATATCAAGCAGAGAACAATACAAGTAGTGCTACCATCCAAGATTTTCAATTAAGTGCTAGAGGAGCAAAGTGTACAGAGTAGGTGTAAGATCTAGTGTACAGTAAGTGCAGATTTTTTTTTTTTTTTTTTTTTGAGTGGGGGGGTTAGTTTAGTGTTCACAGAAGAGGGGAGTCGTTAGCAGTTTTTAAAGATAGCGGCAAATTCTGCTGTCCAGATTGAGGTTGGAAGTTCATTCTACCACTGAGGGACAGTCAGAAATGTGGTCTGTAAAGTTCAAGTGGTCATCGAAAATCACCCCAAGGTTTCTGGCTGTCCTGGTTCGCTTGAACGTGGTTGAGCCTAGTTGAACAATATTATTTAAGCAATTTAAATAATAATTATAATGCTCTAATTTCATGTACTAGCACAGAATGTTGTGTATGATTAAGTCCTTACTTAATCAACACCTCCTGATCCGAATCCAGAATTTAACAGAGCTGTCAGAAAATAAAACCCAAAACAAATAGAACACATGGGGCCTGGATAGCATATAGAGCAGAATTATTCTGGTCACTGGACTCTAAATGAACACACTCTCACTGATAAAAAATACTTTTGGACTTTTGCATAACCGAGACAAGTTCAGCAAACTGAGAGACCGTCAGAAATAAATGAGAATTGACGTCCTAACCTGCTCTTCTGTTTGTCCATCCTGCTGTGTGGTGTGGTGTGTGTCACGACAAGTCACCAATTCTGAATAAAATACAGAAACGTCACACGTTTATATTAATGTATTCTTTATGATATGTGATCGATTCTATAGTAACAGTTAATTTGTGGGAACTTGTATGTCAGACACTCCACATAACATAAAAATCTAATACAAATTTGCGTCCTTCTTTAATAAATTAAAATGTAATTGTTGGCAAATTGCTGTGATACAAGAGGAATAAAACTATTTACGCCATATTGTTATTGGAAAATAATCAACTTTCTGATTTAAATATCATCTAAAATCATCTAAACCATATTTCCATTGAGCAAACAAAAAATTTTAGCAGGAAATACGTACTGTAACAACGCTGACCAACGTCTCTGTGTTTCTTCATACAAATCAGGTAGATATTAAAGATTATGGACATTAATAAAGCTTGAGAAAGACAGGTGATAATGGGAGCATAGATGTTAGCGTTGCACTCCATGTTGCCCATTCCTTTAAGTGTTGTCTGTTCCAAATGAATAAATAAATAAATATATTCAGTAAGAAATGTATTGATATGTATGTTTAGTTATACAGCGAGATTAACGACATGGAATATCTAACTATAGAATTTATAAATACATTTGGGAATTTAGTTGTAAAAGAGGTTGTGTAGTTCTCTGACGGATTCATATCCCTGCCAAAATACTTTCAATTGCAGATACTGAGGTTCCCTTTGACTTCTACCATCAAGAGTTTTCTCTTTACATTTGTTTCACACTGTTGTACATGGAACTGCAAACACAGACGCAAATCACCTGCAATGATTACTGATCATTTGTAACATCTGGAATAAAAGTAATTACAAAATGATCTGTAAACATGAAATCACTAAAATAATAAAATAACGTTATATAATGTATAATAACTCCTGAGTGTGTGATTAAATGATACTCACAGTTGTAGCTGACTGGTGGAGGAAAAGTACAGAAATGTTCCATGGTGCAAATGCTGTACTGTTTGGGTGTCTGGTGTGTGTAGCTGTAACCACAGCACAACCACACCCATTTATATTAATACACTCAAAGGGTTTATGTGCAAAGGACCAGTGTGAGCAAGGCAACTTTTTAAAAAGCTCACCGTTTTGTGAATACTACTTTTAATTCAATTTGATATATACACTCACTATATTATTATTATTATTATTATTATTATTATTATTATTATTATTATTATTATTATTATTATTGGCAATCTATTTAAATGACTTTAAATATATTAATTATACACACACACACACACACACACACACACACACACACACACACACACACACACACACACACACACACACACACAATATTATGCATAACTACATGTATTTAATGTAATTTAACCCCCTTTGCTGTTATAATAAGCTCCAGCTCCATAAGGCTTTCCACTAGATTTTGGAGTGTGTCTATGAGGATTTGTTCATTTAGCCACAAGAGCATTAGTGAGATCAGACACTCATGTCAGGCAAAGAGACCTGGGGTGTTCAGTGGGGTTGAGGTCAGGGCTCTGTGCAGGACACTTGAGTTCTTCCACTTCAACCTCAATAAACCATATCTTCATGGAGCTCGCTTTGTACACATGGGCATTGTAGCGAAAATTACCCGCATCTCTCCACCAAAATATGTAATGAATCAGCTTTAAAAATGAAAGAAACGAAACAGAAGCGCACGCTTGGATTCAAAGCACCTTTTTAAAGGAGACAAGAGTTTTAAAGCATGCCCGCATTATCAACCAGAATATGTAATGGAAATTAGCTGTTTGGGTTAATTTGATATATTCTCCACCATTTTACGTAAGTAAAAATTAGTTGTTAAATTGAGCTATCTTTATTCTCCTACAAAGATGTCAGAGAGATTAACAGATCAACTCGAAAGGGGAAATTTGGCTGATTTAGTATTATTGATCAACTATTCGTCCAGCGATAAGTTGAAACTAGTGTATTCATCAATTATGCATTAGATATTACCTCCATGGCCACCAGCAATGATATCCTAAACATAGTGAAATATTATTTAAAGAGCATGTAGCAGAATCACAATTCAATGCAATAGACACTTGTAAGCAATAAGAACACGTATATTTAAGAACAGACGAGACTGTATGACTCTATGACACAGAAACTAATCTAATATATAAAACACACACACACACACACGCACACACACACACACACACACACACACACGCATACATAAATGGGTGATGATGAAGAGTGAATGAAGTTCCGAGTCTCTAGCGTTGCATGCTATTTCACAGACCATGATCTGAACGAACCATCAACTTATTAAGTTATCTTCACTTCCTTTAGAAGGGCTCAACTTATTATAGACACCAGATTAGCTAGATTCTGGGGTATTGCACTTGCCTTAGCTGTGTTGAAGGGATTTCCTCGTTACGTCGTGGTGTCGTCGGCGGTCTGGTCGGTGAGAGGCGTCTCGGAAGAACAATCGGAATGTTGAGTGGAATGAAGGCGAGAGGCTTGAAAAGCAGGCGGCGGCTCTCGCTGGGTCCCCAGGCCGAGGTAAACGTGATCTGACCTCCCCGACGTTGATTGGCTCTGGAGACCCTCAGCCGACCCCGTCCTTCGAAGCGTGCCAAGAAGGAAGAGACACGGGAGAGAGCGAAGCGACGACGAAAACTTGTGTTCTTAGGATTTTAACACTTCCTGGGCTAGTCCAGAGTGCTTCCTCCAATCAATATTGTCTTTGGGCAGGGTGTTAGCCAGATTCTCCAACTATTATGCTAATCAGCCCCTTGTCCATGTGGATGAGTGGTTCCACACTCTTCAATGATGAGTGGATTATTAAACTTTCTCCTGAAACTTTGCATGTACAGATCAGAACAATCTAAACAAATTTCCTCACTCTCATGATTTAGGAAATCACTCAATGAACACATACATACCAAACAAGACATGTTTGACTATACTTAGAGTACATTACTAATATTTAAAACACAATGATCCTCCTAGGGCTACTACACTAATACATGATTAAATGGAATAATTAGTGGCAACTTAAAGGTGATACACATGAAGAAAATAGAACAACACATGGTAGGACATAGGTGATTGCAGTTGTTCAAAGATGTATTAATTCCCACAGTCGTTGCTCCTGGTAGGCGCTGATTGTGGAATGTGCGAGTCCTTGTGTGGAATTGTGGAATGTGTAATCTTTGTGACTGAGCGAAAAGGTCTCTCCTTTCTTCCACAATTTATTGGCCTTACTGGTCTGGCCCAAAAGGCCTAAATCACTGCATTTGAGAGCAGTTTCTGTGGTCGAGAGGGTTCAGCCCTGGATCAGGGAGGCCTTTAACGCTTGCCTTGTTGGTTGAGATAAGGCAGATGCACACGCTGGATTTAAGTGGCTCCTGGGTGTCTGGGTGTGGATTCCTGGTTTTATGGCTCCCTGAGTGGAGACATTTTGGTCCAGAGTTTCTTGTGGGTTCTCTGGCTGAGAAGGCCCATTGTTTTATTTCTTCTGGATATAATTGTGTGAATTATATGATGCTGCTTGTGCTGTGGTGTTACAGCATTGTCATGCTGGAACAGGTTTGGGCCTCTTAGTTCCAGTGAAGCGAAAAATGTAATGCTACAGCATACAAAAGACATTCTATACAATTGTTTGCTTCCAAATGTGTGGCAACCAAGAGCCACATCTGGTTGTGATGGTCAGGTGTCGACAAACTTTTGGCCATATAGTGTATATAGGTATAAGCAATATTTTTGAATATATTCCATGTTTAATTGAAAAGGTTTTGTAAAATGTCAGATTTGTGTATGTGTGTTTTACTTTCTCTATGTAAGTGTTTTACAGTACACCTGCGCTGAACACTTGATCTGAACCCTCAGAGTTTCATGAAAGATTTCAGTCACTGAATAAATAAATCCAGATTGCTTAACAGTAGATCTGGACTAAGTGAACTGGAACATTGGGTACATCAACCAGAGTAGTGTGAGAAACACTTGAATTACTGACCGTTAAACACTTTGACACATTATTGCATCCTGTTTCTGCTTACACAGGAAGACTAACAATAGCTCATAAGTAAAATCTGACCACAACTGACAGCCAACAACCAACTGAAGTGCATTCAGCATCTCTAGCCTCCATAATTAAAACAAAATTAATTATTTAAAATAAAAAGATTTACTAAAGAATACTAAAGCCATTTAATTTATATGTGCAAAAAATATATCATGTGCATTACATTATACCAGTGCATTACAATGTTGTGTGGTTCTACATCCTCTAGATAAAGTGTGTGTGTGTGTGTGTGTGTGTGTGTGTGTGTGTGTGTGTGTGTGTGTGTGTGTGTGTGTGTGTGCGCGTGCTGGTGCGTGTGTGCGCATGAGCATGTGCGTGGTTGCAAGATTCAGATTAGGCCTCTTCCTTCCAAGACTGACCTCTAAACTCTAAATATAGGTTCACTCTGAGTGTATTATTCTCTCATTTCACTTAATCATAATCATTTATTAATTTATTGGCCCTTCTGTTTGTACTGTAAGTGTCACAATTTTATATAATGAACAAGATTTTGTACTTTTTCAGTGACTTGTATAGTCAGGATGAATCTTTAAAAAAAAAAAAAAAAAACGGTTCAGTGTGTCATTTGCATATCAATGATCTTCTACAATTTTTTGTGAATCAGTTAATCGAGCAGCATAAAGAAAGAAAAAAACGCTACACAATGAGTGCTGTGCCAGACTCTTATAGCAGTGCTCATTAAACCCTAAATGTGGAACAGGTGCAAGCAGTCATGTGACATGATCAGTGAGGTGCAGTGGCTGATCGGAATTGTGGTCATATCCCAGCAAAAGTATTTGGACAGTGACCATACACCACTAATGATTTGAAATGAAGCAATCAAGATGTTTTTTGTAGAGTCCATTTTCACAGGCTCAAAAATAATTGGACATACTTGGATGCAAATTCTTGGCAGTCAATGACTACTTGAAATCTGGAACCCATGGACATCACCAAATGCTCCCTTGCTCCCTTGAGATGCTTTGCCAGGCCTTTACTGCAGCTGCCTTCATTTGCTGTTTGTTTTTGGGTCTTTCTGCCTTCAGTAAGTGAAAAGCATGTTCAATAGGGTTGAGGTCATCAGACATTTAAGAACATTTAATTTCTTTACCTTAAAAAGCTCTTGGTTTGCTTTTGCAGTACGTTTTGGGTTGTTATCCATCTCTACTGTGAAGCGCTGTCATATCAGTTTCACAGCATTTGACTGAATCTGAGCAGTAAGTATAGCTCTATACACTTCAGACTTCATCCCTCTACTTCGATCAGCAGTCACATCATCAATGAACACAAGTGACCCAGTTCCATTGGCAGCCATACATGCTCATGCCATAACACTTCCTCCACATGTTTGACAGATGTGGTATGCTTTGGATCTTGAACCCTTCCTTTCCTTTTCCATACTATTCTCTTCCCTTCATTCTGGTACAAGTTAATTTTACATCAGAACTGGCTAGGCTTTTTTAAAAAGAGGGTCTTTCTGTTCTTGAGTGTTACCAGTGGTTTGCATCTTGCGGTCAAGCATCTATATTTACATTCATGAAGCTGTTTCTTGATTGTAAACTTTGGCGATGATACACATACCTCCTCTAGAGTGTTCTTAATTTGGCTAGATGTTGTGAAAGGGTTTTTCTTTAACAAGGAATGAATTATGTGATCATCCACTGTAATTGTCTTCTGTGGTCTTCCAGGGCTTTTGGTGTTGCTGAGCTCGCCAGTGCGTTCCCTCTTTTCTTTCTAATGATGGCCTCCTTTCTAATGATGGCCTCCTGACTTGCATCGACACCTCTTTGGACCGTATATTGAGAGTTCCCATGAACAGCTACCCAATGCAAATTCAACACATGGAATCAACTCCAGACCTTTTATCTCCTTAATTTGTCATGAAATAATGAGGAAACAGGCCACACCTGGCCATGAAACTGCTTAGGAGTCAATTGTCCAATTACTTTTGAGCCTGTGAAAGTGGAGGGACTCTAAAATAAAATGGCTGTAATTCCAAAACGGTTATGCAATATTTTTATTAAACTCCTTGAATTAAAGCTGAAAGCCTAGACTTCAAACACATCTCGATTGCTTTCTAATCCATTGTAGTGGTGTACAGAGGCAAAAATAACAAATATTGTCACTGTCCAAATACATGTCCACACATACACACAGATTGAATGCAGTATGTGTACAGGCAAATCCATATCGATTTCTCAACCTCAAGAAAAAGAATCTTCATACAGAGTATGTACATCCATAAAATATAAACATACATACATAAAATATAAACAGAGATGTTCATCCAGTGATTTTCATCTTTATTAAAAGGACAGTGGAAGAACTCCACTGGGTGTGGAGAACCCACTGGTGCTGAAATCCCCAGCCAGGAAGGTCAATCGAAGAATTCAATGTTGTCTGGCATGGGGAAAACCTCTTGCACTGCCTTCTCAAGATGATCTGGATGTTGAGTTTGGCGGTGAAGTGATAGGACTGGACCAGTCAATCCAGGACTTGTCACCTCCTTCAGCATCACTCTGCAGCTCAAAACAACTGAGACATTATTGCTAAGTCATTGTTTAGCTGCAGAATTTTGGCACATATTTTGATGGTGATGTTGAGCGTTCGGCTCCAAAATTGCCTATTCTTCTCCACAATGAAGTGCCTGACCGGATAGCTGATCTTGTGGTGAAAGCAGAATGGCACTCAGCTCCTCCTCACTGACCACCTTGGATGTTATGATGTCCTGCCATATTGCGCAAAGGAACATGATGGTTCCTGGCACGAGGAAGCTTTGCTGCTGATGCTGTGACAGGGTCAGAGTCATCAGAGATCCACAGCATTGGCCTAAATGATATTAGATGTTGAGGCTGAGGACAATTCTGGCACAGGAATTTGTCCAGGCCCACAAGCAATTACCATGATGCAGACTCCACATCATTGCTTTCTGGAGTGGGTATGGAGCTCATGACTGGTTCCTGTGAGGTGGAAGGAAGGTTCCCCTGTGGGCTCTATCCATAATTGATCTTTACAATCTTATATATTTCCCAAATGCCCAATTTGCTGCACTGACCACAGCTGGAAGATGAGATGTTTCCTGCTCTGGGTCTTCAGTCTTTTAGCCGAAGCCTCAGTTTCCTGCCCTGGAGACTGCTGGGAAAAGAGCCGTTTCTTGTTCTTTGGCTTTTTTTCTGTGTTTAGTATACAGTTGGATCTGTTTTGGTGGTGTCAGCTCATGGTTCTGACTGGAGAACCAGAATGACCTATACGGATTGAGGTCATGATTTAGATACTACAAATAGATAATACAGGATACATATAAAGGAAAGCTGTTCTTATGTTATTTTTTATTAATGTTTGCATTTTGTAGTTTCCAAACTACATTCCTGCACACTAAATACAGTACTGTCAAAATCCTTACCTTTTCTCACATTACACCCTGGAAATTAAAATAAATTAAATCTAACTTTTGCCAGCTGTGTTTACACATTATAACCCTTGACATCTAAGTGGAAATAACATTAAAAAAAATTCTGAACACTTATTCAAATGAAATTAGTGAAATACCTGTTTTGGATAAGTGATCAGCCCCTTAGAGTAACCATTATAAACTTGCTCAGGTACAACCAGTCACTTCCCAGATCACACACCATGCTAACTGCCCCCCACCTGACATCACTTGCAGTGGTTTTGATTACAATAATCTCACAAGTTTTACACAAAGCTGGCCTGTATGGCAGGGTGGCAAGAAAGAAGCCTCTTCTGAAAAAGCTTTGGAAAAAACCACTTGGAAGGTTCTAATGCCATGTGGCAAAAGGTTTTAAACAAAAACCAAACACAGCACACCACCCAAACCACACCATACCTACTGTGAAGCATGGTGGTGGCCACATTATGTTGTGGGGGTGTTTCTCTTCAGTGGGGACTGGGCAATTGGTCAGGATTGAAGGGAAAATGGATGCTGCCAAGTACACCCAAAATTCTTGAGGAAAACCTGCGGCCCTCTGCTAGACAGCTGAAGATGGGCAGGTGGTTCATCTTCCAGCACAACAACAACCCTAAACACACCGCCAAAAAAAACTATGCAGTTGCTTAAGGATAGGAAGGTGAATGTCCTTGAGTTGCTAAGTCAGAGCCCTGACCTAAATCCAATTGAAAATCTGTGGATTGTCTTGAAGACAGCAGTCAATTGCGGTTCACCACGAAATGTGTCTGAACTCGAACAATTCTGCAAGGAAGAATGGGCAAATATTCCCCACTCTAGGTGCGCAAAGCTAATAGAGACATATCCAAACAGACTGATGGCTGTAATTAAAGAAAAAGGTGGCGCTATGAAGTATTAAATCAAGTGATTGATCACTTTTCCAACTCTGTTATTCTAGTTTTCTATTTTTTATATTTCCATACCATTGCCTTTTTACGTTACTTGAATGCTGTACGGCAGAATGTGTCAATAAAGCTGGAACAAAAAAAATATATATATTTTTAATGGGTTTTGGTTTCAGGCTATAAGACAAAAAAAGTGACTATTTCAAAGGGGTATGATGATTTTCTATAGGCACTGTAGAAAGTCAGAATACCTTTATACTACATGTTTTAGTTACTGGGCAGGATATTGTCGCTGTCCATGGTGTTGAAACTTGAGTGAAGTTACAAAGCGACTTAATTGTCTTGATCATGCCACAAAAATACAGCTAAAAATAGTTCCTTTTGCAGCCTGTAATATTAACATTTTCTGTGTTTATGTTCCTCTCATACATGTCAAGTAACTGAAAGTAAACATCATACAATATTAATATATTCCCAAATTAAAGATCTTGTAAATGATGAGCTCGGTGTTTAAAAATGTTTAAAGCACAGGAGTTATCAACGACTTCAGTGTCACAACACACTACAATTTTTCTAATGTCAGAGGAGTCATTTTAACTTAAACCTTCATATAATAGCCTGCAGTTTAGTTAAGCCGATTTTCAGCTAATTTAATTGACTATTACATACATGAGTAAAAGGACACAATACATAGCAATTTATTAATGTAAATTCAACAATAATATAGGGATCTGTCCACACTGACTGATTAATATAACTTATATAATATAAAGTAATGCTTCTTTTTGTGTAATCTATAGTTACTTGGGCTCAGTTCCAAACAACAAACTACATAGTACGTCAAAATCCCTGTTACTACAGAGGGTATACTATTTTACCACACTATTTAGTATGCGGTTTGGGACACACAGTCTTTAGACTATGCGCTGCTTTTTTAGAGTCCAATCAGAAGGCAGAGTCTTATGTAGACATAATTTTTGGGTGACATTTGCATGCTCCTGAGAAAAGGTGAGATTTGAAGACAGCATGACATGTATCCTACTTGGTCAAAGCAATCCCATAGTTCAGTTCACCAGACCAGCATTCTGAAAGTTGGATTAAGTTAAATTACATTTAAACTCACAACCTTCTACAGTTGTTACCAAACAACTAGTTACATAAATGAATATTTCAATATGGACCAGTTTTAACCACTAGGTGGCAATGTCCATCTCTGATAGTGAAATCTAGGTGTACAAAGAATTTAGTTAAATTGTACAAGAACATTTAATTTATTGCAATGCACTGTAATTTAATGATGATTATACAGTCCTGGGTGTTTGACATTTACTATATATTTTGACATTCACACTTCACTTATTGACTTTATAATAGAACATCAGTCTTCAGCCCATTTGATAACTGATCTGTTTCAGGTCACAGAGCAGGCCGTGACTTTACTGTCTTTCATTATTTATCTGCTTAATAAACTGAAATACATAGAAATACACAATCATTGTCCCCTGTAATTTGAACACTACGGTCAGGCCTTCTGTATTAAAAGCACAATGATGAAACGTCAATGTAGTACATGCACCATTGTCCCAGATGACCATTACTCTGTAGGCTAGTTGAATTAAGAATGTGATGTTAGTGTAGGCACACCTGAGTGTACAAGTAAACCACATTTTCCATTCTGTCTGAACATCTTTCATGTCATGACATCTCTGTGCAACACCAAGACATTAATGTGGAAAAAAGTGGTATAGGTGAAAGATACATCAGAATACCACGTGTTACTTTTTTGTATTATTAAACCCAATCATGTCACATTTTGGGGCGTGTTCAGTAGAGACAGCCTATAGTACAAGTATAAATTCAAACCATGGTTCAAGCGCATTCATATTCTGTTGTTAAATTAGATACAAACACTGTAGAATCCACAAGAAATGAAAAAATGACCACTTTCTGGATTTTTATTTTGATCTTCAGCACCATGTGTAAGTAATATGAACAATCCCATCATTTTCATCTTGGTTATTGCTTATATGGAATGATTTCTTTTTACCAGAGGGTTTTAATAAAATCCATATAGCCTTTAACTCTAAAGCACTTATTTGTGAGCTTAATGTAGAAATAACTTTCATTTTTAAAAATTTTAAAGGTAGTCTTTAACAACTCTGTGCATAATAATACTATCTAATAATACTAATAATAATCTAAATTGCATTCATTACCCAATTAATGAATCATTTTTTTTCTTCCCCCCTCTAGATACAGTCCAACCTGGTAGACGTTGGGTTGCTGCACAATCCCTCACAGAGTCACCAGTTTATCAGCTTGATGAAGAGCTCAGTGTGGATATCGGAGACTCGGCTACTCTGCGGTGTTGTATTTCTGAAACACAAATAGAAATAATAGACTGGTTTAAGCAACCAAACAGAGAAAAACCTCAGATTATAGTCAGAGTATATAAAACTGCTAAAGAAACTTTTTACAATGGATTCCAAAAGTCTCATTTCCATGTAGAAAAATCTTCAAACTGCTTCAGTATGACCATTTTAAACACCATTCAGTCTGATGAAGCCATGTACTACTGTGCACTGACAACACCCAACCCTGTGTTTGCAGATGGGACTTATTTAAAAATTAAAGGTAAGATTTCCATTAAAACTGATTAAGCTACTCGTTGAATGTATTGCTATTTTTCATTTTTTAATGTACTGATATTTTTTTATTTTTATTACCATTAGCATGTTCAACCTGGAAGACAAATAATAGTGAAATAGTGAAATGCTAACCATGTTTTCTTCAACACTGAATTACAGACTGTAAGTGATTCATGATAAAGGTTCATAGGTGACAAATATTCATAGGTGAGCATGTTACTATTGCATCAGAAACATCGAAACCAGCTCTGCGTGATAATTCAGTGGTGTGTGAACCAACGCTGCATGGAAACAACACTAACACACAAGAGAAAGCAGGTAAAGTTTCTTCTACTTAATTTCTAAATCATAATTTGCCCAGAAAATCATTTGCACTAATGCTGGCTTTATTATGGTCAGTAAAAACTGAGTTATATGAAATAAGAGTTTCAAGAATGTTATTTATATTTATCTGTATCTCACAGTGTTTGCTTTGGGAGTGGCTTTGGGTTTGTGTGCACTTTTGAATTTTTGTCTCACTTATTGCATACTGAGGAGAAGAAAACCTGATAAAAGTAAGTGCTATTCCTCAGATAATTGGCTTAAGACAGTTATCAAAATGACTAATATGTGGGTTTTTTTTTTCTTCTTCGTATTAATAGTGGACACTTCTTTAGAAAATTCTCCAGGAAAGGGGCAGGTGTGTGTTCAGATAAGTAAATGCTTTGTCCTTTAAATTGCATTAAGTGAAGAAGTGTGCATTATATAGTGTATGAATAATCCTGTTCTTCAGTAGATTCCACTAGTTAGGTTTATTCCTGATTTCCCTTCCTATGTGAAGTAAATGCTGTTAAATAATTTATACAGTCGATTTCATGTACACTTTCATGTACACTATTACTGTATTTGCACACAAATTTCAAGCTTTTATTTTAATGCTGCACTTATTCTGTGTAGATAGTGTGTGTAGTTACCCATTCTGTATGGTTATTGCTTTAAACTGGATTTTTTTTTTTTTCAGGAGTGTGAAGCTGAAACACTGAATTATGCCGCTTTGAAATTCTCCAAGAGGAAAGCCAAAGCTGAGAGAAGAAAAACTGGCTTATCCAATGAATGTGTGTACTCTCATGTAAAATTAAACATTCCACATTGTTCATCATAAGATAATATACCACAACTACAAAATTATTAAAACAACAATCTAAGCATTTCCTGCTAGGTTTAAGTTGTGTTACTTCTGATATTTAAAATAACCAACTTGAACTTGTGAAAAGTCTACTAATGCCTTATGTACAGATTGTGTCCTCACGCCATGACTTTATTAAAAATGATTTGATTAAACATGGTTTTAAATTTTTTTTCAGAACATGTTTGAGTTTAAACAAAATGACTAATAATTAAAGAAAAGTAATGGTCCATTTTCAAAAGTAATGGTGTATTTTCAAAAAAAAAAAAAGTATGTGGGTTGGTTTTAAATGTATGTCAAGGACTGTGGCATTCAAATTAACTGGGGGTGGGGCTTGTTTGATTCACCAATGTCATGGCTTGTGCTGTGTAAATGAATTATTTTAGTCAGGCACGTTTACTGGTGTTACGACACCAGAAGTAGGCTGGACACAGTTGCGGTCAAAAACTTCGTCACTTTATTCAGCACACATGTGGAAAGGACACAGGGTAAACAACAGGCTTTTAGAAGGCTTCGAGTCTTCGCAGGATATCGTGGTAACGTTTATACACACTCTCAAAAGTATTAGCGCTAGCAGTAAGAAAAAACACACACTTAACTACGGAAAGAAGAAACGGAAAAACAGCATCCAGCAATGAACCCCTACAACAAAATAGTGGTAACTACATAAAGTGTGCTAACTATTAGCGCTAACAGAAAATCAAACACATGTGCAAGTAAACCTATCACCGAGATGTGTAAAATAGAAAGAGGGCTTGAGAGGAAGTCGGAATCCAAGGTACTTAGCTTAATGTCAAATGCCGTGAGAATCAGTCCAGAATGCAGTAGCTCAGTAAGGTAAGATTTGGGAAAAAACAAACAATACTTCGCGTCCAACCTGTAACACAAAAGTCCTTAAATAAAGTGTTCGTGAAATAGAAGACAGGTGCGCGGGATTAGAAAGAGGGTGATTGTGACCGAGGTAGTGTGTGGGTGTTGTAGTCCCTGGCGGCCATGTTTGTAGGCCGCCGAGCTTGCTGGGAAGTGTAGTGTGGAGTGTGTGGATGAGAGTTCTGGTAATTGAAGTCGCGCTTTTTGCGCGACCTAACAGAGCCCCCCCCCAAAGGGCTCACTCCGGGAGCCTCTCCTTGCCTGGGTCGACCTCTGGGTCTAGGTTTTGGGTATTCTGGATGGATACGGTGAAATTCGTCCACCATTTCAGGGTCCAGCATGTCCTTAGCCGCCACCCAGCTCTGTTCCTCGGGCCCGTACCCCTCCCAGTCAATGAGGTACTGAAGTTTTCCTTGACGTCGCCGGGATTTTAGAATCTGATGAATCTGATAGGCCGGTTGTCCGTCAACTTCCTGTGGGGGAGGTGGATTAGAAGGGTTTTGAGAGGTGAGGATGCCTGTGTGGAAGGGTTTCAGGAGAGAAACGTGAAATGAGGGGGCAATGCGCCAATGTTTGGGGATGGCTAGTCTGTAGGTTACCTCATTGATGGGCCTGATGACTTTGAAGGGGCCGAGATAATGAGGACAGAGCTTCTGGCAGGGATGTCTGAGGTGCAAGTTTTGGGTGGAGAGCCATACCCGTTCACCGGGTTGGTAGCGTGGTGTTACCTGTCGGTGGCGATCCGCCTGGGCTTTTGATTTGGAGGCTGCTTGTTTTAGTCTCCTATGGGTGCTTGCCCAGACCTGTTCACTGCGGTCAAACCATTCGTTTACGGCTGGTGCGTCCGTGGCCGTGGCGTCCCACGGAAACAGAGGGGGCTGATATCCTAGCACGCATTGGAATGGGGTCAGGTTAGTGGCAGAATGGCGGAGTGAGTTCTGGGCGTATTCCACCCATGGCAGGAAGCGGGCCCAATCAGAGGGATTTTTGTGACAAAACGAACGGAGCATCCTTCCGACTTCTTGGTTAACCCGTTCCGCTTGCCCGTTGGATTCGGGGTGGTATCCCGACGTAAGGCTCACATTCACTCCCAATTTACCCATAAAACCGGACCATACGCGAGATATGAACTGCGGTCCCCGATCGCTAACTATGTCTTCGGGGATCCCAAAATAACGAAATACATGTGAGAATATCAGTTCTGCTGTGTGGAAGGCTGAGGGTAGATTGGGCAAGGAAATTAGACGGAGGGATTTGGAGAACCGATCTAAAATAACAAAAATGGTGGTGTGACCCAGAGAATTGGGGAGGTCCGTGATGAAGTCTACTGCGAGATGTGACCAAGGTCGTTGAGGAGTGGGTAGTGGCATGAGTTTGCCGGCAGGGAAGGTTCTGGGTACCTTAGTTTGGGCGCAGATGTCACAAGATTTGACCGCCTGTTGTATTTCTTGGGCCATATTGGGCCACCAGTACTTGTGGGACAAAAGGTGGTAGGTGCGTAGGGAACCGGGGTGAGCGGTACCGGGAACCGTGTGAGCCCATCTTATTAATCGGGTTCTATAGGTAGAAGGGACAAACAATTTTGTGGGAGGACAAGCAGACGGTACGTACTTACGTGGGAATTTGTGAAGTAAACTGTCGAATTCCCAGTGCACATTACCGACAAAACAGGAGGGAGGTAGGATGTGGTCGGGTTTGGAAGGTGGTGAATCCCTAGTGTGGAGTCGGGAAAGGGCGTCCGCCTTGTGGTTCTTAGACCCGGGGCGATAAGAAAGGGTAAACTGAAACCGTGCGAAGAACAGAGACCAACGTGCTTGGCGAGGGTTTAGTCGTTTGGCTGTGTGCAGATATTCTAAATTCTTGTGATCTGTGAAAACGGTAAACGGGTGTTCTGCCCCCTCTAGCCAGTGTCGCCACTCCTCCAAAGCTAATTTTATAGCTAGCAGTTCACGATCTCCCACGTCATAATTCTGTTCTGCCGGCGATAGTTTTTTCGAAAAGAAGGCGACGGGGTGAAGTTTTGGTTTTTCCCCTAGACGTTGGGATAATACGGCCCCCACCCCCGCCTCAGAGGCATCTACTTCTACTACGAAGGGACGAGAAGGGTCTGGGTGCTTGAGGATAGGAGCCGTGGTGAAAGCCGCTTTGAGTCTGGAAAATGCCCACTCGGCCTCGTGGTTCCAAACCAGACGGCGAGGACCGCCCCGCAACAGAGAAGTAAGGGGTAGGGCAATCGAACTAAAACCCCGGATAAAGCGTCTGTAGAAGTTGGCAAAACCCAAGAAGCTTTGGAGCTCCTTGATGGTAGTAGGAGTGGGCCATTGTGTTACCACCGTGACCTTACTTTTGTCCATGGCCACTCCCTCGGGGCTAATGACGTAACCCAGGAAGGTCGTAGTATTAGTGTGGAACTCACACTTTTCTGCCTTTACATATAGTCCATTTTCCAGTAGGCGTGTGAGAACCTGGCGTACCTGAGATACGTGGATTTTGTAGTTGGGGGAGTAAATCAAAATGTCGTCAATATAGGCCACCACGAATTTTCCTAACATGTCCCTCAGCACGTCATTAATTAGGCATTGGAATACTGAGGGCGCGTTAGTTAGCCCATACGGCATTACGAGGTATTCGTAGTGACCTGTTGTTGTGCTGAAGGCAGTCTTCCACTCATCCCCTTCCCGGATACGCACCAAGTTGTACGCGCTACGGAGGTCCAATTTGGTGAAATATCGGGCTTCACGAAGTTGTTCTAAGGTGGAAGGGACGAGTGGAAGGGGGTAGGGATATTTCACCGAGGCGCGGTTGAGCCCTCGGTAGTCAATGCAAGGACGAAGGCCCCCTCCCTTCTTGGCCACGAAAAAGAAGCTGGCTGCTGCCGGGGAGGTGGAGTGACGAATATATCCCTGTTGGAGAGCCTCCTGAATGTATTCGGACATGGCTTTATGTTCTGCTTGGGACAGGGGATATATATGTCCACGTGGCGGAGTCATACCCGGCAGGAGGTCTATGGAACAGTCATATGAACGATGGGGTGGAAGACCGCTAGCCCTGAGTTTACTAAATACCTCCTTGAGGTCGCTATATTCGTGGGGTATACAGACGGTGGGTGCGTTTTCAGGGCTTTCAACGGATGTAGTTGCGACAGTGAGTGATAGGGTGTTAAGGCATTGTTGGTGACAGAAGGGTGACCAGTTGAGTATTTGCTGGGTGGCCCAAGAGATGTGAGGGTTATGTTTTCTCAGCCACGGTAAGCCCAAAACCACGGGGTATCGGGTAGACTTGATAACCCAGAAGGATAATTCTTTGTGGTGGAGAGCGCTGACACGAAGCCCCAGGGTGTGTGTGTAGCGGGTGATGTTTCCGATGGGCGTACCGTCGATGGCCTGAATCTTTAGCGGTTGAGGTAGGGGACGAGTGTCTAGGTCAAGCTGACACACTATTTCCTCGTCGATGAAGTTGCCCGCTGCTCCGGAGTCGAGCATGGCTGTAACAAGAGTACAGACACCTGAATGTTCAAGGTAGACGGGTAGAGTAAAAGAACATGAAGTAACATCAGGAATCTGACTCACCGGGGTTGAACGGGTGCGTTGTCCGCCCCTCGTCGGAGTTATGCTTGTGGGGCGGACAGGGCAGGAATGAAGAGAGTGATCAGCGCGGCCACAGTAGAGACATAGATTCTCTCGGCGTCTCCTTTCTTTCTCGTCGGGGTCCAGTTTTGCATGGCCGATCTGCATGGGTTCGTCGCTAGCGGGGAGTCGGGTTGATTCAGGGTGCTGAGATGAATGCCTACGGCTGTAGAGAAGTTGATCGAGGCGAATGGCGAGATCAATTAACGAATCTAGGTTAAGAGGCTCATCGCGGCAGGCCATCTCCGTGATTATGGCGGGATTAAGGCCCTGACGGAAGACAGCTTTTAACGCCACGTCATTCCAGCCGCTACCCGCAGCGATAGTCCGGAATTCTAACGCGTAATCCGCCACTCGAAGTGAGCCTTGCCTCAGTGTTAGGAGCCGTTCCCCGACTTCCTGGTGATCGGGGGCGTGGTCAAACACCCGCCGGAACATGGAGACAAAAGGTGTCATAGGAAGCAACCGTTTCTCCCCCTCGTTCCCTTACTGCCGCCGCCCACCTTAAAGCCTTGCCTGTTAATAAGGAGATGAATCGCGCCACTTTCTCATGATCCCCCATTTCCCCACAACAGTCAAAGTATAAGGAGCATTGTAAGATGAAACCCTTACATAATCCAGTGTCACCGTTGTACTTATCGGGTACGGGCATAGGCAGTCGAGGCATAGAAAAGGATGTGGGAGCGGCGCGCTGCGTTGCTGTAGCCGTGACTTGAGAGAGAAGTTGAAGACTCTGATCCATTTCTCCCAAGCGTTGTTGTTGCGCGTTGATAATTTGACCGTGTGCCGCGATTGCTTGACGAATTTCCTCCGCTGCGTCCATGTCGAGGCGAAGTATTCTGTTACGACACCAGAAGTAGGCTGGACACAGTTGCGGTCAAAAACTTCGTCACTTTATTCAGCACACATGTGGAAAGGACACAGGGTAAACAACAGGCTTTTAGAAGGCTTCGAGTCTTCGCAGGATATCGTGGTAACGTTTATACACACTCTCAAAAGTATTAGCGCTAGCAGTAAGAAAAAACACACACTAAACTACAGAAAGAAAAAACGGAAAAACAGCATCCAGCAATGAACCCCTACAACAAAATAGTGGTAACTACATAAAGTGTGCTAACTATTAGCGCTAACAGAAAATCAAACACATGTGCAAGTAAACCTATCACCGAGATGTGTAAAATAGAAAGAGGGCTTGAGAGGAAGTCGGAATCCAAGGTACTTAGCTTAATGTCAAATGCCGTGAGAATCAGTCCAGAATGCAGTAGCTCAGTAAGGTAAGATTTGGGAAAAAACAAACAATACTTCGCGTCCAACCTGTAACACAAAAGTCCTTAAATAAAGTGTTCGTGAAATAGAAGACAGGTGTGCGGGATTAGAAAGAGGGTGATTGTGACCGAGGTAGTGTGTGGGTGTTGTAGTCCCTGGCGGCCATGTTTGTAGGCCGCCGAGCTTGCTGGGAAGTGTAGTGTGGAGTGTGTGGATGAGAGTTCTGGTAATTGAAGTCGCGCTTTTTGCGCGACCTAACAACTGGTATGAATGAGAAACCAGAGAATACAGAGAGGAGTATTAAATTAGCTGTAAGAAAAAAAAAGAAGTCCTATTTGCTTTGTCAATATAAGTAAATTCTATATCTTAGACAATTTTGTATTGGACTGTGAAATTGAAACTGTGTCATCAGATACAGACACCTTATGTAGACATTCAAAAAGTTTTTTTACTCTACAAAAATAAGCTTAGTGTACACAGGGCCATTTTGCGCATCATGTTTAGAAGTGTTTTTTCTTCTTGTAATGCTTCAATAACTTCAGATTACAGTCAGCCTGGAGGATTCTGGCCAACTGAGTTCTCTGGAATGGCTGCTCTCACTGTGGGCTGCTGCTGCCCTCTGCTGGCTGCCGGTGGTGTAGCATGGACTCTTAAAGAGCTGAGATGAAGTTACTATACATGTGCATGATTAACTCTGGGACTGCATGCAGGTTTATAACTGAACACCTGTCTCTGAGGATGCCTAGGAACTATGTACTCACAGAGGCAAGGGGCTCTGGTTAAGCTACACCCCACTATGATTTGGGCAGCTGAGAGCTCCTTGCAGTTATGCTGATCCTCAAGGAAAAGTGTCACTGGCTGGTAGGGACCCTCCATCCCTTAGTTATCTACATGAATCATCATAACCTGCACATTAGGTATGGGTGGTCCCTGTTCATTACCCATTTCTCATCCACTCCTTCCTAAAGGCCTTGCACTGAGTACAGAAATGCACACTCCCTATCCTGAGTCCATAATACAGACCCTGTAGATCACCACCACCTACTATAGATCTTACCTGCTTGGTTTCTCTAATCCTCAAGAGATCTCTGAAGCAGTAGCAGATGGCACCAGTCCAAGTGACAGAACATCTAAGATGGTGTATACCTCAGCTTATCACTTGGCCATATGTATCCATACCCACAGACCGCTGTTACTCACTGGAACTGTGCAGTTATTATCTGACGGCTGCTTGTGGCCCAGTCTCCACTCTGGTGTTCAAAAGTTTCTCATCTTGTTTGAGATAGCTACTCTAGATAGCTACGAGCAGTAACTCTGGAGTCCCTTCCAGTACTCCAATGGCCCTGGGCTCTAGTCTCATTGGATTTCATCACTGATCTTCTATAATTATAAGGTAACACCATCACTCTGGTAGTGGTAGATCATACTGATGAGGCTCTGTTCCACCACATATTCTGTCAGTTTTCTCTTCCAGAGTACATTGTCTTGGATCCAGGTACCCAGTTCAATTCACAAGTCTGGAGGGCCTTTATGGAGCATCTGTGCATAATTATCTTACACCCAAGCCATTGAGTCTAGAGTCCAGACTGAACATAGAATATGGGTAGCGTCTCTGCAGATATGCTGGAGCTCATCCAAAGGATTAGTGTAAGTTTTTCCTGTGGGATGAATATGCCCAGAATTCCCTCACCCACACCTCATGCCAGTATAATGTTACCAAGGGTACTAGCCACCAATGTTCCCATGAAACCTGGCCTGTGAGGAGTTTCCAGCAGTTGTATTGGAGTGGGGAAGTGTGGGGAAGATCAACCTGATGGCTTTCTAACTTTAATTAAAGTAATTTTTATTATGTTGGTTTTAGCAGGTTCAACTAATTTGGAGTTCTTTTTACAAGTAAAGCTATAAATCTAATAAATACAAAAGAGGACAGTTTGGAAATGACAAAACATGGCATTAAATACATGGTTTGTGGTTAGCATGTTTGCCTTGCACCTTCAGGGTTGGGGTTCAAATTCCACCTCTGTCCTGTGTGTGTGGAGTCTCACTCCCCTGTATTTTGAACTCTACTGCTGGGTCCTACAACAATAAAAGCCCCTGTCAAATGCCAAAATTCAAATGCAATATGCCCTTCTTTGGCCCAGATAGCCATTACTATTTAGGCAAGATTTTATTCAGATTAAAATGGCAGTTTTAATGAGACATAGGTGTTGGCTCACGTGAGAATTCAAGTAAACCACATTTTCCATTCTATCATTTTTGATATCTCTGTGTAACACCACAGCACAAATATAGAAAATTGTGGGGGAGATGTAGGTGGATGAGAATATCATATGCTTGCTTAATATATCATATTTTTTTAAGGGCCAATCTTGTCACCTTCTGGGGTGTGGTTAGTAAAGACCGCCTACAGTATAAATATAAATTCAAACTGTGCTTTTAGCACATTCATATTCTGTTGTTAAATGAGATACAAACACTGTAAAATTTCTAGGAAATGAAAAATGACTGGGTTCTGGATTTTAGTATTGATCATCAGCACCATGTGTAAGTAATATGTACAATTGTCATCATGTTTGATTTGTTTGCAACTTGATATGTATTTTTCTTTAACGATTTCTAATTAAAAGACAGTTTTTAAAATATCTAGAGAGCGTATTACTCTTTATGTATTAGTAACTCCAATATTATTCCTCAAGGCAGTGGTTCTCAAAGTGGGGTCCGTCTATTTATTTATTTATTTGTCTGTTTGTTTGTTTGTTTTTTGGTTACAGTGGTGGAAATCACAACCCAACATTTAATAAATGTATTATACGTATTCATTTAGTTATTAACTTGTTTGACTGCTCACTTAAATTTGATTTTGGATCAACCAAAACTCAGTAACCTAAAAACAAGTTGGTCTATAATAATATCAATTTGGACCCAATGTTTCCAGGAATGCATAGGAATAAAAATATCTATAGCTTCTATGAATAGCCAAATTATTATTGTACATATGTAAATAATGAACCTTATATTTGAATAGCTGCATTAGGTTCATTAAAAAAAATCTCTGCTGAGGGGGTCTCTGTAATTTATTTTAAAGTTAAAGGAGTGCCTGGTTGCAAAAAAGTTTGAGAACCTTTGCATTAAGGTGATGTTTAATAATTCTTGATGTATAATAATATCTGAGTTGCATTCTTTACCTAATTAATGCATTTGGTTTTCTAGATACAGTCCAGTCTGGTAGACGTTGGGTTACTGCACAATCCCCAGTGCCAGAAGTTTATCAGTCTGATAAAAAGCTCAATGTGGATATCGGCAAATCGGCTACTCTGCAGTGTTGTGTTTTTAGAGTAACAGACGGAGAAATTATCTGGTTTAAGCAACAAAATGGAAAACAACCTCAGATTATAGTCAGATTCTTTAAAGCTGCTGGAGAAAAGTTTTACAACGAATTCCAAAATCTTCGTTTCCAAATTAAAAAATATGGAAACTGCTTCAATATGACCATTTCAAACACCACGATGTCTGATGAAGCCACGTACTACTGTGCGCTCATGTTTGCAGATGGGACTTATTTAAAAATTAAAGGTAGGATTTCTAAAATGGCGTAATGTTTCATTCTTCATTACTGCTCGCATGTGAAGTAGTGAAATGTTAACTGTGTTAGGTAACTTTAACAACAGTGACATTCAGATGTTACATTTAGTAAGTGAATCATGATCAACGTTGATAAATGTAGGTGAGCATATTACCACTGCATCAGAAACATCGAAACCAGCTCTGTGTGATGATTCAGTAGTGTGTGAAAAAAAACTGCATGGAAACAGCACTAACATGGACACACAAGAGAAAGCAGGTAAGATGTTGTATAATTCAGTTTTAATTCATTTATCTTAATTTCATAATGAATGATTCGTCTAAAAATAATTTGGACTAATTTAATTTTCACTGTGTTTAATGCACCTTAAGTAATGTTTCATTTAATAGTTTCACAACTGACTAGATCTCTACATTCGACAGTGCTCGGTTTGGGAACGGCTTTGGGCCTGTCTGCACTTCTGATTTTCTGTCTCACTTATTTCATACTGAGGAGAAGAAAATGTGATAAAAGTAAGTGCTTTTGTGATCAAAAAATAATTACCTTTATTTCAGATTCGTTAAAATCACTGAATAAGTGAGTTTCTGTATTAATAGTGAACACTTCTACAGAAGATTCTCCAGGAATGAGGGTACGTGTGTAAGAAAATACGATATCTATTATATACTGTATGACAATGTCTACTTTAGTCATGGACGAGTCTCCCTACTGATCACTGTTCACTTCTTATGCATATTATTAAGATGATGTTAAGTCATGTACTGCTACTTATAATGGTTTTCATGTAATTTATACAGTCAATATGCTCAGCTTTGCATAAATTTTTATTTAATTGAATTTAATTTACAGGAATCTGATGCTGAAACATTGAATTATGCAGCTTTGCAGTTCGCCAAGAGGAAAGCCAAAGCTGGAAACAGTAAAACTGGCTTATCCGAGGATTGTGTGTACTCTGATGTGAAATAAAACTGTATGTTTTTATGTGACATTAATAATCACAGATTTTTACTTCTGTACACGTTTAAAGCACTTCATGTTTTTTTTAAGTGTGCAATATTTAACCTCAATTAACAAATAACATAATTGTGATTAAAAGAAGGACTTTTGCAAGTCATCTGTGTTGACCTTAATTAATGTACTGTAAATAAGTGTAAAAAAAAAAAAGTTAAACCCAGATAGATAGATAGATGAATAGATCAATAAAATAAATCCATGAATTAGCTTCTTTTACGGTCATGCTTTAGTTGTAAGTGCAGAAAAAATGAGTACAGTATATGTAAATGTATTTCTTTTGTGTTCATATGTTTGTTTCTGTAGATGGATGGAAAGAAGCACAGCTTCTTCAATTTATGTATTTTTGACTGGATTATTTAAATTCTGTGTTGTATCCAGTGTCCTGTTTTATAACAGCAGGGAGGTTTTCAGTATATTATGAATATAAAACGTTTTTGAACATGTGTTTTTCTACATGTTGTTAAAGTTTACCCACTATCAACAACTGAATAAGGAAATTTCACATTTTTTGTATTTAGACAAAAATTTTATTGTCCACTCTCAGATTGTAATACGACTCGAGTAAACGAGTGCTTTGTTAAAAGTGAGCTCACTTATTTGGTGGCATTTACTGTGAGACTGTAAGTGAGAAACAATTTGACTTACAGTTGATGTTAGACAGTGTTAGTAGTAACTTTAACACAAATATAGTATGGTGTGTGTAAGTAAGTGTTTAATTAGAGAGATTCAGAACAGCCTTTTCCAGTTTATCTATTTATAACATTTCTCAGTTCACCTTTACCTATTTTTTACTTAGACTTTCTAATTCTAGAAGTACATTTTTTGAATTTTAACCAAAATTGTTCATACAGTTTGCTCAAAAACCTTGACGATCAGTGTATACATGATCATCCATAACATTAAAACCACCTGCCTAATATTGTGTAGGTCCCCCTTGTGTCACCAAAACAGGTCTGGCCCGTTGAGGCATGGACTCCAAAAGACCTCCAAAGGTGTGCTGTGGTATCTTAACAGCAGATCCTGTGAGTCCTGTAAGTTGTGAGGTGGGGCCTCCATGGATGGGATTTGTTTGTCCAGCACATCCTGTAGATGCTCAATCAGATTGAGATCTGGGCAATTTGGAGGCCAAGTCAACACCTTGAACTACTGCTTTCTTCCCACAGTGCATCCTGGTGTTATCTTCCCCAGGTTAGAGACGCACATGCACCAGGCCGCCCACATGTTGTAAAAGAAAATGTGATTCATCAGACCAGGCCACCTTCTTCCATTGCTCCATGGTCCAGTTCTGATGCTCACGTGCCATTTTAGGTGCTGTCAGCGGTGGAGAGGCTACGATGCCCCATACACAGCAAACTGCAATACACTGTGTGTTCTGACACCTTTCTATCATAGCCAGCAAAGTGTGCTACAGTAGCTCTTCTGTGCTCTTACAGTAGCTCTTCAGACCAGACGGGCTAGCTTTCCCTTGGGTGCCCATGACCCTGTCGGCGGTTCACCAGTTGTCCTTCCTTGGACCACTTTTGTTAGGTACTGCATACCGGGAACACCCCACAAGACCTGCCGTTTTGGAGATGCTCTGACCCAGTCGTCCAGTCATCACAATTTAGCCCTTGTCAAAGTCACACAGATCCTTAGGCTTGCCCATTTTTCCTGCTTCCAACACATCAACTTCAAGAACAGACTGTTCACTTGCTACCTAATATATCCCACCCCTTGACAGGTGCCTTTGTAATGGGATAATCAATGTTATTCTCTTCGCCTGTCAGTGGTTTTAATGTTATGGCTAATCGGTTTATGTCAATATTTAGAATATAAAGACCTCCAAAATATATGTGCAAAGCTAAAACATTGATTTGTTTCAACCAAACACCAAACAGTATTTAGCAACAAGAGCAGGAAATTAAAATTTTGTCCCTATACCACATGTTCACCCTCATGTACGCACTCATTATCATCTGCATTCACTGGCCATTTTATCAGGTCCACCTACTGTTCACTTTGTAGATGTACAGTTACTGACCGTTTTGCAAAATCGTCTGGAAATCAGTTAAGCTGAAGCTAGTTTTTATGTCTTTATAACAATGTGCATAAAGTTTTAATATTAACGCGTCACTACGTGCACATTGAAAATGTCCCAGTGTACATATAGAGTGTGCTTCAAGTACAAATGTGTAGATATTTGGCACATAGACACCACATGAAGCGAATGTTTGGTGGCTGCGCTGAACTTTACACATAGGATTACACAGGAACAATTACACAGTTTGATTTTTATATATATATATATATATATATATATATATATATATATATATATATATATATATATATATATATATATATATATGTGTGTGTATATAAATTTTAGAGATATTAGAAGATATTAGATTTTTATCTTCACATCTAATATCATGATTAACCATCACAGAACATGAGAACACTGACCAAAGATGTAATAAATTTTACTTCTGAAAAGTAAACCTAATTAATAAATTAAACAAATTAAATTAGAAATATGATTCAGGTAGCAGACGACACTTCTGAATAAACACAGTCTTCAGGTTTTTCTCTCTTTCTTGTCACTCTATTGGTATTCTTCTTATTGAAATGTAAAGCAGCGTAATTCAGCTCCACTGCATCACGGCCCTGTGAGAATGAACATACAGTAAAAGTGACATCTAGAAGTGTTTTTAATAATAAGAGCATGTAGGCACAATTTAAGATTATTTACCTGATTGGGTGTTTCCTCTACCACAGAATCATGTTGAGGTCTCACTGTAGAGAGAACAAAATATACAGGATATTAACACACCTTTTTGGTCACTATGTTCTTCATGGTAATTTTCATAACATTTATGTATTCAACGGCAGAAAAATTCTAATCAAAATGTTTAAGGTGGTTAGTTGCCAGAGCCTTATCACCCTGCAGTTCTTGCCTGGTTTTGCCCTGAATCTAAGCAGGATTGAGCCTGCCTATTACGTGGATGGGAGACCTCCTGGGGAAAACTAAGGTTGCTGATAGAAGTAACATGAGGGAGGCCAGTAGGTGGTGCTCTCCCTGGGGTCTTTGTGGGTCTTAATGCCCCAGTACAGTGACAGGGCCATTGTACTGTCAAAAGAGCACTGTTATTTGGCTGAGATGTTAAACCCAGGTCTTGCCTCTCTGTGGTCATTAAAAATCCCAGGTCACTTCTTGTAAAGAGTAGGGGTATCACCCTGGTGTCCTGGAGAAATTGCCCCATTGGCCCTTCTCTATCATGGCTCCCTAATAATCTCCATCCCTGAATTGGCTACACAACAGCTGGTGTGTGGTGGGGTTCTGGCACACTATGGCTGCTGTTACATCATCCAGGTGGTTGAGGAGGTTTCCTCCTATACTATGTGAAGTGCTTTGAGTGTCTAAAAAAGTACTATATAAATGTAACTAGTTATTATTAAAAAATTCCAACAGGTTTTATGTGAGTAAGTTTTATTTTTGATGAATCTGACAGACTGTTCCATTGTTTCATATGGTACACTACATTATAATATAATTCATTTGTGTTCTACCCTATCTAGGGAACATTCAGTATATGAAGCCAAATATACAGTATGATAAAAGCAATACGTAAGAATTAATATAATTTGCAAAATTGTTTGCACTTCTGTTTGTGGCAGACTCACCTCTGGATTGTCCATGGTTTCTCATTTTACAGATAATAAATACTTGAGTGAAGAACACAACCACACACACTGCCACCAATACGGCGAGATAGATCACTTCAGGACCTAAAGATCTTACTGAAGGATGATAAATATCATACTAATAAATATGTACAGTACAAGTAATCTAACAGCAATTAATGTACACAATAAAAAAATAACATTCCTAGCAATGCTCTACGTTTTTACAACCATTGATCATGTTAACTTTTTATTATTTTTTAAACAAATATATAACTAAAGAGAAAAATTACAGTTGGCAAATTTGTTTAAGTTGAAACCCAAATAATATTCACACACTTTACCAACCCGAATCTGGAATGTTCTCCATTTGTACCCGTGTCCCATTCCCGAAAATGATCTTCCCACACACGGCCACAGCGCAGTAGTAAGTGCCAGTATCATTGAGGCTGAGGATGTTCTTGGAGAAGCTGTACACACAGGTGTGTGTAGAAGAGTCGCTCTCACACTGATGGCTGCTGTTGTGATGAGTGTAAATGATTTGAGGATGGGATTGTGGTGGAGCAGCTCTGAACCAGAGCACTTGGAGTTCTTCTACTCTGCTCTCAGAGAGAACCGAGCACTGCAGAGTCACTGATGCTCCTGCAGGAGCCGAGTCCAACACACTGCTCTGTGACACTGACACTTTTACATCTCCATCACCTGTTCAGTGTAATATAGACAGTGTAAGATCGTGGCTCTCTTTATAAACTTGTACTAGTTAGAGTTTATGCCAAAACCTAAAATTTGACTGAATACCAGGTGTAGCACTGTGATTATAAATGACAGTTTTCTCCTATTTTATTAATACAAGGCTCTAAATAAGAAATGTTTTTATTTATTTATTTATTTTTACATTACTTTTATGTTGTTTTAATTATTACATTTTACAACATTTTATTATATATTATTTTATTATATGTTGTTCATATTTTATATTATTATTTTCATTCTGTAACAGCTATTAATTATTTTATTATTTTTCTTATTTTGGTTCTTTTCCTGGTTTATTTTTAATTACTATTTGTTTCTTAATTTGTGTTTGTTACTTCACACTGTACAGCAATTTGATATTAATTAAAAAGCTACTTTATAAATACAATATTATTATTATTATTATTATTATTATTATTATTATTATTATTATTATTATTAGTATTATTCTTATTATCATTTACATAATTCCAACATGGTTTCATTAATTTATTTTGTCCAGTCAGGAAGTTTCTGCTGTATGTGTGTAATGTCCTCCATGAAAATATGCACAACAATGTTAGCGAACACTGGTCCTGTTTTGGAAAAAAAATGACTGTACTGTGCAAAAGTTTTAGGCACCCTGTTTTTTTTTTAGTGCAAACTTTGTTATAGATTTTTTTTATTTTATGACTTCTACATTATCAAGTCAGTACAAAAAACATTTTAGATCCCCAAACATTAGTTTTCTAGCACAAAATTAAATGTTACAGAAAAATGTCGGTATGTCATTAAAGAAAGCAGCATATTACGTAAGAGACACTTTTCAGCCAAAAAAAACACAATGAAGGCTGCTGGGTTTTGCTGCAAAAATAAGAAGCGAGTGCGAAAGTCAAAGTGTCCAGAAGAACTGTGTCTGGTTCTGCAAGATGCTCAATAAAACTTACCAGCTCATTTCCTTATAAAACTGCACAAATTGTACCGGAGACTACTATTTTTATTTTTATTTTTATTTTTTGTCACACCAAATATTGACTTTGTTTCATTCACTACTGTTTACTGTTCTTTATGATATATATATTTTTTTAAATGTAGAAACATTTAATTTCATTATTTTGAAGGCATCTTTGCTCTACAGCATTTCTTTGCATTTTGCATTTCTTTTCTACCTAAAGTTCAATAATAATTTGTTACAGAATCTTTTTTTTTCCAACTCTAATTTTGCTATCAGGTCACCTTATACCACAATCTGTCCATCCGACATTTTAAACCTAATTTTAATCAATATTAATACATTCCAGATTGCTGAAATAAGGCAATAGAATTCAATAAACGTGCATATTTTCTCCACTAACATACACTAATATTCACAATTACTTTATGGCAATTAAACTTATGTACCATTCACAAAATAGCTATTTGGATCAAAGAACTTAAAGTACAATTATAAAAAGAATATTGCTGTAGCTACACATTTTTGCCTGATCTTGATTTAGTTTTTTATTTGGACTCAGTGATGCAAAATGAGCATAAATGGGTTAAATATTCGTGTAGCTTCTCTACAAACAAATTTGATTTAGATATTTACCTGTTACAGCCAAGAAAGTTCCATTGGATAATGAAACATCATCTAAGTTACATTTTTCACAGTAGTAAAGTCCTCCATCATCTTTTTTTATGTGTGGAATTGTTAGAGAAAGGCCGTTATCAGTCGTCTCCATTGTAAATCCTGATGTCTTGAACTCGGGGCAAATTTTGACATCATTATACGCTAATCTTTCTCCCAGTTTTTTAGGCATTTCTCCAAATATGAGTTTGTACCAGACCACACTTTCAGCCTTACGAATGTCTCCAAAGGGGCAGTTAAGAGTAACACGTTCTCCAGACTTCACTGAGAGAAATGATGGTCTGGAAAAATCCACAGATTGAGCTGGAGCTAGAAAATAAATTAAATTATATATAATATAACAAGAGAAATAAACAGTGAACAAAATTTCACACAGTCAGAAAGAGTAACAATCACATCTGTAGACTGTGTAAATACAATGTCTTTAAAACATACATATTGTGTTGAGAAATAAAATAATTGTCCAGATTGGAGCCATCTTCAGAACCTAAATGACACTCAGGTAGAGCTGTTAGAAAGAAAACAAATGACTGAAGCAACAAGTTTATTGTACTGGAAACTTTCATCTGATTGGCTGAGTTACAAGTCACATGTTTAACTTTATATTTCCTTTCTATCTACGTTTCTAATTTTGGAACACAGTTTGACCACCAGAAGTCTGTGGTGGAAAAAAAAAGCAGAAAAAACTACTAAACTTATTCAGGTAGAAGTGCTGTTACTGTACACAGAACGTTTGTCTTTTGTCTTTCCCTTGAATTAAAGATATGTGTTTAAAGTGAGATGTTTTTTTTATTTAGATTGTTCAAATAAAATTACATATGAATGGAAGTAAATTGGGGTAAAATTGTAATGTGGAAAAGTTTAAAGAAAGCTTAAAATACAAAGAGATCAGTTTAAAACATTCATTTTGAATTGTTGCAATTTCACTTCACTTCAGTTCACATTAAGTTTGTGAACACCTGACCATCATGTCTCAATCCCATTCCAAAACCATGAGCGTTAACATGGACCTGTTCCCCCTTTTGCTGTTATAATAACCTCCCCCAATCTTCTGGAAGGCTTTCCACTAGAGTTTGGAACATGACTGTGGGGATTTGTGTTCATTCAGCCACAAGAGCATTAGTGAGGTCAGGCACTGATGTTGGGTGAGGAGGTCTGGGGTGCAGTCGGTGTTCCAGTTCATCCCAAAGGTGTTCAATGGGGTTGAGGTCAGGGCTCTGTGCAGGACACTGAAGTTCTTCCACTCCAACCTTGGCAAACCATGTCTTCGTGGAGCTCGCTTTGTGCATAAGGACATTGTCATGGAGGAACAGGTTTGGGCCTCTTAGTTCCTGTGAAGGGAAATTGTAACGCTACAGCATACAAAGGCATTCTATACAATTGTGTGCTTCCAACTTTGTGCCAACAGCTTTGAGAAGAACCACATATCGGTGTGATGGCCTGTTGTCCACATACCTTTGGCCATATGGTGTATATTAGATCTGAAAAAAGTATATTCATTCATTCATTCATTCATTCATTCATTCATTATTCAGTAAGTGCTCTGTCCTGGTCAGGGTTGCAGTGAATCCGGAGTGGTAGGACACCATAGCTGGGACACCAGTCCTTGTCTTATACATTTAAAGCATATTTAAAAGACACTTTAAATGCTTTTCATATAATTTTCATTGTTAAATAGTAATAATTATATTTTAATAGTCGGAAGGTGTTCATTAATTTTCTATGACAGCAGCTCTGACTGTAAATGGACTTGTATGTAGACTTGTATGGTAGACTTGTACAGCTTCTTGTGGTTTCTTTTTTTGCATGTTGTGCTTGTATCTGGTCTGCCAGAGGAAAGTAGGCTACTTAAGACTTCCTTCTTCTCATGATTAAACCACAGACTCCTCCCACTTACAGATGCAAAGAAAATACCAGTACTATACATGCAAGATTTACTCTAGATATATTATTGATGAATGTAAAAAAAATTGATGAATAAATAATAATAATAAAAAATCAAATCAAATAAAAAAGACATTTAAGAGACATTCTGGAAAGCAAACAGAAGAGCATGGACAAAAATAATGTCTGATGTAAGGCTTTTTCTAAGATCCTCCTTGGCACCATTGTGACATTTCTTCATCTTAAACACAGTTCTAACACAGAATTGTTTCAATTTGAGATAATTATTATAGAAAATAAATCTATTCAGGCAGATGTGACAGGACAGTCTTGAGAAAATTGTAACAATTTTATTACATGTAATCAAAGCTACAAATGAGTGTCAAATTGGTACTATATGATAAATAAATAAAAGCTTCTTGGTAAAGTGTTGAGCCAACAAAGGCCTCCAGATCAGATCTGTACTGGAGCCATGAACTCCATTCTTCAAAAAGATTTTTCCTCAGATGGTGTTGTAGTGATGATGCGCTGTCTAACACATCACTCCAAAATCTCCCATAGGTGTTCAGGTTGAGATGTGGTGAGTGTGAAGGCCATTACATATGATTTAGATCATTTTCATCCTCATCAAACTATTCAGTTAGCCTTCATGCTCTGTGGACAGGGGCGGGGTTATTCTGGAAGAGACCACGACCACGAGGAAAGAAATGTTTCATCATAGGTTAACGATGATCAGGAGGAAGAACTTTGTATTGTTTTGCAGTGACGTTTTTCAGTGAATTTCACTTCGGAGTACACACTGCCTTTATTTTCTCTCACTCTTTTAGTTTTCCTTTCATTAAAATGTAAGGCAGCGTAATTCAGCTCCACAGCATCGTGCTCCTGTGGAAATGAACATAAAATGAGAACTAAATAATAAAATGTGAATAAATATATATTTGTATGTGCAGTATATGGCACTTTTCAAGACTAGGAAATCAATTCAAGTTAATTATGATAAGGCACATTATTATGAAATTACTGAAGCTACAATAAGTAACAAATTAAGTATAAGGTTTAAACAGATCAAGTTAAAGCTGTCTGCTTTTATTCTGAACTGAAATTGAAATTGTAATTATGAATATAATCCTGAGTCATCTCCTGCGTAAGTAAAGAAGTACCCGAGTGTTCATCTTCTCAGTGTTTATCACAGCAGCATACTGTAATCTCTCTGTAAAAAAATAAATGAGAACATGTAATGAAGATTTTCTTCTATGGAGACATTATGCACAAAGATCTGACACTGCTAACATTTTCCTTATTGTATTTTAACATGATGGACTTTTAGACAACCCAAACCTAAAAATTAAATTAACTGAATCTGAATCGTAAATAACTTTTTTATGCGCTATCCACAGCGGATCACCTTCCGTTGTCTGCATATTGATTTGGCACAGGTTTTCCAGGAGCCATTTTTATGCACTACTGAAAATAAATGTACACTATCATATTAAACGCTTACCTCTGAATTGTTGACAGTTTTTCATTTTACAGAGTAAAACAGCTTGAACAGACATCAGAATCCCGCACATTACCAGCGCTGTTCCCAGACAGATCACTACAGGATCAAAAGCTGTTTATTTTAAACAAAAAAATCATCAAGTTACTGTCTGCATATGAACATATCATAACATATGAAGGTCACCTAACGTAACATTAACATATAAACACTTAAAAAAAAAGTTTTCTGTACTTATAAACTGTAACCCTAATAATATTCACAAATTGTTCACCAACCAAAGTTCTCCAATTGTACCCGTGTCCCGTTCCCAAAAATGATCTTCCCACACACGGCCACAGCGCAGTAGTAAGTGCCAGTATCATTGAGGCTGAGGATGTTCTTGGAGAAGTTGTACACACAGGTGTGTGTAGAAGAGCCGCTCTCACACTGATGGCTGCTGTTGTGATGAGTGTAAATGATTTGAGGATGGGATTGTGGAGGAGCAGCTCTGAACCAGAGCACTCGGAGTCCTGCTGCTCTGCTCTCAGAGAGAACCGAGCACTGCAGAGTCACTGACGCTCCTGCAGGAACCGAGTACAACATGCCGCTCTGCAACACTGACACTTTTACATCTCCATCACCTGTTCAGTGTAATATAGACAGTGTAAGACAGAGACTTGACTTAAACCCTACCAATTATGGCCAGTGATCTGTTTTATTCTTTTACCAGAAAACTACCTTTAGTCTGAAACTCTTATACAATCTTTTATAGAATATTACATGATCAGAAGCTGTTGATTAATTTTCTATAACAGCAGCAGTAAACTAAAAATTTTTGGCAACTGTTAGCGACCCGGCAAACAAATTCTCATACAAACTACCATAATAGTGTGAAACTGTGAAAATATTATAACAACAATAAACTAATCCAACGGCCTAAAAATTCTTATTACTCACATTTCTTACACAGTCTGTGCTCCAAATTACACAACATGGTTCACAAATTATTGTACACAGGCTATATCACATATCTTACACACAAACTTAACTAATCGTACATAATTATGTTACCACTTTTTAAAAAAAAAATTTATAACAATGAATACAGACAATTATGGCATTTACATATTGCACATTTTTCAAAATTCAAAGGTTAAGGAGTACTTATGGACCACATTTTAATTATAATTCTAATTTTTTTAATTATAAATGCTTACCTTTCACTGATAAAAATGTTCCATTTGCAAATACTGTGTAAAATGTAATTAAGCCACAGTAATACATGGCTTCATCTGATGGTTTCACATTGATTATTCTCAAATGACAGTTCCTACTTCCTTTCTCGATTCTGAACCTTGGAGAGTTGAATTCATCTTTGTAAATGGGATTCTGTACTTTCTGTACCACAGCCACTAAAGAAGGTTCGCGTCCTCCTGCTTGCTTGTACCAAACGATGGGTTCAGTGTTGTGTTCCCCCAGCAGAAAGCACTGTAGAGTCACGTTATCACCTGCAGTAGCAGTGATCACCGGGTTTAGCTGATGGACACCGTTCGTTTGTGCAGGATCTAATGTGAGGAGGCAGAGAACAAACAAAGACTGTATATAAACAAGACTGTATATAAAGATTTAACTTTCTAAATCATGTACAAAGGCAATTTCTGTATGGTTTCATTTGATATATAAAAAAAGGTTCAAAATCTCAATTTAATACTTTATAATGCAAATCTCCAGATGATTTGAACTGCAAGTAAACTAGACATGTCAGCAATGTTTTTAATAATTCTACAGGGTGTATGAAAAGTCATTCAGGAACCAACAGAAACATGTCGAGCATGTACAGTACTGTGCAAAAGTTTTAGGCACATGCAAAGAAATGCTGTAGAGCAAAGATGCCTTAACAAAAAATTGTAATTTTTCCACATTAAAACAAAATACTGTAAAGAGCAGTAAACAAGTAGTAAATGCAACAAAGTCAATATTTGGTGTGACAAAAAAAACAAAAATGAAAATAAATATAGTAGTCTCCGTTAATATTAGTGCAGTTTTATAAGGAAATGAGCTGGTAAGTTTTATTGAGCATCTTGCAGAACCAGCCACAGTTCTTCTGGAGACTTTGACTTTCGCACTCGCTTCTTATTTTTGCAGCAAAACCCAGCAGCCTTCATTGTGTTTTTTTTGTCTGAAAAGTGTCTCTTACATAATATGCTGCTTTCTTTAGTGACATACAAACATTTTTCTGTAACATTTTGTGCTAGAAAACTAATGTTTGGGAATCTAAACAAAATTCTTTTGTACTGACTTGATAATGTAGAAGTCATAAAATAAAAAAATCTATAACAAAGTTTGTGCTAAAAAAATAGGGTGCGTAAAACTTTTATACTGTATATTGATCCAAATATGTTAAGCAAAATCCTCAAGAAAACATAATACAGCAGCTGAGAAATTATTTAGAGCATACGGATGAACATGTAAACCATATGTTGTAAATAATAAATACAAAATTAAGTATATGTAGTTTTATTCTCATTGGTTCCTGACTTTCGGGACACCCTGTATTTGGTTACCTGTTTTTCATCCTTGATATGAAATTCTGCATGTGATTAGAAAATAGAAAACATTACAAAACATCTGCACTTACCAATTTTATTAAACAGCACCACTGTAACCCATATCAGCATTATCATCTTGAGGTCTGTGTGCTGCATGTCCTCTTGATAAGCTGTCATAAGGTCAAACTGAGCACATCTCAGTTCAAGTAAAAGTTTTATGATGTGAGGTTCTGACATCAGAAACTTCCTGTGAGTTTCTCCTCCCATAAGCCACTGTAATGAAAATGGCACTAGGTGCCCTTCATAAAATCAACATTATCACTTATGTCAAGCTGTTGTACAATAGGGTAGATTTTGTTTAGTAGCTAGCTAATTGTGCTAACTGAATATTAGAATGTTTTTTTTTTTTTTTTTTTTTTTTTTTTGTCATAGGTGCTGGTTAATAGACAGGATATTAATGTTAGCTCATTTATACAGGAATTAATACAGAACAAAAACACGTAGTACTTGATGCCAACAGTGTCAACAGGTATGCCTCTGCTGCCAACAGGTCTAGTTCTTCTAGTTATTAATTTGTATGGCTAAAAAAGTATACAGGAAGGAAGCTACTGAAAAAAAAAAAAACTATGGGTGGATGCACTGTGGCTTAGTGGTTAGCACATTTGCCTCACACCTCCAACGTTGGGGATTCCTGCTTCTGCCCTGTGTGCATGGAGTTTGCGTGTTCTCCCTGTGCTTCGCGGGTTTCCTCCGGGTACTATGGTTTCCTCCCCAAGTCCAAACACATGTGTTGTAGACTGAGTGTAGACTTGTAGACTTGTTGTGTGTGAGTGTGTGTGTGATTCTACCCTGTGATGGACTGGAACCCCATCCTGCCCCGAGTCCCCTGGGATACGCTCCAGGCTCTCCGAAGACCCTGTGTAGGATAAGCGGTACAGAAAATGAATGGATAGATGGTACTTTGTTACAAAGCTGTTGTCGGCAGTTGCAGCTTCTGCCTGTGAGAAGTAATTAGCATTTTGCAGTATTGTGGTTCAGTTTTGGTATATTCCTCTTAGCAGGTTGTCGTCAGTTCTCTAAGGTAATGAGAATTCCACTGATAAACTCACAATTTCAGAGAAATTTTTAATGATATTCAAGTCAGGACACTGGCGAGGCCATGCAAAGCCTTCTTGAGTTATTTTGGCTGTATGTTTGGGGTTGTTTTCTTGTTGAAACTTTCACCGTCTACCGAAATTGTCCCAGTACATCGCACCTAGTACCATTTGCAGAGAAGCAGCTCCATATCATGATGTTCCCACCTCCATACCTCACTGTGAGTATGGTTTTCTTGGGATCACACACACAACCCTACTTTCTCTATATATAACAAGCTGAAATATTGCCAAAGAGTTCTATTTTTGTTTTTGTACTTAACATATTTTTTAAATATATTTTCTGACCAGAGTGAGTAGGCTATATTGTTCCAAAAAGTTCTGAAGTGCCTAAATGCTTTTAGATGTGCATCTTATTTATTTATTTATTTATTTATTATTATTATTTATTTTTTTAAGCAGAGGAGTTTAAGGTCTAGTGCTTCTTGTTTTCTATGCAACTGTTGTTCCTTCTGCTTTCGGATTGTCTTGCAACTCTTTTCAAATGACTTCACCTTCCTTATTATTATCCAATCTGGCATGGTGCATAAAAACTTTAGTAAGACCCTTCATCATCACTATGATTGCTACTTGTTGCGTGAAATCTTCCCAACTGATAGCCTATGTATTTTATAATGACAATTTGCATGACAGCATTTATTGCAGAACTTTTTTCTATTTATTCTTATATAACTTCTACCTGTATTTAAAAAAAAAATAAAAATAAGTTGTCCAAATACGATACTTTTCCTTATCCATTTTGATTTTTAAACATATCTTATTATTCTTATCAACACATACTTTTTTGTTCATATTTATAAGTACAAACCCTTTCTGTTCAGGCCATGCTCACTTTGGGCTTAAATCTGAATACAGATACAGATATTTGGAGCACTAAACACATACAGATACAAACACAGATAGTGTTATTGTGTTACACCCTTACTGTGTTGAACATACTGAAACGTGACAGATAAGAGCAAATTGGATATTGAGGAAGTCCTATGTGGTGATCTACATTAGTGACAGGTTTCAGATAAAACCAAACCACATGCCAGATGGAGTGACCAGTCTGACCACCAAGAGAAAATGATCACATATAACAGGAAATGGTATAGAAGAAAAACCACTACATCACATATATTGCGTCAGAGCAGAGATCTATAAAAAGCGCAAAGTCAAAAGAAAAACTCTTTAAGAGAACACACTGATGTGTGAACTGTGTGACCTTTCATAGTGTTCTTTATTTCATGCATAGTTGGAGAGTTTCATAGTTTCATGCATGAACATAGTTCATGTAATATACTGTATTTTATTGAAATTCATAAGAAACCTTAGAAGACTTAGAAACTAGAGCACCTTTTTTGAGCACAGGTTTTTCCTTAAGCTTCCCATCCTGACTTACAATCTTCAGTCCTATTGTTGTCATTTCATCAGACCTTTCCTAATTATTAACAGTTAATATCACAGTTTGTTTGATGTCAGTCTTTGAGATTAAAATGAGACGAGCAGACCACCAGTTTAAACTTTATTCCTCACCAGACTCGAAAACAATTAAAATTCTAGTGAGAAAAAAGAGAACTTATTGAAGATGTATAATTTAAGTAACAGTAAGAGATCTGACTTCGGAGTACACAGAGTCTTGAGGTCGTTCTCTCTTTTTTCTCCCTCCTTTGGTTTTCTTTTCATTAAAATGTAAGGCAGCATAATTCAGCTCCACAGAGTCATGGTCCTGTGGGAGTGAATATGAAATTAGAAATAAATTTGCATAAAAATACAAATAAGGGAAAAAATCACTATGATTAGAACTGAGTCATTTCCAATACCTGAGTGTTGGTTTGTCCAGGTCTTTTCACAGTGCATTGTCTCTCTGGTGAAAAATAATATAGCACTTATTTCAGTCAGAACATTTAAGATCATTTATCATTTATTTCCTTTTATAGAGAGCTGGTCTCATCATGTGAAGAGATCTGATCTTAATATTATAATGTAATTCTCGAAAACCCAATGTATTAATTCAAAGCAAATTATATTTTAAAAAGCTATTGCAATACTATAGAACACTTACTTGTGTATTGTTCATGGTTCCTCCATTTATAGAATAAAACAACTTGAACAGAGATCACAACCACACACACTCCCAAAGCTACAGCGAGGTAGATCACTACAGGATCCACAGATTCTTCTGTAGCACAAAAATAAAAATTATGAAATTATAACTTTACCCACCATTGATCATAGCAATATTATAAATATTTACAATCTGCAATCTTAGCAATTAAATATAACAATAAAAACAAGTATTTTTAACGTATTATTAAATTAATGTATTAAAAAAAAAAATAAATAATTTCATACGCTCGCTCAGATATATTTTAAAGAATATCTCACTCAATTGTACTCTTGTTCCATTCCCAAAAATGATCTTCCCACACATGGCCACAGCGCAGTAGTAAGTGCCAGTATCATTGAGGCTGAGGATGTTCTTGGAGAAGTTGTACACACAGGTGTGTCTAGAAGAGTCGCTCTTACACTGATGGCTGCTGTTGTGATTAGTGTAAATGATTTGAGGATGGGATTGTGGTGGAGCAGCTCTGAACCAGAGCACTTGGAGTTCTGCTGCTCTGCTCTCAGAGAGAACTGAGCACTGCAGAGTCACTGACGCTCCTGCAGGAACCGAGTCCAACACACCGCTCTGGATCACGGACACTTTTACATCTTTCTCATCTGTTCAGTGTAATATAGACAGTGTAAGAGCTCAGTTTGTTTCTTTTTATAGTTAGATCTTTATAATACATGCAGCTTGTAGTTTATAAATCACATGCAGTCAGTTATTCAAAAACATTAAATTTCATAATGAAACAGTACCTTCATACATCTTTGAATACTTGATAAACTTAAGACCATCTAATGATATCCTTATCCATACTCCACATATGAAACTTAAAAACAGTGGTGCTGTGTTCCAGATCTTGGGTTTTTTTTTTTTTATCAACCAAAGATCTGGAACATATTATTAGGAAACATTTGTCAGGCTCCGCCTATCATCTATCAATGTATACAAAACAAACAAACAAAACAAAAACAGCTCAAAAATATATCTTTCAAAATTTTAACTGGCACTTTTAAATTATGTTTATATTATTTTAATTATTCTAATTTTATTATATTTTACATACCTCTTACATTTTATATGGTTATTGATGTATTCTTATTATATGGTTATTGATATATTTAACAATTTTATTGTTATTATTGTTATTATGATTCAAGTTCATTATTAATAGGAATATATATATAAAAAAAAAAAAGTTATACAGTATGCCATGGAAACAAGGTAAGAGACTCCAAACCGCTTGGACTACATTACCAAATTAAAAAAAAGGAAAAAAAAATATGTAATACCTGTAAAATATGTAATATGTCTTTATAGACTCATGCTAATATATGAATGCATTTAAGTAAAAATGATGGATATAAGATAATGAGGAAATTTAGAATACTTATTTAAATTATTAAATTATATTATTATTATTAATTATAATTATTATAAATTATTAAAATCATTACAGTACTAAATAAAGATGCACATTATTAAGAGTAATGAAAGTGGTGCCTTACATAAATTCTTACCTCTTACTGATAAAAAAGTTCCTTTTCCAAACAATATTGCAAGCTTTTTTAATCCACAGTAATACACGGCTTCATCTGATGGTTCCACGTTAGTAATTTTCAAATGGCAACTTTCTTTTAAATTCTCAACAGTGAACCTCGGCGAGTTGAACTGATCTTCAAAAATGTGATTCTGTGCTAGTTTATGAACTGTGATCATTGCACGAGGCTCGTGTCCTACTGCTTGTTTGTACCAGATGATGGGTTCAGTGTATCCTTCTTTCATTCGAAAGCAGTGTAGAGTCACGTTATCACCAGAAGCAGCAGTGATCACCGAGTTCAGCTGATTGACGATGTTCATCTGTGCAGAATCTAATGTCAGGAGCCACAGAACAAAACATTGTTGTGCATAAATAACACAAAACTTTTAAGACTTTCATTAAGATGCTGTATGGCTTTGCTGATCATACCTTTAGACTCTGGAACTATTTGATTTAGATTGGAATAAGATAGTTGAGTAAATATTGCATTCAAAAACATTTAATTATCCAGGTAAAATTTATAATTAACTGAATAGAAATGCACCTATACTGGCCATGTCAAAAATAATGGCAATAATGTAAATGATTGGATTCTAATTCTTAAGAATACATATAAAATATGTGTACATATTAACAAATAAAGAAAAAGAAAAACATGAACTCAGTGATATTTACATTTACTGATTGATTTAGCAGATGTTTTTATCCAAGAAATACAAGGCAAAAAAACATGAATAAAAAACAACACTATAATCCACATCAGCATCAGCATCTCAGGATATATATATATATATATATATATATATATATATATATATATATATATATATATATATATATATATATATATATATATATATATATATATATATACACACACACACACATATGGTGTATAGCTATATGGTGTATATTATAGGAGGAACAATATATACACATACACAAACACCCTGTAAATCAACGTAGACTAACCATGGAAATCAATTTTTCTAATTATTTAAGCAATTGTGCTTTGGTTTGTGTTGATAATTCTTTCATGTTGCAATAAAAATGATGATACAAAACCATGATCACTCACCAGTATGACTAAAAAGCACCACTGTAATCCACATCAGCATCACCATCTTAAACCAACTTTGTGCATGAGCATGTCCTTTCAACAAACTGTCTTATAGTCAAACTGAGCATGAGGGGTGTTACTGAGAGTTTGACATTTGGAGGCTCAGCCCCCTGACCTCAAACCTCTGTATGTGGTGTCCAAGAGCTTTGGCCCCCCAAAAGAAATTATTGTTGAAAAACAAAAACACAGTACAAGTACCATCACTAAATGTGTGTATGGTCAGCCTGGGAAAACATTCACATGGTGAAATATTGACATTTTATGCTATATATAGTTCTGAAAACTATAGGTTTGTGTAACAAATGTGCTTCCTTTTTGTATATATGCTGTTTGTGGGTATATATTTTTGAAAACTGAGGGGTTAAAACAACATTTTCAAAAATACATATATACAGATAGGGCCTTAGCTAGTGAAGTTTTTTTTTTTTTTTAACTCTTTATGCAGACTGACTGTTTTTATCACTCTGCTATTTACCCACATGTTAGTTACCTACATGTACCAACATGTAACATCATTGCAGAACTCCATTACAAACGTTAAAAAAGTAAATAAAATCTATTTATTTACAGTATCTGAAAATGGACGTGTCAAACTACATTATATGGCCAATAGTATGTGGACACCTGACCATCACACCCATATGTGCTTGTTGATCATCCCATTCCAGATTAATTCCTACCTTTGCTGTTATAATAACCTCTACTCTTCTGAGAAGGCTTTCCACTAGATTTTGGAGCGTGGCTGTGAGGATTTTTCCCTCCAGCCACAAGCGCATTAGTGAGGTCAGGCACTGATGTTGGGTGAGGAGGCCTGGGGTGCAGTCGGTGACATTCCAGTTCATCCCAAAAGTGTTCAGTGGGGTTGAGGTCAGGGCTCTGTGCAGGACACTTGATTTCTTCCGCTCCAACCTTGGCATACAAAGTCTTCATGTAGCTCGATTTGTGCGCAGGGGAATTGTCATGATGGAACAGGGACCTATTGGTTCCTGTGGAGGGAAATTGTAATCCTACAGCATACAAAGACATTCTATACAATTGTATACTTCAAAATTTTTGGCATCAGTTTGAAGAAGAACCGGATATGGATGTTATGGTCAAGCGTCCACAAATTTTTAGCCATATGGTGTGTATTATAGGAGGAACAAATAGTTGTAAAACCTGATTTTTCATAGTTTTTTAGACATTGCAATATCTGATGGGTTTTCCCAGACCATCCTCACAAATATATATGAAATGTGGGGAAAGAATTGTATCCTATATACGTTATCTAATTACAGTATATGTAAATATATGTATACAGTATGCATTTATGTCTTAAGCCATCATCTGTCTGTCTTCCACAGCCCTCCCCTTTCTTGTATTTTATTATTTTTGTTCCTGTTTTCTTCTTTCCTCTCCTCTCTATGATTATATAAAATCTATATCTATAAAATAATGTAAAATAAATTTAATACTGTGTAGTGTATGCACTGCTCACTCTCAATCAGCTGCTGCTTTCTGTCTGTCTCTAATCTTACTACTGTCTGGTCTCTCTCTTTCTCTCTTGAAATATAACCATAGAAATACTTAAGAAATTGTATTATGTCTGCATTAATGTGTGAATCAATTTAACATCTCATACCTGAAATATCCTTTCCCTTGGGTCATGTATTGTACGATGTGAAAAATGTACATTTTTATCTCCCACAATATTCACTCAGTGTTGTTACCTAAACACGTTCACCCCAAAGAAATATTTGGAACATGTTTGACAGGAAGTTGCATCATCCGAATATCCTGCTGATCATGGGAAAAAGAAACGTCTTTCATTCTTGTTTTTTATTTTTATTTTTAAGTGGTATTATGATTTTGACTGACAATGTCACTTTGATTGGAAGCAAATTACTGAAATACATTTTAGCTAAATCATTCAAAAGTCTTCATGCCGTTATCATGGATGCTAGTTGACCACATTTTGTGTATTTGCAGAATCCTTTACTATTACCAAATATTTCTTAATTTTTTATATGTGTGACCCCAAATGTCTTACCTTTAGATGGCTAAAGTATTAAATGATGCAACAGCAACAATTAAATAATTGTAACCTTTGACAAATTGCTGTGGGATAGAAGAAATTAAACACTTCAGGACATGCTGTTATAGGGAAATAATCAATGTCAGGTTGATAACAATAACTGTGTTTTGTGTCAGGCTGCAACACACTACTACATCATTGATTATTTTCCTTTAACAGCACAGCCCCAAGCATTTAATTCCTTACATACTATGGCAGATTCTTTCCACTTACAGTATGTGGCAGGTAGGGGCGTGGTATAACAGGAGCACAGGAGGCTACAGCAGGAGTTTGAGGGAGTCAGCAAATTAATGTGGTGGCACACCAGTCACTGATCTGGGAATGCATATTAACAAGCTATTTTCTCTCTCTGTGTCTCCCCCAGTGAGCTGAGCCAGTGTGTGTGACGTGTGAGTCCAGACAGAGGAAATAAAAAGCTGCAAATTTTCGGTTGTGCTTTTTGTTTTGTCTTTGCCTTTTAATATCATGCGGTGGCGTGGTCAAAAATATAAGCTCACCATCCATCTCACCCTGAGTCCGAGGTGTCTGTGAGTTTCGTTCACTGTCTTTAGAAAGACAATACAAAAGCAAAAAAGAAAACAAAACTACAATGAAGAGTTAAGACTTTAGTGGATGCATAGATTTCTAAAGTCTTAATAAAAATATTCATACCATAGCATGAAAGGCAGGGTAATTTTATATGTTTTTAAAAAACATTTCCACTCCCTTAACAATGTCTTAAACTGCATTCTCATGTCACTCCTTGACAGAACCAGTGTTCCAGTGCTTCAGTGATTTTGAGACTTCTATATCATTCAGCTTTCAGTTTAAATTCAACCCAAACAATCATTAATAAAAACATATCTACAGTAAAAATGAAAGCTGATAACAGAAGTAATGACACTGAATCAGATTAGAGATCAAATCTAAGTCATAGAAGGACATCGCACATCAGAATATATAATATCTTGAGGTTGTTGTTTCTTTACTCTTCCTCTTTTGGCTCTCCTCTCATTGAAATGTAAGGCAGTGTAATTCACCTCCACAATGTCACAGTCCTGTAGGAATGGATATGAAATTATTAGATTTTAAAATGATTAGACTTCCAGTGTAAATATTTAAAATTAATTGCTTGTCCATTTATAATGTCATGTACTCACATCAGCTGAATATTTACCTGATTGAGGGTTTTGTCTGTCACAGAACCTTGTTTTAGTCTCACTGTACAGAAGAAAATGCAACAACTCTTTATAGCTGCTATATAACAGGAACTAACATGTTTCATGGATGTTCCACAGCATATAAATAAATGAAAAAAACCTATAAATGAAAAAAAGGATGACATCTTTTTTTTTAATAAATGAAAAATATAATTGTTGGCAAATTGCTGTAGTATAACAACAACATTATATTGGAAAATAATAAATTTTGTGGAGGTAACAGTAACACAGCTTCATCAGTATATTTAAAAAACTGGAACTTGGTGTATGTATGTATATATATATATATATATATATATATATATATATATATATATATATATATATATATATATATATATATATATATATATATATGCCATTTTTGGGTGGTAATAGCGATCTAATAACTAATTAACTGGTGTCTCATTGTATATAACGGAAATAATATCATATTACCATAGCTTTATAATAATATAATAACTTTAATAATAGTCATAAGGCAGACTTACCTCTGGTTTGCTCACAGCTTCTCCTTTTACAAGTTATGACAAAGATCAAAGCAAAGATCACAACCACACACACTCCCAAAGCTACAGTGAGGCAGATCACTACAGGATCCACAGATCTCTCTGTCACACAGTAAATATCACAATATTAAATATTGGCTCAGTGTTTATGTCTGTGCTAAGTCAACTTATTTCTTTAGGTCATTGAAAATGAGCAAGAATAATGATTTGAGATGTAGGTTTTGATAAAAAAAGAAATATTTTTAATTAGCATTGTACCAGAACTTATTGGATGGCCCAATACAAGTAAATAGACATACAGTAGATAGACAATGCACTCTGCACTCTGTCATATCAGTAAAGCAGTAAAGTATACTTCTTACTCAATTGTACTCGTGTCCCGTTCCCAAAAATGATCTTCCCACACACGGTCACAGCGCAGTAGTAAGTGCCAGTATCATTGAGGCTGAGGATGTTCTTGGAGAAGTTGTACACACAGGTGTGTGTAGAAGAGTCGCTCTCACACTGATGGCCGCTGTTGTGATGAGTGTAAATGATTTGAGGATGGGATTGTGGTGGAGCAGCTCTGAACCAGAGCACTTGGAGTTCTGCTGCTCTGCTCTCAGAGAGAACCGAGCACTGCAGAGTCACTGACGCTCCTGCAGGAACCGAGTCCAACACGCCGCTCTGGTACACTGTGACTTTTACATCTTTCTCACCTGTTCAGTGTAATATAGACAGTTGAAGATCTTAGTTTGATTTTTTCCATACTTGTACCTTTGTAAAATATGCATTTCGCAGTCCGGAAAGAACATGCTGTCAATTATAGCATATTATACAATGTTTTTACAAATATTCTTACAATTATAATATATTATAATATTATATAAAATGACATCCATCACATCAAAACACCCGACATTCTCATATATGCTTATTGAACATCCCATTCTAAAACCATGGGCATTCATATGCTGCAATATCAGCCTTCACTCTTCTGGGAAGGTTTTCTACTAGATTTTGGAGTGTGGCTGTGGGGATTTGTTTGGGGATTAGAGCATTAGTGAGGTCAGGCACTGATGTTGTGTGGGGGTTCAGTCGGCATTCCAGTTCATCCCAAAGGTGTTCAGTGGGGTTGAGGTCAGGGCTCTGTGCAGGACACTCGAGTTCTTCCACTCCAACCTTGGCATACAGAGTCTTCATGGAGCTCGCTTTGTGCACAGGGGCACTGTCCTTCTGGAACAGGTTTGGTCCTCTTAGTTCCAATGAAGCGAAATTGTAACGCTACAGTAAACAAAGACTATACAATTGTTTGCTTCCATCTTTGTGCCAACAGTTTGCGGAAGAACCACATATTAGTGTGATAGTCAGGTGTCCAAATACTTTTGGCTATATAGCATATAACTGCAGCCCTGACAGTGGTGCAGCTGCAAATCACAGATTTATATTAACGTGCACATTCTATTATGCTAACATTTTCATAGTAGTAATATTTCTGTTGCTCTATATTAATAATTATATGTAGGAGAAGGAGAATATAATAATCACATAATTGGTGATACACTGAAGCTTCTTATAAGGAGCGTGTGAATTCAAACTCACAAATTCATGACGACAGAGCAGTTGCCTTACAAATGTATCAAATGTGTCAACATATATAAAAATTTCTCAACTAGTGCAGCATTTAATTATAGAATCCACTGATCTCTTAAGAAACAGAAGACAAGAGCCGACTAGATACATTTGGTTTCAAATAATTTTTTACTGCACATCAGCAATATCTAAAGCATTTTGGTATTTGAAATGTATGAAGACACTAATTAAATTATATTAAAAATATTCCATTAGTTAATAATAAATTTAGTATTTAAAAATATAAATCAAATAAAATTAGAATACATATACAACAATGACAATTATTAAAATGAACTTAACCGGCTGTGTACATTTAAAATTCTTACCTTTCACCGATAAAAATGTTCCTTTTCCAAATGTTGTTGAAAATGCTATAAATCCACAGTAATACATGGCTTCATCTGAAGGTTCCACATGAGCAATTTTTAAATGGCAGCTCGTTTTTTCATTCTCGATGCTGAATCTTGGTGAATTGAATTCATCTTCGTAACTGGGTTTGTGATGAACTCTGACCACTACACAAGGCTCATGTCCTACTTTTTGCTTGTACCAAACGATGGCTCCAGAGTTATCCAGTCGCATTCGAAAGCATTGCAGAGTCACATTATCACCAACATCAGCAGTGATCATTGGATTTGGTTGATTGACATCATTTGTCTGTGCAGAATCTAATATCAAGTGTTAAAGAATGAAACATGAACAAATGTACCAAAACTTTATTTTACCTGTAATACACAGCGATTGTCAATGGGGTAATAATAAATTTACTAATATTTAGGAAGATGTCTCAACAGTGTTTAAAAGTAGCTTTCAAGCAAGTCTGTTTTTTTTCTATCAAGAAATAATAACTAAATAAACTGGCAGTTTTGTGTATAATACTATAAAACCTTAGAACTTTACAAACACTTTTTTTTTTACCCTACACAGTGATATAATGGTATTTATGTCAGAATCCTTATTACAGCAACCTACATAAGATTTGAAACCTACAAAACCATCCACACTTACCAATTTTATTAAAGATCATCACTGTAATCCACACCAATGTCATCATCTTCAGTCTGAGGTCTGTGTTGCACTGTCAGATGAACAAATTGAGCACATCTCACTTTGTGGCAAAGATGTATGACGGGTAACTCTGACATCACAGAATGTTCCACATACAATATAGCCTAGAAAGTTAGCAACAGTAGATAACTGACTGTGGCCCCTCCTCACACTTTTCTGAACCTTTTTCAAAAAAGGAATTTAAACTCTTCAAAAATTATACTGAACACAAAAAGAAGTAAATGACGTGCACAGCACTTTTTGAAAATGTTTTTTTTTTTAGTCAGTCTTTTGAGAAAATTAATATTTGACTTATTTTATACACAATGTAATCTAAACAGCATTTAAAAGCAGGTTTCAAGCAGATCTTTTATTTTCTAGCATGAGATACAGTGCTGTGAAATAGTATTTGCTGATTTATTCTGCCTTTGCATATATCTCATACTAAATTGTTTCAAAAACAAAAAACAAAATCTAAGATAAAAAAAGGCAACCTGAGTAAACACAAAATACAGTTTTTAAATGATAGTTATTTACTGAAGCAAAAAAGTTATCCAATACCAACTGGGCCTGAAAATGTATTTGCCCCCGTATTTACTAATTCCCCAAATCTATGAAACTGCATTCATAATGGGGTTCAGCTGGACTAGACACAACCAGGCCTGATTACTGCAAACCCTGTTTAATCAAATCAACACTTAAATAGATCTACTCCAACAACATGAAGTTGGTTAAAAGGTCTTACCCAGTAACACACTATGTAAAAATGGAAAGAAATTCCAGAAATGATGAGGAAGAAGGTGATTGAAAGACGTCATTCTGTTGAAAGCTATTTCAAAGGCTCTGGGACTCTAAAGGACTACAGTGAGAGCCATTATCTCCCAATAGAAAAACCCCGAACAGTAGTGAACCCCCCCAGAAGTGGCCGACCTTCCAAAATTCCTCCAAGAGCACAGCAAGTCAGAAAAGAGTCAAGGACCTACAGGCCTCTCTTGCATCAATAAAGGTCATTGTTCATGACTCCACCTCAAAATACACCTTGATGATCCTCAAACCTTTTGGGAGAATGTTCTGTGGATTGATGAGTCAAAAGTGAACTGTTTGGAAGACAGGGGTCCCGTTACATCTGGCGCAAACCAAACACAGAATACCACAAAAAAAGGATCATACCCACGGTCAAGCATGGTGGTGGAAGTGTGATGGTGTGGGGATACTTTGCTGCTTCAGGGCCTGGGCAACTTGCAGTAATTGAGGGAAACATTTCTGCTCTCAATTCTGCTCTCTACCAGTAAATCGTAAAGGAGAATGTCCAGTTTTCAGTCCATAAGTTGAAACTCAAGCACAACTGGATTATGCAGCAAGACAATGATCCAAAGCATAGGAGTAAGTCCTAGTCCTAGAGGTAGGCGAGAGACTGATCTCCAGTTATCAAGTATTTTATACTTTCAAAGACCATTTTCAAGTCAGGAATAAACACAATGTTGCCTGCTGTAATATGGAAATGTGCCCTCGCACATTTATTGAACTAAATAGTTTCAGATCATCATATAAAATGACACATAAAGCAAGGAAAACATGAGAAAACACAAAACCCATTTTCAGTTATCATTTCATTTATTGAAGGAAAAGGGTTATACAACACCTATACCATACGTGAAAAACTAACTTCAAGTTAGTTTGACTTTAAGTCAAGGTTTTGACTAGGCCACTCCAAAACCTTAATTTTTTTCTTTTGAGTCATTCAGAAGTGGACTTGCTCTTGTGCTCCAGATTGTTATCTTACTACATAAACCAATTGCACTTAAACTTCAGATCACGGATTGATGACTGGACATTCTCCTTCAGGATTTTCTGGTAAAGCACTTGATTCATGGTTCTGTCAATTATGGCACCTCACCCAGACCCTGAATCAGAAAAGCATCCCCGCACCATCACACTTCCACCACCATGTTTGTCTGTTGGCATGATATTCTTATTGTAGAATGCAGTGTTAGTTTGTTTCTGCCAGATTTAACAGAATACATGCCATCTAAAATGCTCTACTATTGACTCATCAGTTCACAGAACATTATCCCAAAAGGCTTGCAGGTCATTAATGTATTTTTGGGCACATGTGAGATAAGCCTTTATGTTCATTTTGGTTAGCAGTTGTTTTCTCCTTGCAACTCCCCAATCAGGACTATTTTTTGCCCAGTCTCTTTGTAATTGTAAAATCATGAACGGTGGCCTACTGTAAACTGAGGAAAGTGGGGCCTGCAGTTCCTTAGATCTTCATCTGGGTTCTTTTCTGATTTCTTGGATGAGCCGTCAATGCGCTGTTGGATGAATTTTGGTAGACTTACCACAACTGGGAAAATATACCACTGTTCTAAGTTTTCTTCATTTGGAGATAATGGCTCTTATTGTGATACACTGAAGTCCCTTAGAAATGGTTTTGTAACCCTTTCCAAACTGGAATATTTCAATAACCAAATTTCTAATCTCTTCCAGAATTTCTTATGATCTCAGCATAGTGTGCTACTTCACATTGCTGGAAAGGTTATATTTAAGTGATGTTTAGATTCAACAGGGCTGGCAGTAATCAAGTCTGGGTGAGTTTAGTATAACTGAATCATATTAGTGATTAAATTTGGTTAATTGTTTGATTGAGTAAATAAACTTATTAATTACTTTTTCACAGAAGGCCAGTTAGTGTTGAATGTTCAGATATGTATTCTGTTACATCAATACTTTAAATGCGATAGTTACTCTAGCCTTAGCTAGCTTTACTCTGGATGTTTGATGAATATACTGAATTACGTATATATTCTATATTTTACCTTTTTTTCCAAAAGTAGGATCTTGATGGGTGTGGAAGCTTATGTGCTTCAGGTTGACCTCAGGGTCATATACTATATGGCCAAAGCATTTGGACACCTGACCATCACATTCATATGTGGTTCTTCTCCAGACTGTTGCCACAACGTTGGAAGTACACAATTGTATAGAATGTCTCTGTATCCTGTAGCATTACATTTCCCTTCACTGTAACTAAGAGGCCCAAACCTGTTCCAACATGACAATGCCCCTGTGCACAAAGCAAGCTCCATGAAGACATTGTATGCCAAGGTTGGAGTGGAAGAACTCGAGTGTCCTGCACAGAGCCCTGACCTCAACCTCACTGACCTCCTCACTCTACATCAGTGCCTGACCTCACTAATGCTCTTGTGGCTGAATGATCACAACCCCCACAGCCATGCTCCAAAATCTAGAGGAGAATTTGAGGCTGTTATTGCATCAAAGGGGGACTAACTACATGTTAATGCCCATGATTTTAGAATGGGATGTTCAACAAGCATATAGTATGTTTCCTATTTTGTGATACTAATATTCATAATGGCATCATGAGGGGGAGGGTGATTTTATGCTTTTTTATTTTGTCACATCCTTAACAATGTGTTAACCTGCTTTCTCAAGTTACTCCTTGACAGAACCAGTGTTGTAGTGTGTCAGTGATTTTGAGATTTTAGATCAAAGGTTCTTAACCTTTTTGCGAGTGTGACCCATTTTTAAGAATGACAATGGGGTGGTTGGGCTTGGATGAGTGGCGGTTCTGTCATGGCTCAGTAGGGCTGAGGAAAAGACACAAACTGTCTTCAACCATAAGTCTGGCCCTATACCAGTTCTTCATGTACACCAGCACAGAAAAAACAGCCTCACAGAGATAGATCGATGCGAATGGAAGAGTTTTTTTCAATGCCAAGTTCTTGGTATTTGGCGTGCATGGATATCCAAAAATCGTTTAAAATAAAAGATTTTCCGTGACCCCCCTGCTACCACTTTGTGACCCCCAGGTTAAGAACCTCTGTTCTCCATCATTCAGCTTTCAGTGTAAATTTAGTCTGAACAATCATTAATAAAAACATTTCTACAGTAAAAATGAAACCTGATAACAGAATTAATGACATTGTATCATATTACAGATCAAATCTAAGTTATAGAAAGACGTCGCACATCAGAATATATAATATCTTGAGGTTGTTGTTTCTTTACTCTTCCTCTTTTGGCTCTCCTCTCATTGAAATGTAAGGCAGCGTAATTCACCTCCACAGTGTCACAATCCTGTAGGAATTGATATGAAATTATTCGAATTTAAAATGATTAGACTTCCAGTGTAAATATTTAAAACTAATTGCTTGTCCATTTATAATGTAATGTACTCACGTATGCCGAATATTTACCTGATTGAGGGTCTTGTTTGTCACAGAACCTTGTTTTATTCTCACTGTACAGAAGAAAATGCCACAACTCTTTATAGCTGCTATATAACAGGAACTAACATGTTTCATGGATGTTCCACAGCATTAAATGTAACTATAAATGAAAAAAAAAAATGATGAAATGTCTTTTTTTAATAAATGAAAAATATAATTGTTGGCAAATTGCTGTCATATAAGAGGAATAAAACACTTCAGGTCATGATTATATTGGAAAATAATCAATTTTGTGGGGGCAACAGTAACACTGCTAATATAATAATATAATGACTTTAATAATAGTCATAATGCAGACTTACCACTGGTTTGTTCACAGTTTCTCCTTTTACAGGTTAGGACAAATGTCAAAGCAAAGATCACAACCACACACACTCCCAAAGCCACAGCGAGGCAGATCACTACAGGATCCACAGATCTCTCTGTCACACAGTAAATATCACAATATTAAATATTGACTCAGGGTTTACTTCTATGCTAAACCAACTTATTTCTTTAGGTCATTAAAAATGAGCAAGAATAATGATTTGAGATGTAGGCTTTGATAAAAATAGAAATATTTTTAATTAGACAGCATTGTGCCAGAACTTATTGGATGGCCCAATACGTGAATAGACATACAGTAGATAGACAAATAACTACTATGCACTCTGTCATATCAGTAAAGCAGTAAAGTATACTCCTTACCTAACTGTACCCGTGTCCCGTTCCCAAAAATGATCTTCCCACACATGGCCACAGCGCAGTAGTAAGTGCCAGTATCATTGAGGCTGAGGATGTTCTTGGAGAAGTTGTACACACAGGTGTGTGTAGAAGAGTTGCTCTCACACTGATGGCTGCTGTTGTGATGAGTGTAAATGATTTGAGGATGGGATTGTGGTGGAGCAGCTCTGAACCAGAGCACTTGGAGTTCTGCTGCTCTGTTCTCAGAGAGAACCGAGCACTGCAGAGTCACTGACGCTCCTGCAGGAACCGAGCCCAACACACCGCTCTGCAGCACTGAGACACTGAAATCTGGCTCACCTGTTCAGTGTAATATAGACAGTTGAAGATCTTAGTTTGATACTTTTCATACTTGTACCTTTATAAAATATGCATTTTGCAGTCTGGAAAGAACATGCTGTCAATTATAGCATATTATACAATGTTTTTTACAAATATTCTTACAGTTATAATATATTATAATATTATACAAAATGACATCCATCACATAAAAACACCCATCATACTCATATGCTTACTGAACATCCCATTCTAAAACCATGGGCATTCATATGGAGTTAGTCCCCATTTGCTGCAATAACAGCCTCCACTCTTCTGAGAAGGCATTAGTGAGGTCAGGCACTGATGTTGGGCGAGGATGCCTTGGTTCAGTCGGTGTTCCAGTTCATCCTAAAGGTGTTCAGTGGGGTTGAGGTCAGGGCTCTGTGCAGGACACTCGAGTTCTTCCACTCCAGCCTTGGCATACAATGTCTTCATGGAGCTCGGTTTGTGCACATGTTTGGGCCTCTTCATTCCAGTGTAAGGAAACTGTAATGCTACAGTATACAAAAACATTCTATACAATTGTGTGCTTCCAACTTTATGCCAACAGTTTGGGGAACAACCACATATTGGTGTGATAGTCAGGTGTCCAAATACTTTTGGCTATATCGCATATAACTGCAGCCCTGACAGTGGTGCGGCGGCAAATCACAGATTTATATTAACGTGCACATTCTATTATGCTAACATTTTCATAGTAGTAATATTTCTGTTGCTCTATATTAATAATTATATGTAGAAGAAGAAGAAGGAGAAGGAAAATAATAATAATAATAATAATAATAATAATAATAATAATAATAATAATAATAATAATAATAATAATCGCATAATTCGTGATATACTGAAGCTTGTGAATTCAAACTCGCAATTTCATGGTGATAGGGCAATTGACTAAATCATACAAATGGAGAATGCATCATCATCAATCAAATTTCTCAACTAGTGCAACATTTAATTACATAGAATCCAGCGATCTCCGAAGAAACAGAGGACAAGACACAACTAGATACATTTGGTTTCAAAGTTATTTATTTTTTAAACTATTTGGTTTCAGTAGCATCAGAACATCAGCAATATCTGAAGAATTTTGATACTTGAAATGTATGAAGACACTAATTAAATGATATTAAAAATATTCCATTAGTTAATAATAAATTTAGTATTAAAAAATAAAATAAAATTAAAATACATATACAATAATGACAATTATTAAAATGAACTTCACCAGCTGTGTACATTTAAAATTCTTACCTTTCACCGATAAAAATGTTCCTTTTCCAAATGTTGTTGAAAATGCTATAAATCCACAGTAATACATGGCTTCATCTGAAGGTTCCACATGAGCAATTTTTAAATGGCAGCTCGTTTTTTCATTCTCGATGCTGAATCTTGGTGAATTGAATTCAACTTCGTAACTGGGTTGGTGCTGAACTGTGACCATTACACAAGGCTCATGTCCTACTTTTTGCTTGTACCAAACGATGGCTCCAGAGTTATCCAATTGCGTTCGAAAGCATTGCAGAGTCACGTTATCACCAACATCAGCAGTGATTATTGGATTTGGTTGGTTGACATCATTTGTCTGTGCAGAATCTAATATCAAGTGTTAAAGAATGAAACATGAACAATCCATATATATATATATATATATATATATATATATATATATATATTTTTTTTTTTTTTACTAATATTTAGGAAGATGTCTCAACAGTGTTTAAAAGTAGCTTTCAAGCAAGTCTGTTTTTTTCTATCAAGAAATAATAACTAAATAAACTGGCAGTTTTGTGTATAATACTATAAAACCTTAGAATTTTTCAGTTTTTTTTTTTACCCTACACAGTGATATAATGGTATTTATGTCAGAATCCTTATTACAGCAACCTACATAAGATCTGAAACCTACAAAACCATCCACACTTACCAATTTTATTAAAGATCATCACTGTAATCCACACCAATGTCATCATCTTCAGTCTGAGGTCTGTGTTGCACTGTCAGATGAACAAATTGAGCACATCTCACTTTGTGGCAAAGATTTATGACGGGTAACTCTGACATCACAGAATGTTCCACATACAATATAGACTAGAAAGTTAGCAACAGTAGATAACTGACTGTGGCCCCTCCTCACACTTTTCTGAACCTTTTTCAAAAAAGGAATTGAAAGGTTTCAAAAATTATATTAAAATTAAAAAAAAGAAGGAAATGACGTGCACAGCACTTTTAGAATTTTTTTTCAGTCTTTTGAGAAAATTGATTAATTGAAACTATTTTATACATCTGAACAGCATTTAAAAGCAGATTTCAAGCAGATCTATTATTTTCTAGCAAGAAATATATACTGAGACGGTTGTGCTTTTACGTTATTTTTAAAGACCGATGAACTTAATAAGCTGGAAATTCAGTAAATAATATTATAAAATCGTATCTGAACTGTTCAAATACACATTCAAATACCCAATCAAGTATTTTATACTTTCAAAGACAATTTTCAAGGAATAAAACACAATGTTGCATGCTGTAATAGGGAAATGTGCCCTCGCACATTTATTATACTAAATAGTTTCAGATCATCATACAAAATGACACACAAAGCAAGGAAAACATGAGGAAACACAAAACCCATTTTTAATTATCATTTCATTTATTGAAGGAAAAGGATTATACAACACCTATACCAATACTTGAAAAACTAACACCCATACCCCGCACCCCCCAACCCCACCCCCAACTTAATAATTGGTTGTGTCACATTTACCAGCAGCAACTGTAGCCAAATGCTTCCATAACTGGAGATCAGTTTTGGCCAGAGTTTTGCCCCAATCCTCTTTACTGAATTGCTTTCATTCTGCCACATGGGAAGGCTTTCAATAGTTTAAGATGATGCCAGAGCAGCCAAATGGGTTTAAGTCAAGGTTTTGACTAGGCCACTCCAAAACCTTAATTTTTTTCTTTTGAGTCATTCAGAGGTGGACTTGCTCTTGTGCTCCAGATTGTTGTCTGACTGCATAAACTAATTGCACTTAAGCTTCAGATCACGGATTGATGACTGGACATTCTCCTTCAGGATTTTCTGGTAAAGCACTGAATTCATGATTCTGTCAATTATGGCACCTCACCCAGGCCCTGAATCAGAAAAGCATCCCCGCACCATCACACTTCCACCACCATGTTTGACTGTTGGCATGTATTGTGTTTATGTAATGTATTTTTGGGCAAATGAATCTTTATGTTCATTTTGGTTAGCAGTTGTTTTCTCCTTGCAACTCTCCAATCAGTGCTATTTTTTGCCCAGTCTCTTTGCAATGGTAAAATCATGAACGGTGACCTACTGTAAACTGAGGAAGTGAGGCCTGCAGTTTTTTAAATCTTCATCTGGGTTCTTTTGTGACTTCATGGATGAGCCGTCAATGCACAGTTGGATGAATTTTGGTAGACTTACCACAACTGGGAAAATATATCCCTGTTCTAAGTTTTCTTCATTTGGAGATAATGGCTCTTATTGTGATACACTGAAGTCCCAGAGCTTTAGAAATGGTTTTGTAACCCTTTCCAAACTGAAATATTGTGATAACCAACTTTTTAATCTCTTCCAAAATTCCTTCTGATCTCAGCATAGTGTGCTACTTCACGTTGCTGGAAAGCTTATTTAAGTGATGTTTAGATTCAACAGGGCTGGCAGTAGTCAAGCCTGGGTGTGTTTAGTTTACCTGAACCATATTAGTAATTAAATTTGGTTAATTGTTTGATTGAGTAACTAAACTTATTAATTACTTTTTCACAGAAGGCCATTTGGTGTTGGATAACTGTCTACCTTTAATAAATTGAATTATCATTTAAAAAAGTATTTTGTGTTTATTCAGGTTATCTTTGACTTATTTTGAATTTTAGCTTGAATGGGTGAACAATTAAGTGTGAAAAATATGCAAAAACAGAAGAACTCAGGTAAGGGCAAATGCTTTTTCATAGAAATGTATGAAAAAATAGATATCTTTTGTGAATTTAGGGCCAAAAGAAAAGACAAATGAGTACATCACCTCCCAGTCATATCCTCCTATATAATTATTCATATTCTGTTACATCAATATTTTAAACATATCCTATACTTTACCTTTTTCTAAAAGTGTAGGATAGGAGCAGGAGCTTGTGTGTGGCAGTATGGCAGTTGTAGGATCTTGATGGGTGTGGAAGCGTATGTGCTTCAGGTTGACCTCAAGGTCATACACTATATAACCAAAAGTATGTAGCCACTTGACCATCACACCAATATGTGCTTCTTCTCCAAACTGTTGCCACAAAGTTGGAAGTACACAACTGTATAGAATGTATTTGTACACTGTAGCATTACAATTTACCTTCACTGGAACTAAGAGGACCAAACCTGTTCCAGCATGACAATGCCCCTGTGCACAAAGCGAGCTCCATGAAGATATAGTTTGCCAAGTTTGGAGTGGAAGAACTCATGTGTCCTTCACAGAGCCCTGACCTCAACCCCACTGAACACTTTGGGATGAACTGGAACACCGACTACACCCCAGACCTCCAGACCAGTGCCTGATCTGACTAATGTTCTTGTGGTTGAATGAACACAAATCCCCACAGCCACGCTCCACACTCTAGAAGAGAATTTGAGGCTGTTATTGCAGCAAAGGGGGAACTAACTACATGTTAGTGCCCATGGTTTTAGAATGGGATGTTCAACAAGCATATAGTGTGTTTCCTATTTTGTGATAATAATATTCATAATACCAGCATGAGAGGGAGGGTAATTTTAAGCTTTTTATTTTGTCAGACCCTGACAAAATAATGGTTAACCTGCTTTCTAATTTTACTCTTTGACAGAACCAGTGTTCTAGTGTTTCAGTGATTTTGAGACTTCTAGATCATTCAGCTTTCAGTTTAAATTCAGTCTGAACAACCATTAATAAAAACATTAAATTATACATGATAACAGAACTAATGACATAATTTACAGATCAAATCTAAGTTATAGAAAGACATCGCACATCAGAATATATAATATCTTGAGGTTGTTGTTTCTTCACTCTTCCTCTTTTGGCTCTCCTCTCATTGAAATGCAAGGCAGCGTAATTCAGCTCCACATTGTCACAGTCCTGGGATATGAAATTATTAGAATATATAATTATTAGACTTCTAGTGCAAACCTTTAAAACTAATTACTTGTCCAATCATAAAATCATGTATTCACATAAGCTGGATACTTACCTGATTGAGGTTCTTGTCTGTCACAGAACCTTGTTTGAGTCTCACTGTAGAGAAGAAAATGCGATTTTTAAATTATTGAATCACAGAGCAGCTCTAAGGTGAAACAGACTTTTTGTCTTTTTTACGTCCCCTTTTTCTGTAGGTGTTGATTAATTTTGTCTAACCACAGCTTTACTCATAACTTTATTAATGCACAAGTTCTAATACATTATTGTTTCTGTAGTAACAGTTTACACAGACACTTGTACGGCAGATGGTCCACAGAAACAGATCAAAAAAGGTTGTGATTGAATTTATATCAGTTTGTTAGGTACCAGATCAGTATTTCTAATAAACTGAAAATTGTTGGATATATTGTCAATTTGTTGGATATACGTAGAGATCTAATAACTAATAAACTGGTGAGTCAGTGTATGTCATGGAAATACCCTGTTTATTGCTTTAATAAAAACCTTATTGCAGACTTACCCCTGCTTTGTCCACAGTTTCTCTCTTTACAGCTTATGGCTTGAGCAAAGATCACAACCACACACACTCCCAAAGCTACAGCGAGGCAGATCACTACAGGATCCACAGATCTCTCTGTCACACAGTAAATATCACATTATTGGTCCAACATGTAGAAAAACAACAAAACAAAACATCACACACGCACACACACACACATACACCATACACACACACACACACACACACACACACACACACACACACACACACACACACACACACACACACACACACAAACTTATCAATCTTATCAACTATTTAAAACCAGCAACTGCTAAAAAACTACACATTACACATTACACATACATTTTTAATGAAATGCTTGTCGCAAGGAAAATATGTTCCTAGGGTGCAATTTCTAAATACTCAGTCCGTACAGGATTTTGTAGAGTTTTTTTTGTGATCGTTGTGGCCAAAAATGCTTGCTTTTGCTGCGGCTTTGCGATTTGCGATGCAACTTGCTTGATGACTTGATGAGTTTTTTGTGCTATTTTTGCAGAAAACTACTTGAATTGGTGAAATTGCTTTGCACGGAATTCTTTTGCACGAAATTGCTTTGCACGCTCTTTCACAGTGATATTTGTTGGTAAATGAGACCTTTTAGCTGTACTCATGCTTGACGCACGTGAATCGAAGAGGCTTTGACTGAATGTGCGTTGTGATGATGTCACGACGTGACTTGGCCCAAATCTGCAGAAATTATTAAAAATGGCAAGCTCCTCTGAATATTGTGGAGTTTGCGTGATTTTACCTTACTTTCTGCGATCGCAAAATCCTGGAGAGACTGAATACTGTTTGGTAGCAGCATTTTCCTTTTTTAAGGGACTTCCTGGCAATTTTGTTTAGTTTAGTTTAATTTTGCTCTTGATTCCAGAACTGGGAATTTTATTGCCACATCCATCATGACCATAAACCTTCATACTATAATCTATTTCACACTCTCATTAGCTCAAATATTGGCTCAGTGATTTATTCTATGCTAAACCAACTAATATTTTAAGGTAATTGAGAATGAGTGAGAATAATGATTTGAAATGTAGGTTTTGTGAAAAATAGAAATATTTGTAGTAAGACGACGTTGTGCCAGAACTTATTTGATGGCCTGCTACAAGTAAATATACCAATATAGCAAATAATGAATACATACTCTGGTTTATCAATAAAACATCATATTCTTACCCAACTGTACCCGTGTCCCGTTCCCAAAAATGATCTTCCCGCACACGGCTACAGCGCAGTAGTAAGTGCCAGTGTCATTGAGGCTGAGGATGTTCTTGGAGAAGTTGTACACACAGGTGTGTGTAGAAGAGTCACTCCCACACTGATGGCTGCTGTTGTGATGAGTGTAAATGATTTGAGGATGGGATTGTGGTGGAGCAGCTCTGAACCAGAGCACTTGGAGTTCTGCTGTTTTGCTCTCAGAGAGAACTGAGCACTGCAGAGTCACTGACGCTCCTGCAGGAACCGAGTCCAACACGCTGCTCTGGAAGACTGAGACACTTAAATCTGGTTTGCCTGTTTAGTGTGATATAGACAGTGTGAGATCTTAGGTTGCTCTTTTTAAACGTAGACCTTTATAATACATGCAATATACAGGATTAAGAATGTTGCGTTTTGTAGTTTCTTGGTAACATCGCTGGCAAATTAAAAGAGTCATTGACTCGCTGGGAGGAACCGACTGCAACATAGCAATCTAAAGCACTGATAAGAAATTTTTTTCTTGCAGTTTGGTAAATTTGACAATTCCCACTTACTAGCTACTGTATCTCTTCCCTGTCACACAACACCTGCCAATGAGGGAGGGTAAGAACAAGCATATAATGAACATGTGATCCTAATGATAGGGGGAACACTTTTCTGTTGCACCACTCAGGAGCCCTAATACATAATGTTTATAATCCATTAAAAAAAATAAAAATAAATAATAATAATAATAATAAAAAGCTCAAATGGAGAAATCCAAGTGTTCTCCAAGTCCTACAAATGGAGAACTTATCAACATACATTTTCTCACCTAGTGTAACATTTAGAAACCTCTGAAATGAGGAAAAGAGTTGACTAAATTTCATTTAAAATGTATCTTTTTAATTCAAAATTTTATGACAGGGCACATCAGTAGTATGTAAGGCATTCTTTGACTAAACCTATGAAGGCACCAATGCAATAATTTGTTGTTTTTATAACAGCAAAATATATACTGTATGTACAACAATGTCAATTATTAAAATTAATTAAAAGATAGCTGTTTACTTTAAAATTCTTACCTTTCACTGATAAAAATGTTCCATTTGTGAACCTTGTTACGAAGTTTATATATCCACAGTAATACATGGCTTCATCGGACGGTTCCACATTAGCAATTTTTAAATGACAGTTCCTTTTTTCTTTCTCAATGCTGAATTTTGGAGGCTTGAACTCATCTTCGTAATTGGGTTCATGTTGAGCTGTGACAATTACACAAGGCTTGTGGCCGACCTTTTGTTTGTACCAAACGATGGAATCGGTATTTTCCTCTCGTAATCGAATGCAGTGCAGAGTCACGTTATCACCAACATCAGCAGTGATCACTGTGTTCGGATGATTGTTGCTGTTTGTCTGTGCAGAATCTGCTGCTAAGAGTTGGAGAACAAAACATGTCACTCAAATATACCAAAAGTTTATTCTACCAATAATACACAGAGACTGTCATTAGTGTCCTAAGTGCGCTTAGATTTATCGAATATTTGAGAATAATATCATGCATATGATTATAAACAAACAAAACCATGTACACTTACCAATTTTATTAAAAAGCACCAATGTAATCCACATCATCATCTTCAGTCTGATGTCTGTGAATAGCATGTCTCCTCTTGCTGAACTGTCAGATGGTCAAACTGATCACATCACACTTTGTGGACAGATTTATGAAACTCTGACATCACATATAATTTTCCACATAAGATCTAGACTAGTAAGCTAGCAGTAGATACCTGACTGAGGCCCCTCCTCACACCTTTCTTGAATTAAAACCATTCAAAATGACAGCATAAATAAAAAAGGAGGAAATGCTCAACCCCCTTTTGATTTTTTTTCTTCTTGCACGGTTATTGAGAACATTACTGACTTGTTTATTCAACATTTTTTTTTAAACCCTGTGGCCATATTCAAGCAAACCTGTTTTGTAAGCTGTTTTATTTTGATCATTGCACCCATAAACTGGTAATTCCATCAATAATACTATAAACTTTTAACTGAACTTTTGTAATACAAGTTTTATCATACTTTGTTTTTCTATTCAATGATCAATGGTATTGTACTGATAACCACACTGAATGATTCTAAGTGATATAATAACAGTAAAAGTGAATTAATAAAAGTAAAAGAATTAATTTAGTATTTTGGTAAAAATTATTTGAATAAGCAGCTTAAAACCTGGTCACAACATTTCAAAAACAAGAACATTTAGTTTCCACATGAATGAGGTCAGGCACTGATGTTGGGTGAAGAGGTCTGGGGTGCAGTTGGTGTTCCAGTTCATCTCACAGATGTTCAGTGGGTTTTAGGTCAGGGGTTCTGTGCAGGACACTTCTTCCACTCCAGCATTAACACACCATGTCATCATGGAGCTCGCTTTGTGCACAGGGGCACTGTCATGCTGGAACAGTTTTGGGCCTCTTAGTTCCAGTGAAGGGAAATTGTAATGCTACAGCATACAAAGACATTTTATACAATTGTGTGCTTCCAACTTGGCAACAGTTTGAGGAAAGCCCACATGCTTTTGGCCATATTGTATATGACCTTGAGGTCAACCTGAAGCACATAAGCTAATGCACCCATAAAGATCCTACAACTGCCATATTTTATATGCCATATATTGTAGAAATGTAGAAATATACAGCTCAGTGTTTCTCTATTAGAAAGGGTTCCCATTAGCACCCATTTTTAGGAAGATAAATGCCATTAATATTCCCCATGAAGGACCCTTAAACTACAATCCCCTACAAGCTCCCTCTTCCTTGAGTGATTCATGATTATGACCAACCTCTCTCCTTCAACACAATTGATAACTAGTGTATTCATATTCTTATCACTAATCATAAACTCATATTTCATATTAACTGGAACCTGGTATACAAGATAAAAGAAAGTGCTGGCCCAAAGGAAGATGAGGCTAGGTAGGGATAAAGTGCAGTGGTGACAGGATAAGACCTTTTACAAAATGTCAGTAAGAAAAATGAGGTACCTGTGGATTTTATGAAGAAGCACAATTGGATTATAACATTATCAAGATCAATGGGGCATTGATGAAGATACCGAACCACATCAGGCATTTGGAGTTAATTTAATTTAAGTTGATTTAATTTAATTTAATTTAACAGAAATTGTATTTAATGATAAGCCCAACAGAATCTTTACAGCATCAGCATTTCCAGAATTTTGACAGGCTTGTGTTCACACTTAATTGCCATTAAATTTCCAACTCAAAGTGCAGGGGTGAAAGTTGCTATAGAGTTCAGTCAGGCTGCCAACATCAGTTTGATATGGAAACAGAACCAGGCAGAGCCACAATGCTCTAAAAAAGGGAAATATGTATGGCTGATCATACTATTGGTGGAGATCTGCAGGACATTTATAAAGGTAGTGGGGAGACAAGGCAAGGGCATTGCCTGACACTTCGATTAAACATCTTATTAAACATCAGATACACACTAATCAGTGTCAAGTGTAACAGCATTCAGAGCCAAAACTGGCAAACTGGCATATTTTATAATCCAGTATGTAGTTTTTCATTCTGTGTTTTTTTTTTTTTTTTTTTTTTGGGCAGTGATATATTGATTATCTATACAGTAAGTATATATTTCCTGTAACCTACATTAAATTATATTAATATAATCATAATCTGCATATACAGTTAAAGTAAACATGAAAGGTTTAAGCTTTATGAAAATCTATTTCCTCTTTTTCTGAATTATGATCACGCAAGATGTCTGTGTCGATATGGGTGGGGTTTCATTCAGGCTTTAATGCGGCTCCTCCTTCAACACTAACCGATCACATCTCTCTCTCTCTCCCTCTCTCTCTCTCTCTCTCTTTCTATCTCTCTCTGTGTCTCTCTTCTCATGCTCTCTCGCACTCTTCAGCCTCATCTATCTAGCACCATTATATCAAAGACAGAAATGTTAAAATGATGTGTCATGAGATACAGCAAATGTGATGCAGGTTTCAAGCATTTCTGAAAATTAGCCTTACTGAATCATGATTGCAGAAGGGAAATTATAAAAAAAAAAAGTCACATGTGATTTTGTCAATCATATAATATATTATTTATATATTATACAGTAAATATATTATTTTCTAATATTTAGCTGAATAAAATTAGGCTAATCAAACTAAATGCATGCAGGTCCTTTATTTCAGTATGTAGGGTGTGCATTGAAGTGTATGTGTTTGGTTGTGTGTTTGTGTGTGTGTGTGTCTCTGTGGGTGTGTGTGAATGAGTGAGACGTTATGGTATGTTGGTGGTTTTATAGCTCTGTTTGTCTCTTTGCCCCTTCACACACTGCAGCTCTGAGTGTTTCATCTCTGCAGGCCGCTCTGACCGCCGAGTCGCTTTTCTCAGAAACACCATCAGTTTCTCACCTCTCAAACTTTCCACAGGATGTGTGGCTATTTTTGTTTGTCTCAGGTCACACAGTTGATTTCTTTTCTTTTTCAGCCATGATGCAAAATTAGAAACATCTCCACACCACATATAGATGTGTAATATTGTAACTCCTCTCTTTTAAAGCACCAGATTTCACCCTGCACTTTAATCTGCTCTAAACACACAACAGCATGTTCGCTTATTTTGTAAGCCGTGAGATATAATGTTATTTACACATTCAGTCACTCAGCTTTGGTTCATCCGGATGATGCTCATGAAAAGTTTGTGCTTCGTCTCGTCTATATACACATTATGTAGATGTATGTGTATAACACAGTGCTGTTGAATTCTTCATCATTTTCTATAACAGCAGCACTGACAGTTGTGCAGCTGCAAATCACAGGTTTACATGAATGCACTTGTTCTAATGTTATAATTTCTATAGTAACTATTTACACAGGGACTTGGATGCTGGACATAAACAGATTAAAATATAGTGAAGTTTTGTTTTGAATATTCTATTTATAAGTGTGTATGTTTGTGTGTGTGTGTGTGTGTGTGTGTGTGTGTGTGTGTGTGTGTGTGTGTGTGTGTGTGTGTGTGTGTGTGTGTGTAGTTTGTGATAACGCAATAATGTTTGCTTACTTTATTCTTGCTTTTTTATTAAGTTTGTTTCCTTTATTTATTGGTTTGATCTGCAGTATAAATCTCTCTGCTCAAGTAAACAGGAAGGTACAGCGAGTAAAAACCACACTGAATGTTCCACACCACTCTCAGCTTTAACTTTCCAAGCCAGACCCGTGCATGCATTCTGTGTTTGGTTAGAAGCAGTGATGGTTATGAGACCAAGAGCTGTGAAAAGTGCAAAGTTGAGGTGACAGAAAAATCACTCGGCAAGCTTGTGTATACAGAGGAGTTCAAAAGATTGCATCCCCCATGGTTTTTGAATAAAAAGAAAAGAATGTATCACGGTCTTACCATTTTTATGCAGTATATCTGTCTGTCTGTCTATGTATCTGTCTATCTATAGTATATATATGATCTATAATCCAATGATCTAAAACAAGCAAAAATAAACAGCAAAAAATACTACAACAGTATCCAAGACAGAATCCAAACACCGATCAGAGGATAAAAAAATGGTTATAAAGGGTAAAAGCGGGCACTGAATATTTATATCACATGCTGAAAGGAAAATGTAAACTTTTGAAATGATATTTACATTTTTTTTCTCTTTTTTTTTCATTTCCTCCCTAATTTGGTCACCTGCCAGTTCCCACCCACCAGCCAGCAGCCATAATCAGTTGTAGTGCTGAGAGGTGGTGTTAATATTAAACACACTGCTGATGCCCATCATGCCTGTTCATGGGTACGTGAAAACCAGACACTAAGTCCTCACTCTTTCTGCATGACAGGCCGAGATCCAGCAGCAGCTCAACACAATTTGCACTGAACTTCCGGAGAAGGGGTTTGTGGGCGGAGCTTCTTATAATCCATCAGATCAGGGAACTGGACTACCATTAACTTTGTTAATACTGGACATTTGCTGGGTTATAAGAGGAGTAAAATACCTAGGCATATGCTGTTACAGGAAAATAATTAACTTCAGGGTGGACACAGTATATATATATATATATATATATATATATATATATATATATATATATATATATATATATATATATATATATATATATATATATATATGACACATGTATTGTCTTGTACTGTAGTCCTGAAGTAGTGTAGTTCATCTCACTGAAAGTTGTCTCTCACTCAAAGTAGAAGGTTCTACTGTAGTTCATCTCACTGAAAAAACTTGTCTTGACATGACTTAAAGCCACAGCACCGCCCTGTAACCACAGACCAAACCCAGAGTAACCCTAAACAATCCTGTAATTTATCTCCATCATCATGAGGTCTATGTGGGTAAACACACTAAAAATATGAATACAATATCTTTTTTGTGAGAGATTTTTGTAAGTGCTGTCTTCTTCTCATCCTCCTCCTTCTTCTTCTTCTCTTTTTTCACAATAACTCTTCAGTTCTCACTCTTTAACCTTTTACAACCTTTATGTTATGAGCCCTGTCACACCGCACTGGCTCCATTTAGTGACACAGTATTTGTTTTCTGTGACTTGTTACTTTTTTTTTAAGTGAATTGGTGCACTCAGCACTTAAATGTCAAACAGTCAGTAGTGTGAGAAAGACTTGATCTATTGAATTAATGACACTTTGTTAGGTCGTGCCATAAGCGCGACTCCAGTTCCCAGAACTCTCAGCGGCCTACGAACATGGCTGCCGCCAATCCACACGCACACACACCGCACTACATCCCAGCAGGTTCGGCGGCCTACAAATATGGCCGCCAGGGACTACAACATCCAGAACACTCCTTCACTCCCACGCTGATAGTCACCCACCTTCTGATTTCACACCTGTCCGTAATTTTCTAGGTTGCGCACATCCTCACTATTTAAGTTCTTTAGTTTGTCGCGCACGTCATGAAGTATTAGTTTGTCTACATCATATTCAACTGTACCGTGCACTCTTTTCTGGACTGAATTTCTGGTTTCTGAACTAAGCTAAGTACTTTTTGATTATGATTTTTGCCTAAGCCCTACTACGATTGTCTTTTTGGTATTTTTGAACTTCCGCTGGTTTCCTGGATTTTTGTATTTTGCCTAAGACCCTGAAATAACTGTCTGCCGGTATTTTTGAACCCTGCCTGTTTTTCTGATCTGCCTAAAGCTTGCCGTTGTCGTGATTTCCTGTTTTGTGTGTGTTCTTAATAAAGTGACGGATTTTTCACACCGCAACTGTATCCAGCCTTACTCTGGTTTCGTAACACACTTACTATATGTATGTTCACTTTAATGTGTATTATTACATCCTGTTCGTTGTGGCCACGCTTTTTTTTCACAATTTTGTTAAAAAAATCATTTTAAAAAGTACATCCATTAGCACCCATTTTTAGGAAGTGCTAATTAAACCTTAGGAGTGTATTAAACCTGTGCAGTTGAATACACTCAAAGGAAGGTAAAGAGGTATGTGAAAAACAGCAAAACTTTGGAATGGCTTGTCAAAAGAAGTAATACAAGAACATTTGAAGCACATTAACAACTGTTAATAAAAAAACAGACATTGTGATGCGACTCCTTTATTCAGGGAACACCATTACTAATACAAGGATACCATTCGACATTACCATCTTTAGATTTCCATGACCCTGCTGAGGATGGTTGCTGTGTCCCATCATTTCCACCTTTAACAGGGAGGCAGTGGCAGACTTATCCCCTGAATTCTCTTTATACAAAGTTTTAAAACCTCTTCTTTGAGTTTATTATCCCAAAGCGGAGATCTGACTTGTTAGACTGTCAGTCTGTTGGTGCTGATTATTGAGCACCTGTGTCTGGAAAAAGTCTGTTATTGAAGAAAGTAGCTTGGGAAAACTCTTTACTCCCTGAGCAGGTGCACCGAGACCCAGTCAAAACAACGACATTAGTGAAAAAATCAATTTATATCAAATACATGTTTATTTTGAGTTTGTGCAGCTCTCTTTGTACATGAACGTATATACTGGTCAGAATGACCCACGATATCATCTTTGTATACAAATTGTGTACACTTTAGTTGTGGAAACTCAAAAACAGAAAAGGGTCAAAGCGACCCAAACATACACACTATGTAGTATGTGGTTTGGAACACAGCCTTTAGACTACTTGCACTGCTTTAGAGTTCAGTCAGGATTTTTTATTTTTTTTTCACCAAAGATATTTTATTCACTTCATTTCTTGACCTTTGTTTTAAATGATCAGGTGATTTTTCCCCTGCTAAATCTGGGCCATTGCATTTTGTGTATTTTGATCTTAAAATATTAGAATATTAAAGTGTGGTGCTACACACTCATACTCAACAGTAGCTGGTGTTTATAGTGAAGTTGGGGGACAAAGTGTAAAATGTGTGTATGATGACAGCGTGAGAGAGAGAGATTGAGAGGAGAAATGTGAGAGATCGATGAGAAGCTCAATGAGGAGTGAAAGTTTGTCGCTGTCCGTGGTGTTGAAACTCTTGACACAATGCACTTTGGTTACCATAGCAACATTAACCACAGAACATCAGTCAGCTACAAGTACAGTGTTTATGCACCTCAGTAAAATTTCTGCTGATTAATTAAATGAATGAGTAAATGTATGAATAACAGATTAATTTAAAGGCATTAAAAAAAGTCAAATAAATAAATAAATGAATAAAGTCATGCAGTGTTTTACAATTAAAAGGCAGAGTCTTATGTAAATAGTATTTCTGGGTGACATTTGCATGCTCCTGAGAAATGGTGAGATTTGAAGGCAGCATGGCATGTATCCTTACTGGCCAAGGCAATCACTTGGATTTAAAGTTGGATTAAGTTAGATTCCATTTAAACTCGCAACCTCCTACAACTGCTAACAAACAAAAGCTTACACAAATGAACGATGATTTAAATATACACCGGCTCTGATAGTAATCCCTGGGTCTGGATGAGTTCAACACACCCCGTGATATTAATCTCTGCTTAATTAGATTTTCCACCATCTTGAATTTATTCAAAAACTGTTTTTTTTGTGGTTTTTTTTTTTTTGGACAAATTTTGTCCAATCATCACCAAATTTGGCAAACGAATGTACCCAAGAAGTTTTGACACTGCACCACCTGGTGGTCAAGAACTGTAAAAACTTTCCTTTTTTCCCCTCATATCATTTGAAAAATTTGTGCTAAATTCAGTTATTTTTTTCTTAAAATTTCCCGAAGTATGCTGAAGTGAACACACACCAACATCTGAAATTCAAGTGTACTTCCTGTCGACCATCTTGGATTTTGTCAAAAACTGTTTTTTTCGCTACTCCTCCTACAAATTTTGTCTAGACATCATGAAATTTGGCAAATGTCATCTTCAGAGTAAGCCACACAAAAGTTATCAAAAGACTTTTGAATACCGTAAATAGTTTGCCTCTAATGGGCCAACAAATCTGTCAGCAAAGCTGCCCAACAGAAGTGAGGCTGTATCTCCTCCTCCAAATGTTGTCACCAAATTGCTCAAATCATCTTGAAACCAGTCTACACTTGCACAAAGTTGGGGAAAAAGGCCCAGACTGATGAGAAACAAACATAAATGCCTTAGATGGTTTTGAATTGCAAGAAGAAAACAATTTCATGTCAGAGCAGTAGCAATCACAACCAAAGGTCAAAGTAGCAGCAGACAACACCACAGCTCACAGCATTAGCGGCAGATGCAGTAGTAATGGCACCCTGCAGGTTTCTAAAACTGAAAGTGGTCTCTGACTGCAAAAAGTAACAAGTAACAGAAAACAAATAGTGTCACTAGATGGAGCCAGTGTGGTGTGACTGGGCTCATAGAGTAAAACTCTGGCATGCAAAGGGTTATTAAAAAAGTGTGAGAACTGAAGAGTTAGAGTAAAAGAAGAGAATTGAAGAAGAAGAAGAAGAAGAAGAAGAAGAATGCACTTATACAAATCTGTCAAAAATATGTTACCTAATAACAAGACTAAAAAAAAAAAGTCATGTCAAGACAAGTCCATTGCCATAAGAAACTGTATTTTCAGTGTTTCATTAAGATGAATTGTCATGCCAGGACTACAGTACAAGACAATACACGTGTTCTGTACATATGGATATCATTGTGAAAACAA
>CM042542.1:3732500-3765000 GCA_023630585.1 Cranoglanis bouderius | reverse complement strand
TTTATTAGGTGCGTTAATCTGAAACAACAACAACAACAACAACAACAACAACAACAACAGATTTGCTTGAATATTGGTCACAGGGTTACAAAAAATGAATTGAAGCATTGGTTTGCTCAATAACCTGACATGAATACAATAAAATAAAAAGGTGGTTGTACACCTCATTTCATAGTCCCTCTTTTTTTTTATTTTGATGTCATTTTTGAAGAGGTTCATGTTCCTATTTAAAGAAATGGTCAAAACATGTGAGGCGGGGCCACGGTCTGTTATCTACTGCTAGTTGTCTAGATTGTACAGAAGAAAAATAAAACAGTGGAAGTCAGTGATGTCAGTGTGTCACGTCATAAATCTTTAGCACAAAGTGTGATGCTCTCAGTTTGAGGAGTTTGTGGCAAGAGGAGACATGCTATACACAGACCCCAGACTAAAGATGATGATGCTGATGTGGATTACAGTGATGCTTTTTAATAAAATTGGTAAGTGTGGATGATTCATTATGTTTTGGATCGTAAGGATTTTGCTGTAATAAGGATTACTGACACAAATACATTTTTAGACCTTAATATTATAGCTTTGTATCTGGTTTGAAGAGCAATTTTATCAGAAATTTTGACATTCTAGCTAGCAAAACTCTAAAGTAATAAAATTTACATTTATAGATGAAAAAGACCTATTCTGCAAATGAAATTTAATGATAAAATTTACATGATCCAAATTCTGAGACTATTAGTAAGTATTTTTTAAACACTGGTGAAACACAGATAAAACAGTTAAAATAGTTGTATTTTTCTGAATGTTTTCTCTAAGATCTAAAATGCTATCAAAGATATTTGTGCAACAGCACAAACACATTTTACACATCTCCTATGTGACCTTCAGTCCCCGGCTACACTGAAAGTGACATTTACGTAGCTTGCTAATGTCAGTAATATTTAATACAAATATTATCTCATAGTCACAATATTATAGTCTAATATGAATTACTGGAACAATAAAATTTTGGTACATCTGTTAATGTTTTATTCTTTAACAACTGTATGTTAGATTCTGCACAGATGAATGTCAATCAACCGAACCCCATGATCACTGCTGATGTTGGTGATAACGTGACTCTGCACTGCTTTAGACTGGGAGACGATACCACTGGAGCCATCGTTTTGTACAAGCAAAAAGTAGGACATGAGCCTTGTGTAGTAGTCACAGTTCAACATGAAACCACTTATGAAGATGAGTTCAAGTCACCAAAATTCAGCATTGAGAAAGAAAAAACAAGCTGCCATTTGAAAATTGCTAATGTGGAACCATCAGATGAAGCCATGTATTACTGTGGATATAGAAAATTTTTAACAAGTTTTTTCACATAAACTCCTCCAAATCCTCACATAAAATTTCACCACCTCATCAATTACACACATTTTTAAAAATCTGTTCATGAGGAACCAAAAAGAGTTACTACAGACAAAAAGTATGTCTCACTATAGAGATGGCCTCTGATCTATTCATAAAACTACATTTTGTTCTCTACAGTGAGACTGAAACAAGGTTCTGTGACAGACAAGACCCTCAATCAGGTAAATATTAAGCATTTGTGAGCACATTACTTTATAAACGGATAAACACTTATTTTTTGCGATAAAAAAATAATAATTTAGTTACCTGTCCTTTCAAATTTCATATCCATTCCTACAGGACTGTGAGAATATGGAGCTGAATTACACTGCCTTACATTTCAGTGAAAGGAGAGCCAAAAGAGGAAGAATAAAGAAACAACAACCTCAAGATATTATATATTCTGATGTGCGATGTCTTTCTATAACTTAGATTTTAATTATGAAAAGCTATAGTAAATAAGGAATAACTTGGGTGTGCTGTTTCCACTGAAGTTGATTATTTTTCTGCAACAGCACGTCCTGAAATGTTTTATTTCTTACATGCTACAGCAATTTGTAAATAATTACAACTTTTTTTTTTTTGCATCCTTGCATCAACTTTAACAATCAAAAGGCAAGACATTTGTGGTCACACTGATGGAAATGAAGCAATATATGGTAATTGTTAGTGTCTAAAAAACAATGTTTCTTTGCTGACAATTTTACCCTTAACTGAGTAACATTAACCGTACAGTAACAAGTTGAACATAGTATGAGAAAGTACACAAAAAAGTGGTTCACTAGTGTCACAAAACAGGTGGCGAATTGGATGCAAGTGCAGATTTAATTGAACAAAACAAAAGTACAAACACAAAGGATTAAACACATAAAACATGAACCATGAAAACTAGGCCGAGAAAACCAGGAACAAATGAACGAGACCACACTAGACAAATGCAAGACGAACAGTGGAGTGCAAAACACGACTTATATAGTGGTGCTGATTAACCAAAAACGTGAATCAGGTGAACCTGGACATGTGACATGGTGCAATGGCTGATGGGAATCGTAGTCTCAAGTCCTTCTCCAGTATTTCCATGACAACTAGCTCCACGATAATGGCATGATATTGTTAAGCCTCTCTAATGATTTACTAATAATTTAATTCATAATTTACTTGTAATCTATAATTTGTGTAAAAGAGCTGTATTTCCAAAGTGACCTGGCGAATCAATATTACAATATCACTGAAAATAATGAATGAAAAACAAAAAAAAAAACAAACAGAGTTTCCTTATTCCAATGATATGGATTATTTGGATGATTTGGATTCAACTTCCTGTTGAACATGGGACTTGTGTAATATTCTAAATATTTCATAGGACTGAATGTGTTCCGGTAACAGGCCTGAGTGTATGTTTTGGGAAATAAAATGTACTTTTTCATAACTTATAATAGATAACCTGTGGAAAAGAAACATTGTAAGCATGAAATGTTAAATGGATTCACACCTTAAAGCAAATATATCATTATTTTTGGATTATACTGCAACTTAAAATGTAGTTACACTGGGCTGGGACAGACAAAAATGGTGTTTTCGAAGATAAAGTTATTTATCTAAAACATGCACAAAGGTTCCAGTCAAGGACACTTTACAAGTGTTTAAAATGTCTTTTAATTTTCCATTACATGTATATGTATTTGTAAATGTAATATCAGTGGGGTAAAAATGGAACTGTATATTATACTGTGCATTATAGTGCATGCTAGAATAAATAGTATGCTATATTCACACTAGTGGAGTATGCAGCATACAAGCATGCACTTTTGAAAAAAAGAAACAGGGGAGAAAGAGAGAGAGAGAGAGAGGGAGAGAGAGAGAGAGACAGCAGACAGAAATAAGATAAGAAACAGGTGGAAAGCAACAGTTGATGGAGAGGTGAGCGGTGCACACACTACACTGCATTCATTTTAATTTACAGTGTTTTACATTATTTTAAACTTGAATTCAGTGGTAAATGTAACAGTTATTATGGTGACTGTGTGTGAAAGATTGTGTGCATTGTGTGCATAAACAACAATAAGAAAACACAAGAAAAGGGAAAGGAGTATAGAGGTAAAGATAGAGGAAACATAGAAGTAAGATATACAGTGCCCTCCACTAACATTGGCACCCTTGGTAAATATGAGCAAAGAAGGCTGTGAAAAATTATCTTTATTGTTTAATCTTTTGTTAAAAAAAATCACAATAATTCTCTGCTCTCATGGATATCAAACAATTGCAAACATAACACAGGTTTATCTAAATATATATATATATATATATATATATATATATATATATATATATATATATATATATATATATATATATATATATATATCTTTGTTAAATATAGGTGTGCAACAATTATTAGCACGCCTATGGACTCTCATTAGAAAAATATATTTGAAGTATATTCCATTGATATTTTATATTTTTTTAGTACACCTGGGTAACTAGGAACAGGAAATTGTTCAACCATGACTTCCTGTTTCACAGGGGTATAAATATGACGTAACACATATGCCAAATTCCCTTAGTCATTCATAACAATGGGTATATACAAGGAATATAGCTGTGATGTGCAGCAAAAGGTTGTTGAGCTTCACAAAATGGGAAGTGGCTATAAGAAAATAGCACAAGCATTGAAAATGCCCATTTCCACCATCAGGGCAATAATTAAGAAGTTTCAGTCAACTGGAAATGTTATGAATCAACCTGGAATTGGATGTGTGCCTATATTGTCTCAACACACTGTGAAGAGGATGGTTCGAGTGGTGAAAAAATCTCCAAGGATCACAGCTGGAGAATTGCAGAAGTTAGTTGCGTCTTGGGGTCAGAAAGTCTCCAAAACCACGTACAATCCAAAGTCACCTACATCACCACAAGTTGTTTGGAAGGGTTTGACGAAAAAAGCCACTACTCTCATCCAAAAACAAACTCAAGCATCTTCAGTTTGCCAGACACTACTGGAACTTCAAATAGGATCGAGTTCTATGGTCAGATGAAACCAAAATAGTTTTTTGGCAATAAACACCAAAGGTGGTTTTGGTGCACACAGAGAGGTAGCCATATGGAAAAGTACATCATGTCCACGGTTAAATATGGTGGTGGCTCTTTAATGTTTTGGGGCTGTTTTTCTGCCAGAGGACCTGGATATTTTGTTAGGATACATGACATCATGGACTCTATCAAATATCAACAGATATTAAATAAAATCCTGACTGCCACTGCCAGAAAGGCCGTGGTTGGAGAAGAAAAATCTACATCAAATCAAAACCACACTTTGCCTTCAAAACAGCATCAATTCTTCTAGGTACACTTGATTTTGTAGGCATATAGTCAGGTGTATAGTCAGCTGTGTAGGAGGAATAAGGGTGAGGAACAACCAAACTCAACTAACAAGGTGAGGTTGCTGAAGACAGTTTACTGTCAAAAGTCATACATCATGGCAAGACCGAGCACAGCAACAAGGCAGAAGGAAGTTATACTGGATCAGCAAGGTCTCTCCCAGGCAGAAATTTCAAGGCAGACAGGGGTTTCCAGATGTGCTGTCCAAGCTCTTTTGAAGAAGCACAAAGAAACGGGCAACGTTGAGGACCGTAGACGCAGTGGTCGGCCAAGGAAACTTACTGCAGCTGATGAAAGACACATCATTCTTACTTCCCTTCGCAATTGGAAGATGTCCAGCAGTGCCATCAGCTCAGACCTGGCAGAAACCAGTGGGACCCTGGTACACCCATCTACTGTCCGGAGAAGTCTGGTCAGAAGTGGCCTTCATGGAAGACTTGCGGCCAAAATCCATACCTCTGATGTGGAAACAAAGCCAAGTGTCTCAACTATGCATGAAAACACAGGAACTGGGGAAATGGCAGCAGGCGCTCTGGACTAATGAGTCCAAATTTGACATGTTTGGCTGTAGCAGAAGGCAGTTTGTTTGCCGAAGGGCTGAAGAGCATTACACGAATGAGTGTCTGCAGGCAACACTGAAGCATGGTGGAGGTTCCTTGCAAGTTTGGGGCTGCATTTCAGCAAATGGAGTTGTGGATTTGGTCAGAATTAATGGTCTCCTCAATGCTGAGAAGTACAGGCCGGTACTTATTCATCATGCAATACCATCATGGAGGCATCTGATTGGCTCCAAATTTATTCTTCAGCATGATAATGACCCAAAGCATACACCAAAAGTCACGCTAAATAACTATCTTCAGCATAAAGAAGAACAAGGAGTCCTGGAAGTGATGGTATGGCCCCAACAGAGCCCGGATCTCAACATCATCGATTCTGTCTGGGATTACATGAAGAGAGAGAAGCAACTGAGGCTTCCTAAAGCCACAGAAGAACTGGGGTTAGTTATCCAAGATGCTTGGGCCAACCTACCTGCCGAGTTCCTTCAAAAACTGAGTGCAAGTGTACCTAGAAGAACTGATTAACTGATGTTGTTTTGAAGGCAAAGGGTGGTCACACCAAATATTGATTTGATTTTTTGATTAGATTTTTCTTCTGTTGACTCACTTTGCATTTTGTTAATTGATAAATATAAACTATTAAATGTCTATTTTTGAAAGCATTCTGACTTTACAGCATTTTTTCACAACTGCCTAAAACTTTTGCCCAGTACTGTACATCTGTCTCATGCACACAAAAACAGCTAGTGAAAAAAGATGAGGAATAATTCTAAAATTTTAGATTTTATGTCTCGGTCTAAAAAATAGACACATGCTACATTTGAAATCTCAATTACTCGAGTGCTCTGTGCGGCTTTGTAAATGTAAATGTTAATCTCTGACCTTCAAACTTTACATTTTTCTAATTTTGTGCTGGTTTAGTTACATCTTGTTGGACACACATAGGTTACAGTACAGGTCATTTAAAAGAAACGTCAAACAAAAACGTAACAGTTTTCGCAGTTTTTTGTTGCTCTGTTAGATCACAGACTTCTGGTGAACTAAACTGTGGTACAAAAATAGAAACATAGCTGAAAAGGAAATTTGGCTCATGACTTAAGCAGCCAATCAGATGACAGTCTCAAGGACAAAACACTTGATGCTTTGGCATTTGACCACTTTTCAGCAGCTCCACCTGAGTGTTATTTCACCTCTGAAGATGACACCACTGTGGATTCTCGTCTTATCTCTGAACATAATAAGTAAGTTTTAAAGGGTTTTTAATAAACATTAGTAAATTTTAGTTATTTTAATTCCTATTAGTTGTTCTATTATTATTATTATTATTATTATTATTATTATTATTATTATTATTATTATTGTTGTTATTATTTCATTACTTAAATTTGATTTATTTTCTAGCTCCAGCCCAATCTGTGGATTTTTCCAGACCATCATTTCTCTCAGTGAAGTCTGGAGAACGTGTTACTCTTAACTGCCCCTTTGTAGGCATTCATAGGACTGAAAGTGTGGTTTGGTATAAACAAATATTTGGAGAAATGCCTCAAAAAGTGGGAGAAAAATTATCATATAAAGATATCAAAATGTCCCCCATATTCAACACATCAGAATTTAAAATGGAGATGACTGATAACGGCATTTCTCTGACAATTCTGCGTATAAAAAAAGAACATGGAGGACTTTACTACTGTGGGAAATGTTACATGGACGATGTTACATTATCCAATGGAACTTTCGTGGCTGTAACAGGTAATTAACTACATCACTCTGTTTGTACAGTAAACACTGCCAGTCAAAAGCTTTTGAACACTCTATATTTAATTGATGTTATAAATAATAAGTTAATACATTCCAGAAGGGTTTAGGCTTTTTCATTTAATTTCGGTTTTTGGTAATAGTGGTGATTAAACTGTAATAAAGCTTAAAATTAATAATCATAATAATTCCCTGGCAGTGTGAATTGAACCAATCTAGGGTCAAATTGGAAAAAAAAAAAAAAAAATTAAATCAATTCAATTTTATTTTATATAACGCTTTTAACAATGGGCAGCTTTACAGATATCCAGACATAGATTTAGATTTATCAATAAAAATGTAAATATCCTTCACTGCAGATGTTCTAAGAGGTCCAATATGCGCAACATTGAGAACAAAACTATAATTGATTACACTGTGTGAGAACCAGTAGTTTTTTAGTCTTTGGTCCAAAACAGTTAATTTGTGAATTATACACATGTTTCATTTACAAAAAAGATACTAAAAGATACTAAAATACTAAAAGAGTACAATAATAAAAAAAAGAACTCTCATGCAGTTCATGTTCCACCATGTGAAGGGTTTCGTAGGCCACCACAGATACTGTGCACCATAGAGGATATTAAGTAAATTCTTTTCCCAGCATTTTACTGTCTTGATTTAACAATGCCAAAGTGATTAATATTAGATGCATCAGCATTATGGAAGTTTTAAAATGTTGTTTGGATAGGCAGTGGAACAAGAGGGCTGATACCACACTGAGACTGTTTTTTTTTTTTGTCAAGCATAAAAGCAATCCTGTAGCTACGATTCTTATTGTGCTTTTGTCATTTAAGTTTCAGAGGATGATACTTATTTATCATGTTCTTGAATGTATCACAGTCAGTATTTCTGTTAACTGGTAAACTTACATGAAAACAGCCAAGCTCTTACACTGTCTATATTACACTGAACAGGTGATGGAGATGTAAAAGTATCAGTGAAACAGAGCGCCGTGATGGACTCGGTTCCTGCAGGAGCGTCAGTGACTCTGCAGTGCTCGGTTCTCTCTGAGAGCAGAGCAGCAGAACTCCAAGTGCTCTGGTTCAGAGCTGCTCCACCACAATCCCATCCTCAAATCATTTACACTCATCACGACAGCAGCCATCAGTGTGAGAGCGGCTCTTCTACACACACCTGCGTGTACAACTTCTCCAAGAACATCAGCCGCAATGATACTGGCACTTACTACTGCGCTGTGGCCGTGTGTGGGAAGATCATTTTTGGGAACGGGACACGAGTACCAATGGAGAAGTTTCCAGAATATGGTGATAAATAAATAAATAAATAAATAAATAAATAAATAAAATGTGTGAATATTATTTGGAGTTCAAAAAAATAAATGTAATCGGTAATTTTAGTTACTTATTTATTTTATTATTATTATTAGTTTTTTAATTGTTAACATGATCAGTGGATCTTTAGGTCCTGAAGTGATGTACCTCGCAGTAGTGGTGGCAGTGTGTGTGGTTGTGATCTTTGCTGAAGCATTTATAATTTATAAAATGAGGAACTGTGAACAATCCACAGGTGAGTCTACAACATTTTTATGCTTGTATATAGCATATGTATAGCATAAGGGAATTATAATATAATGTAGTGTACCATATGAAACAATAAAAGTCTTTCAGATTCATCAAAAAAAATAAAAGTGACTCGGATAAAACCTGTTGGAATTTCTTAACTACCTTAAACATTTTGATTTTAATTTTTCTAAATGTTATGAAAATTTCAAATGTTCACACAGTGGAACTGGGCCCACATTAAAAATGTACGACTTAAAAAATAGTAACTAAAAATGTGACCAAACACAAAAAATAATGTATGTTAATATATATTTTTTTCTATCTACAGTGAAATCTCACCGAGATTCTGTGGTAGAGAAAACACCCAATCAGGTAAATAAACTTAAATTGTACCTACATGCTCTTGTTAACAAGCTACTAGATTTCACTCTAATGATTCGGATCTAAAATGAACATTTGTATGATTATTCTCACAGGGTTGTGATTCAGAGGAGCTGAATTACGCTGCTTTACATTTTAATAAGAAGAATACCAAAAGAGTGACAAGAAAGAGAGAAAAACCTGAAGACTGTGTTTATTCTGAAGTGATTTCTGCTACCTGAATTATAATTCTAATTTAATTAGTTCAATTTTATTTTATTAATTGGTTCTGTTTTTAAGGTTTACTTTTCAGAAGTAAAGTTTATTACACATCTCTGGTCAGAAATCCAGGTGTGTAATTCTTTCTGTGCAATGTTCTGCACAGCCAAACAAACACGTGGTTAACATGTGGTTTAGAGATAACAAAACTACATACTTGTACTCAGATGGTATTTATATGTACATCGGAACATTTTCAAAGTGCACGTCCCGAAGTGTTAATGCCAGAATTATGCACATAGTTATAAAACTAACTACAACTGCTTTTTTGATCTTTTTTTTTTTTTATATGTTCAAGTGAACATGTGATAGGGACAGACATTTCATTTCCTCAACACTATCTTTGTGTACCTATACTTTGTAGGTCTTTATATTCTAAACATTTATATATACACACACTGACAGTCGAAGGTTTTTGAGCAAACTGTATTAACATTTTTGGTTAAACTTCCAGAAATAAATTTCTAGAATTAGAAAGCCTAAGTAAGTACTGAGTCTAAGTGAACTGTTGTGAATAAATAAAATGTTTGTGACTTTTTATTGTAACTCACCAGACAAGTGAACTTAGTGTTAATAAAACACTCATTTAGAGTCCCATTACAATCTGAGAGTGGATGATGAAGAAATTCTTAAATATTTATTTATTTATTTTTTATTTTATGTGTCAGGCAATAGAGACGACTGCAGTTGAAGGTGAGGTTTATGTGAAACAAGGTCAAGGTCAGAAACAAAGCACAGATTCAGTCAATCACCAAACCACATAGACAAGGCAAAATACAAAAAGTGTGTAATCAGGTAACAAACAAAAACAGAAACAAAAACAAAGAAACAAAACAAAACAAACAAACAAAAAAAAAACAGCCAGACCAAAAAAAAAAAAAAGTGATTGTGAACAGGTGTGCACAAGTAGAAGTCTAGTGATCAAAGGTGAGCAGTGGGAATTGTAGTCCATGACAGCCATGTCTGTAGGCTACAAGGCATTCTGGGAACTAGAGTTCAGTGCCGAATCCAGCACTGACATAGAACACTTGCTTAACTTTTTCCCTATTTAACTGCTGATAGTGGGTAAACATGTTTGTTTTATATCCATAATATCCCAAACACATCAGAGCAACAGAGTTAATCTACGCTGTGCTTCTTTAAACCAGTATAATTATAAATAGGAGCTAATTGTACTGTATATTCTGTGTTTATTTGATTTATCTATTCATTTTTCAATTTGAGCTCATTTACATTTTTTTTTACACTTGTTTACTTTTATTAAAGTCAACATAGGTGAAATACTAAAGTAATTTTATTTAGTTTTATCACACATGTTAATTGTTAATAGCATAATTTATTTATTAATTTAGCATTTGCACACTTTAAAAGAAAAAGTAATTTCTTTAAACATGAGCACAGAAGTAAAAACCTGTAATTATTTATTGTATGCTGCAGAGAACATGCAATTTTATTTCACACCAGAGTACAAACAATTCTCCGATAAACCAGGTTTTCTTTTTTCAACTTTGGCTTTCCTCTTGGCGAATTGCAAACCTGCATAATTCAGTGTTTCATCGTCAGATTGCTGGAAATTAAAATAAAATAAAAATATAAAAATTGACTGTATAAATGATAAATTACATGCAAACCATTATAAGTAGCAGTATATGATTGTAACAGCATATTAAAAATATGTATAAGAAATGAACATTGATCAGTAGGGAGACTCGTCCATGACTAAGGTAGACCGTGTCATATCTACAGTGAGGGAAAAAAGTATTTGATCCCCTGCTGATTTTGTACGTTTGCCCACTGACAAAGAAATGATCAGTCTATAATTTTAATGGTAGATGTATTTTAACGGTGAGAGACAGAATAACAACAAAAAAATCCATTAAAACGCATTTCAAAAAAGTTATAAATTGATTTGCATTTTAATGAGTGAAATAAGTATTTGACCCCTTTGACTTAGTACTTGGTGGCAAAACCCTTGTTGCACATATCTCAGGAGGGATTTTGTCCCACTCCTCTTTGCAGATTCTCTCCAAGTCATTAAGGTCTCGAGGCTGACATTTGGCAACTCGAATCTTCAGCTCCCTCCACAGATTTTCTATGGGATTAAGGTCTGGAGACTGGCTAGGCCACTCCAGGACCTTAATGTGCTTCTTCTTGAGCCACTCCTTTGTTGCCTTGACTGTGTGTTTTGGGTCATTGTCATGCTGGAATACCCATCCACGAACCATTTTCAATGCCCTGGCTGAGAGAAGGAGGTTCTCACCCAAGATTTGACGGTGCATGGCCCCGTCCATCGTCCCTTTGATGCGGTGCAGTTGTCCTGTCCCCTTAGCAGAAAAACACCCCCAAAGCATAATGTTCCCACCTCCATGTTTGACGGTGGGGATGGTGTTCTTGGGGTCATAGGCAGCATTCCTCCTCCTCCGTAGTGTGTTACCAATTGTTTTCTTGGTGACTATGGTCCCAGCTGCCTTGAGATCATTAACAAGATCCTCCCGTGTAGTTCTGGGCTGATTACTCACCATTCTCATGATCATTGAAACTCCATGAGGTGAGATCTTGCATGGAGCCCCAGACCGAGGGAGACTGACAGTTATTTTGTGTTTCTTCCATTTGCGAATAATCGCACCAACTGTTGTCACCTTCTCACCAAGCTGCTTGGCGATGGCCTTGTAGCCCATTCCAGCCTTGTGTAGGTCTACAATCTTGTCCCTGACATCCCTGGACAGCTCTTAGGTCTTGGCCATGGTGGAGAGTTTGGAATCTGATTGATTGATTGCTTCTGTGGACAGGAGTCTTTTATACAGGTAACAAGCTGAGATTAGGAGCAGTCCCTTTAAGAGAGTGCTCCTAATCTCAGCTCATTACCTGTGTAAAAGACACCTGGGAGCCAGAAATCATGCTGATTGATAGGGGATCAAATACTTATTTCACTCATTATAATGCAAATCAATTTATAACTTTTTTGAAATGCGTTTTTTTTTGTTGTTGTTGTTATTCTGTCTCTCACTGTTAAAATACACCTACCATTAAAATTATAGACTGATCATTTCTTTGTCAGTGGGCAAACGTACAGAATCAACAGGGGATCAAATATTTTTTTTCCCTCACTGTACAGAAAATACAGCATTACTCATACAGTATATAATAGTATAAAATAAATATTATATTTTCTTGCACACATACCCTCATTCCTGGAGAATCTTCTATAGAAGTGTTCACTATTAGCATAGAAATGCACGTATTTAGTCATTTTAAAAGAACTGAAGTACTTTGAAGTAATCATCTGATCACAAAGTACTTACTTAGATTACATTTTCTCCTCAGAATGAGATAAGTGAGACAGAAAATCAGAAGTGCAGACAAGCCCAAAGCCGTTCCCAAACCGAGCACTGTCCAATGTAAAGATCTAGTCATTTCTGAGAATGTTATTTCAGCACATTATGATTTAGGATAATTAATTAATGGTGAATTATCAGACATCTTACCTGTTTTCTCCTGTGTGTTCATGTTAGTGCTGTTTCCATGCAGTGTTGGTTCACACACCATTGAATTATCACACAGAGCTGGGTTAGATGTTTCTGATGAAATAACATCATGCCCAGCTATGAACATTTTTAGGATTCACTGACTAAATATCTGGAACTCAGTGTTGTTGAAAACCTGCTCCCCTAAAATATTTAGCACAATTCACTTACCAGGTTTACCTTTTTTTCAGGTTAAACATTATAATTGTGATGGAGAACACAACATCACTACATTAAGCCAGCTACATAATCAATTTTATTGGAAATCCTACCTTTAATTTTTAAATAAGTCCCATCTCCAAACACCGTGTATGGAGATCTGCGTGCACAGTAGTACATGGCTTCATCAGACTGAATGGTTTTTAAAATCGTCGTATTGAAACAGTTTCCATATGTTTCTATTTGGAAACGAGAGTTTTGAGATTCTGTGTAAAATGTTCCTTCGCCACTCTTATATACCATGACCATAGTCTGAGGTTTTTTTCTCTTTGGTTGCTTAAACCAGACAACTATCCCGACTATTTTATCAGAAATACAACACCGCAGAGTAGCCGAGTCTCCGATATCCACACTGAGCTCTTTATCAGGCTGATAAACTGGTGACTCTGTGGGGGATTGTGCAGTAACCCAGCGTCTACCAGGTTGGACTGTATCTAGAAAAAAAATGCATTAATTAAGTAACAAATGTAGTTCGGGTATTATTATATATGAAGAGTTATTAAAGATGCAATTAAATATTAAATGTGTTAAATGAATAATAAGTCTTGAATTAGTAAGCCCTTCTATGTGCAATGACAAAAAAAAAATGGTTTATAATTCAATTATAGTTTTTTTTTTTTTTTAAATACATCAAACAAGACGGGAATAATTTGCTCATATTACTTACACATGGTGCTGAAGATCAAAATTAAAATCCTGAAACCAGCCATTTTTCATTTCTCAGAAATTCCACAGTGCTTATCTCATTTATCAACAGAACAGAACTTGAAGCATGGTTTGAATTTACACTTATACTATAGGCGGTCTGTACTGAGCACGCCCCAGAATATGACATGATATGCAAGCATATTGTACCTACATCTGACCTACATCTGACCCACATTTTTTTCCATATTGATGTTTCAGTGTTGCACAGTGATATTATGACAAAGATGATATGACAGAATGGAAAATGTGGTTTAACTATACACTCACGTTTCATTGTTTTTTTGTTTTTTTTGCTTGTTTGTTTGTTTGCTTGTTTTTTTTTTTTAATTGCTCTCCTTATTCAACTTGTCTATATAAAATCATTCCTATATAGTATTGGTCATCTGAGCTAAAGTAGTGCATTTGAATTTTGGCATTTCACAAGGGCTCATTTAACTGAAGGTCTGATAGCAGTGTTCAAGTTACTAGAGAGTCAGGTGGAGCTTTGCTCCCCCCAAATAGACATGAACTATTTCAAAAGATGACTTTTGGAGGACAAGCGGGGATTACAGATGATTTATAATTTATAGCAATTATTTGCTTGAGTGGCTTATATAAGAGCTACTGTATATAATATGAAGAACCCATCTCTACTCCATTTTTCTTTTAAGGTTATACAGTAGCTTCTCTCCAGTAGAGCACAGAGGTCACTGTTCTAAACAGAAATTTCTCATTCATTTCTGTACTTTATTTTTGTATTGTAGTTTTGCATAATAATTGTATATTTATTTTATTTATAGTTCTTTTGTACAAAAAGTCCAAACTGCCGTTTCTGTTGATGGTTTAATTTTAGCATTATAGTGTACCAGAATTGTACTGTAGATCAGTGCATGCAACAGCATTGATTTTATTTGTTGCTACTGTATTGTTTGCCTTTTTGATATCAGAAGAGATCTTTAGGCCTGTGTTTAATCAGTTTGGCTGCTTTGGTGAATTATCTGGCCACAGCAGCTGTATAAACCACATATGAGAATCTGTCTGATACGGGGTTTATAATATTTATTATTATGGAATAATTACAGCTCAGTTTCAGGGTGTTGGCAATCTTCTTATAGCCTAGGCCATCTTTATGTAGATCAACAGTTCTTTTTTTCAGATCCTCAGAGAGTTTTTTGCCATGAGGTGCCATGTTGAACTTCCAGTGACCAGTATGAGAGAGTGTGAGAGCGATAACACCAAACTGATAACACCTGCTCCCCATTTACACCTGAGACCTTGTAACACTAACGAGTCACATGACACCGGGGAGGGAAAATGGCTAATTGGGCCCAATTTGGACATTTTCACTTAGGGGAGTACTCACTTTTGTCACCAGCGGTTTAGACATTAATGGCTGTGTGTTGAGTTATTTTGAGGGGACAGCAAATTTACACTGTTATACAAGCTGTACACTCACTACTTTACATTGTAGCAAGGTGTCATTTCGTCAGTGTTGTCCCATGAAAAGATATAATAAAATATTTACAAAAATGTGAGGGGTGTACTCACTTTTGTGAGATACTGTATATAACAATTTCAGTGGCTACAGTGAACTAAATAAGTCATCTGTAGTTGCCCATGCAGGTCATCATTGGAAAATTCTGAATGTGCTTTTCAGACTTTATACTAAAAAGCAACAACAAAATTTTAAAAATGTAACAGGTCAAATCATGGCACATCCTGGGAGCTCCCCACCCCATGAGATCCCCTAAGATACACCAAGATGTCATCTCCATCAGCTGAGGAAGTTCCACATATCCTCAGCTGTGTGAAAAAGAAACTGTTGAATCTTGAATCATAAATCTTGATATCAACAATGTATGGTGGAGCATGTCTTAGAGCACCTGATTAACAACTACCCAGAATACAGTTGGGGCATTTGTCAAACCACACAGTATCACCAATTATTCATGGTGTCCAGTGGCTATAGAGAAGACAGTATTTCAGTCATCCCACTCCCAGTGTATGAGGTTGTACTCACTCTATAACTTGAAACAGTGTGGCTGCCACCAAAGGATCCTTCCTGGGAATTTCTCTGTGACCTGGTTATTTCCATGGTAATCAATGCATGAACACAGTCGTCTGTTCTTTTTCTCTATGAAGAAGATGAAGCCAACATATGCAGGTAAAAGGCTTTCCTTTCCAGTCTAAGGCTTTCCTGGATGTACTCCTCCATAGCAGCAGCCTCTTTGATGGACAAAAGGAAGATATGGCGACTAGGAGGATTGGCCCCTGGTAGCAGGTTGAGAGCACAATCCCTGGGTCTGTATAGCCAGATGATAGTGCTCTGTAGGCTCAGTCTCCATTTCCTTAGCTTAAAGACAATATGCCTGACTAGATAAGTGAACAGCTATCTCAATCCTCTTAATTATCCTTGGGATGACAGAATGTCCATTTGAGAACAAGAAAAATGCTAATAATCTGTGAATTGATAGGGTGAATCTGGACTGTCAGTGACTGGGTTTAAAATGGAACTCATTTTGAGCCCAGAGGTCTACCATCCACAGCCTGGACTTGGGAAGTAGGAGAATAGGGTCTCACATGGATTCTGCAGTCTCACACCAGGTATCCTGCTATAAAGTTAACTGTAGTCCTAGAGTTGGTCATGCAAGAAACATGTATAGTAACATCATCCCAACTCAATCACATTTTAAATGTTAAATGAGTTAGCTAAATCATGTGGAATGTTTCTCCTCAATTGATGCTGAGGACCAGGCCTATTCAGACAGCTAGCAAGCTAGCATATGTCTAGACTCTCTGTATTAAAGACATAGACTTTTCCATATTCTTCTGCCATGTATTCTGGTGGCAGACGGGTTTGGTCCAGTTCCATGGACTCTAGGGGGGTTGCATTTTTTTTTTTTTTTTCAAAATCATGGCCATGATGCTTGCTCTTATATAAGATTGTTAAATATTATCAATAGGGAAATCAGCTGTTTGATGAACAGAGACTGGTCATGATAGATGGCTTCCTATTGTTCCACATTAACAGAACTTCTCTATCTGATAAGAACAAGGTGTGAGCATAGGACTCTACTTAAACATCACCTGGTGCACTGTTACTACAAAATTCTGGTCCACAGAGGTTAAATATGTGCCACTGAACTGTCAGCCATTCTACCTGCCTAATGAGTTTATTGCTATTACAACTATAGCTCTTGACTCTCTCATAGCAGCAACTGACTGCATTGTTTGGTCACTGAACTACAAAGTCTTTGTCTTTGTCTTATTTTTTTCACACAACACTTTTGACTCATGTCAATCTGAAATCTGCACTACCTAATATCACTGGCATGTGTTCTGTTCAACCAGGACGACCATCATCACAACCCGGCAGGAATTTATCCTCTCTTATACTCATAGTACATCCCAGACCAGTAATGTCATATACAGCACCAAAACCAAAGTTTGCTAATGACATGACAGTTAAAGATCTTATATCCAGTTGAGATGAAACAGCTTAGAAAGAAGAAGTGTTCCCTCTTGCATCCTGGTGCTCATAAAAAATCTGTAAATGTTAGCAAAACCCAGGGAATTATTGTTGACTTCAGGTGTTGACATCCCATCTACAACCTCCTGGACATACACATTGCCTCAAACAAACCACCAACACACCCTTCCTTGGTCAAGAGGGCCCAGCTAAACCTATATTGTCTCAGGAGGATGAAGAAGTCAAAGCTGTCATCAGCTTTGACCCCTTATCAGGAATCTACCCCCAGTATTGGAAAACAAGAGCATGTAGAATAACCAAAATTTCTATCCATCCCAACCACAGTCTCTTCTGCCTACTAGCATCTGGTAAGAGGAACTGCAGCATTTGAGCCACAGCCAACAGACTCATAAATGTTAGGCCCTCAGGACTCAAAAGCATATACCACTTGGCTCATTTACATTATGTATTGTGTAACCAGCACCATTAAAAAAATGCTCTTTTTATACCTTTAAACATTTTGTGAGAAAGCAACAACAAAGTAAATGTACACAATAAATGATTATGGCTCCATTTCTGGAAAGATCCATCTTTCTTGTTTGATGCTTCACTTTTGTTCATGTAAAATGTGTTTGAAGAAGTTTACTCAATACTCAGTGACAAATATATTACTTTGCTATTTCTGGGCACCACATCACAAGGCATGATTTTATATGTTCTTTCACTGGTACTGGAAACACAAGAACAGAGGTTTAGGAATAAAACAAGCCCCGCCCCCAGTTAATGTAGCAGTCTCAATCCTTGACTTAGGCCAACATACATCCTTTGTGAAAATGCACCAGTAATTGAACATAACAGCTGTTTAAACTCAGAAATTTTAGGATAATCTTTAAGATTTTTTTTTTTTTACATCTTTAATTAAATTAGTTGAACATTTATTGTGTCAACAAAAATGAGAGTCATACAGATGATACCACAAAATCTCCACAAAGTGCAATACTGTAGTCATATAAAGTTAGCTAACCTTAAAAAGTTAGTTAATGTTAATAATAGGACAGTAGAAAGAAAGAAAATAGATAAAAACCTGTGGCATGGATGTTTAGCTACAGTGCATATAAAAAAAAAATCATGAATATGGGCAAATTTACTTAATATATATTATTATGAAACTGTTTGTTTTTTTTTTTTTTAATAAATATTGGCATATGAAGTAATTTTGCTTCTAGAAATACATTTATCTGTAATCAGATAAATTATTTGTCAGGCTTGAAATTAGCAAAAATGTTTGTTTAATAATTGTTTAGTGATTATAAGCTTGTAATGAAAAATATGGAATAAATTTGCATATAGTCAAGATATTTAACTCGCTAAAACATTTGCACTATCTTTTGCCAAGTGTTTCACTGTGTGTTGTGGATAATTTATGTTACATCTTGCAGTTTTATTCACATCAGAGTACACACACTCATCGGATGAGCCAGTTTTTCTTTGTACAGCTTTGGCTTTCTTCTTGGAGAATTGCAAAGCTGCATAATTCAGTGTTTCTGCTTCAGATTCCTGAACAAAGAAATGCAAATACATAATAAGTCCAGCTTGGCGTAATAACCATACAATATAGGTAACTGCATTATAAACACTAAGTACACAGGTAATGTGCATCAACATAAAAGCTTGGGATTGTTGTGCAAATCTGATCAAATTGACTGTATAAATTATACCTAGAACATTATAAGGAACAGTATTCAAATGTTGCATTTCACAATTAGGAACATTTGTAGTGAGACTCGTGTAAATAAAGGAGACATAGCGACATTGACAGAAAAAACAACGACAACAGAATTATCTATATATAATAGTATAAAAATCAGAACTTTAAAAAAAAATATATTATTGCACACGTACCCGCCTTGTTCCTGGAGAATCTTCTATAGAAGCATTTACTATTAATACATAAATACACCTATTAGTGTTTTTAATTGAAATAAAAGTAACTGGAATTATTATCAGATGCCAAAAGCACTTACTTTTATCACATTTTCTTCTCCTCAGTATGAAATAAATGAGGCAGAAAATCAGAAGTGCAGACAAACACAAAGCCGTTCCCAAACCGATCACTGTCCAATGTAGAGATCTAATCATTTCTGCTACTGTTATTTCACCATGTTATATTTATATTAGTACAAATTATTTTCTTGGCAAATTATGCTTTATGAATTAAGGACAATTAATTAATGCTGAATTATAAGACATCTTACCTGTTTTCTCTTGTGTGTTCATGTTAGTACTGTTTCCATGCAGTGTTGGTTCACACACCACTGAATTATCACACAGAGCTGGTTTAGATGTTTCTGATGCAATAGTAACATGATCAGCTATAAACATTTATCATAATTCACTAAAATCTGTAACTCAGAAAACACAGTTAGCATTTCAATACTTCACTATTATTTGTCTTCCAGGTTGAACATACTAATGATAATAAGGAAAAAAATATCACTACATTAAATCAATAGCTTAATCACAATCCTACCTTTAATTTTTAAATAAGTTCCATCTGCAAACACGATGTCGGGGGATGTCAGTGCACAGTAGTACATGGCTTCATCGGACTGAGTGGTGTTTAAAATGATCACATTGAAGCAGTTTAAATGTTTTTCTGTCTGGAAACCAGGATTTTGGAATTCAATGGAAAACGTTTCTCCAACATTTTTAAAGAATTTGACTATAATCTGAGGTGGTTTTCTGTTTGGTTGCTTAAACCAGGCTATCATCCCAACTACTTTTTCTGAAATACAACATTGCAGAGTAGCCGAGGCTCCGATATCCACACTGAGCTCTTTATCAGGCTGATAAACTGGTGACTCTGTAAGGGATTGTGCAGCAACCCAGCGTCTACCAGGTTGGCCTGAATCTAGAAAAACAAGCACATTCATTAGCTAATGAATCTAATTCAAAAATCAATATACACGAATAGTTACTAAACCACATTAAAGGAATAATATTGGCATTCCTTCAACATACAGCTAACACGAAGTGGTTTAGAGTAATAAGTTCCCTAGATCTTTTCCAAAATACATCAAACTAGATGGGAATAATTTGCTCATATTACTTACACATGGTGCTGTAGATCAAAATTAAAATCCAGAAACCAGTCATTTTTCATTTCTTAGAAATTCTAGTGTTTGTATCTCATTTAGCAACAGCATATGAATGCACTTGAAGCAAGGTTTGAATTTATATTTATACTATAGGCGGTCTGTACTGAGCACGCCCCAGAATATGACATGTGATTGGTTGTAATAATAAATAAAAAAAAAAGATATGATAAGCAAGCACATGATATTCTGATCTGCCTACATCTACCCCACATATTTCCATATTTGTGTTTTGATGTTGCACAGAGATATCATGAGAAAGATGTTACGACAGAATGGAAAAATGTGGTTTACTTTTACACTCAAGTGTGCCTACACTAACATCTCATTGTTGTTTATTTTAATTGCCCTCTGAAGTCAACTTGCATGTACAAAATTCCAAATAAGTAGATGTAAATAATGTAAATGTGAATAAACAGTTACACACAGACTTGGCCCTATACAAACTATAGTCACCATCCTGGAGCAGGGGAGTGTCAGTGTTGTGTTCTGCTTGGTCATGAAGCACAAATGTAACCTCAAAGTCTGACTAACAAAACTGACCAACCTTTTTTTTTTTTCTCTCTCTCTTTTGCAAAATTAGAGATGTTCAAGTGCACAAACTACTGACGTTTCATTGTATTGTATTGTATTGTGTTGTGTTGTGTTGCATTGTATATTGTACAAATAGACACTAGTCTTGGTGACTCATTTTTCTCTGAAGAGTTTATTGTGAAAAATACAGTGGGGGAAAAAAGTATTTGATCCCCTGCTGATTTTGTACGTTTGCCCACTGACAAAGAAATGATCAGTCTATAATTTTAATGGTAGGTGTATTTTAACAGTGAGAGACAGAATAACAACAAAAAAATCCAGAAAAATGCATTTCAAAAAAGTTATAAATTGATTTGCATTTTAATGAGGGAAATAAGTATTTGATCCCCTATCAATCAGCAAGATTTCTGGCTCCCAGGTGTCTTTTACACAGGTACTGAGTTGAGATTAGGAGCACTCTCTTAAAGGGAGTGCTCCTAATCTCAGTTTGTTACCTGTAAAAAGACACCTGTCCACAGAAGCAATCAATCAATCAGATTCCAAACTCTCCACCATGGCCAAGACCAAAGAGCTGTCTAAAGATGTCAGGGACAAGATTGTAGACCTACACAAGGCTGGAATGGGCTACAAGACCATCGTCAAGCAGCTTGGTGAGAAGGTGACAACAGTTGGTGCGATTATTCGCAAATGGAAGAAACTGTCAGTCTCCCACGGTCTGGGGCTCCATGCAAGACCTCACCTTGTGGAGTTTCAATGATCATGAGAACGGTGAGGAATCAGCCCAGAACTACACGGGAGGATCTTGTTAATGATCTCAGGGCAGCTGGGACCATAGTCACCAAGAAAACAATTGGTAACACACTACGCCGTGAATGACTGAAATCCTACAGCGCCCGCAAGGTCCCCCTGCTCAAGAAAGCACATGTACAGGCCCGTCTGAAGTTTGCCTGAATGATTAAGAGGAGAACTGGGTGAAAGTGTTGTGGTCAGGTGTGGTCAGATCTCTTTGGCATCAACTCAACTCGCTGTGTTTGGAGGAGGAGGAATGCTGCCTATGACCCCAAATCATAACACCATCTCGACCGTCAAACATGGAGGTGGGAACATTAAACTTTGGGATTGTTTTTCTGCTAAGGGGACAGGACAACTGCAGCGCATCAAAGGGATGATGGACGGGGCCATGTACCATCAAATCTTGGGTGAGAACCTCCTTCCCTCAGCCAGGGCATTGAAAATGACCTTAATTACTTGGAGAGGATCTGCAAAGAGGAGTGGGACAAAATCCCCCCTGAGATGTGTGCAAACCTGGTGGCCAACTACAAGAAACGTCTGACCTCTGTGATTGCCAACAAGGGTTTTGCCACCAAGTACTAAGTCAAAGGGGTCAAATACTTATTTCCCTCATTAAAATGCAAATCAATTTATAACTTTTTTGAAATGCATTTTTCTGGAGTTTTTTGTTGTTATTCTGTCTCTCACTGTTAAAATACACCTACCATTAAAATCATAGACTGATCATTTCTTTGTCAGTGGGCAAATGTACAAAATCAGCAGGGGATCAAATACTTTTTTCCCCCACTGTATATCAGAAATATAATTTTATTATCCTCTGAGGTAAACACTTGGATGAACAATAAACGTATAAACACGTGCGACTCTCAATTCACTATGAAAGGTGTCTTAAAGTCCCCCTGAAGTTCCTTGAAACACGTAGTATTATTCGATGTGTTGACCTAATTTACACTGAAACAGGAAGTTAGGGCAGGACATATTGGGTAACTCCTCCCCCTTTTTAAATAGCCAGTAACGATTAGCTTACCTCACAGCCAGGAAACCTACATCTATTGGGGTCATGACACTTCAGATTCTAGAGAACATTTGATTGGACAGAAAATCTGATGAGACGCGTAAGTGCAGAATGATGTCATCAAAATTGTTGATCCGTATCGGTGGCAGAGAGGGACTGTAAATTTTGAATGCATGTATCTTCTAAATGCAAATTTTGTTATTGATTTGGAGCTCACTAGTTTATAGATAACCTAACGGTTAACATATTCCTACTAAAAGCCACAAAACTTCAATTTTGATTTCATGGGGACATTAAGTACTGTGATAATGTCACTGAACTTCAACAAAAGGGGCAAACGTCCTAGACAGAAGAATGGTAACAAACAAACAAGCAAACAACAACGAAAACTGAGTACATTTATTATAAAAAAAAAAGTACTCATATCAAGAAATATAGTTCTATCTATCTATCTATCTATCTATCTATCTATCTATCTATCTATCTATCTATCTACAAAATTTAGTCATCATTTCAGTGTGTGAGTTTGACATTTTATTTTTCTCACATTTATTGTACCTTTTTCCAAATACAGACTTAAAATAGGGCCACAGAAAATCTGTACAAAACACAGCAGGAGTCTATCACATTTATTTAATTTGCAAAGTGGTTGAAATCATACATAGATTATTATTTTTTTGATTGTTAATAATCATTTTGAAGGTCTAACATCATCAACAACAACAATAATAATAAAAAAAAAAAAAAAAAAAAAAAAAAAAAAAAAAAATAATAATAATAATAATAATAATAATATGAAGAAGAAGAAGAACCAGTTGTGTAATATATTACAGTGTCACATACATCACTTCAGTGTACACGTCACTTCCCTTGGAAAATCGCAAAGCAGCATAAGTCAAGGGGTCGACATGAGATTTCTTGGAAAAAAAGATTCAAGAATCATGAAATAAGTGTTAAATTGTACAGATGGGATTCAGTCTATAAGAGTTTGTATAATGTGAGTTAATCTTAAATATTATAAGTATTATAATAAGTAGCAGTACATGAATGGAGCAGCATATACTGTAAAGAGTATGAATAAGTAAGGAAATGTGATTAGTGGTGAGATTTCTCCATGACAAAAGGGCATATCTACATAAAACCAGAATTACCAAAGAGTGTATACATACGATACAACCTATAATCTACAGTACAAAAAGTTTACTTATCTGCAGACATACCTCCCTCATCCCTGGAGAATCTTCTATTGAAGCATTCACTATTAATATGGGGAAAAATGATTAGTCATTTTGACATAATTGAACTGAAATAATTATTATCTGGTGACAAAAGCACTTACTTTTATCACATTTTCTTCTCCTCAGTATGAAATAAGTGAGACAGAAAATCAGAAGTGCAGACAGGCCCAAAGCCGTTCCCAAACCAGGCACTGTCCAATGTAAAGATCTAGTCAGATCTGATACTCTTATGAACACAGTAAAACACAATTATTTATTATGAATTGATGACAATTCATAAATACAAATTATAAAACATCTTACCTGTTTTCTCTTGTGTGTTCATGTCCGTGCTTTTTCCATGCAGTGTTTTATCACACAGAGCTGGTTTAGATGTTACTGATGCAGTGGTAACATGCTCACCTACAAATATATATCATGATACATCACTAAAAATTAAGTCTGAATATAATTGCTGTTAAAGCTACCTAACACAGTTAACATTTCACTACTTCACATCCTAGCCGTAATAAAGAGTGAAACATTACTGCATTTAACCAGTCACATGATTCATTTTAGTAGAAATCTTACCTTTAATTTTTAAATAAGTCCCATCTGCAAACATGAGCGCACAGTAGTACGTGGCTTCATCAGACATCGTGGTGTTTGAAATGGTCATATTGAAGCAGTTTCCATATTTTTTAATTTGGAAACGAGGATTTTGGAATTCGTTGTAAAACTTTTCTCGGGCAGTTTTAAAGAATCTGACTATAATCTGAGGCTGTTTTCCATTTTGTTGCTTAAACCAGATAATTTCTCCGTCTGTTACTCTAAAAACACAACACTGCAGAGTAGCCGATTTGCCGATATCCACACTGAGCTTTTTATCAGACTGATAAACTTCTGGCACTGGGGATTGTGCAGTAACCCCACGTCTACCAGACTGGACTGTATCTAGAAAACCAAATGCATTAATTAGGTAAAGAAGGAAAGCAGTAAAATTAACATTACTTTTTCATACAATTTGCTGGAGATTGTGTTAGACTAATTAGCTCCAGTTTTTGTTTTTTTAAGATATATAGTTTGTTACTTAAAAATCGTCCTAAGGAATCATTAAACAGAATGTGAATAAAAAAAAAATACTTACACATTGTGCTAAAGACCATCACTGAAAACCAGAATCCAGTCATTTTAAATGTCTTTTTCTGTCTCATTTATCAACAGATTATGAATGTGCCTGAAGCAAGGAGTTCATTTATACTATATCTGGACTGGACTGAGCACGCCCCAAACTATATCATGTGATTTGTTCTAATAAAAGGAAGACAGCAGACACAATAAGCCAACAGCATCACCCGGTGTTATTTCACAAGCTTTCTGTCATGCTACTGAGAAACCACACAGCGTAAACGCCCCTGTCCTGAAGATCTCAGAAAATTTCAATTTACAGTTTTACTTTTGATTTTGAGATTTTGACATGCTATGTAGTGTGCTGGATTGTGGTTTGGAACTGAGCCTAAGTAACTATATATTATATAACACACAAAAAAACAAACAAACAAAAAAACAAACAAATAAACTTTAACTTTAGATTATTTAAACTGTAATACATCAGTCATTGTAGACACTCATAATCAATCTATCTATCTATCTATCTATCTATCTATCTATCTATCTATCTATCTATCTATCTATCTATCTATCTATCTATCTATCTATCTATCTATCTATCATGTTGGTAATATATAATATCGTATGATGTTTAGTTTCTGTTGCTAGACATGTATGATATGAATGTGAACACAGAAAATTTTAGCATTAAAGGTAGTAAAATTAATTTCTATGCGATCAAAATGTGACATGATCAAGACAATAACTCACTTTGTTACTTCACTCAAATTTCAACACCATGGACAGCGGCAAAATCCTGGCCAGGAGCTAAAATAGAGGCATGTACTCTGAAGGCTGTGTCCCAAACCACATACAAAATAGTGTACTAAGTATTGTGATAAAAAAAGTATAGCCTCTGGGAGACTAGGAATCTATATAAAATAAAAATAAATAAATAAATAAATAAATAAATAAATAAATAAATAAATAGATAGATAGATAGATAGATAGATAGATAGATAGATAGATAGATAGATAGATAAGCTACTGCTGCTGCTGGTACTACTACTACTACTACTACTAATAATAATAATAATAATAATAATAATAAAGTTAAATTTTCAATATTTTAATATTCAAGATTCTGTACTATTTCTAAGTTTTTAAATGCAAAGTTTTTAAATGCAAAGGTGTGATACTGACCATGTTAATGGCTTTGCACAAACGGTCAGGTTTCCTCATGCCTAATCTCTTCTACTGAAGCATGCGTTCAGACATCACTCACATGAATTTGATCTAAAATGGATCATAAGGTTTTGCACAAACTTGTGGAGTCCATGCTAGCTCGAGTGCACACTGTCATTAAAGTAAAAAGGGGACACACCAAATACTAAGAAACTCTGAAATTCATGTAAATATTTCAAGGATTCTACTTTTCACTCAAGTTAATGTCAGCAATATAATTTATAATGAAATATAAATTAGAATTGTTGTTTTAAATTAGAAAATTATGCAAAATTGAAGCATTTTCACTAGTGAACTCAGACTTCAATCCAGGCCTCCTTAACAGACATCAGTGCCTGACCTCACTAACGCTCTTAGGCTGAACAAACACAAATCCCCACAGCCACACTCCAAAATGTAGTGGAAAGCCTTCCCAGAAGAGTGGAGGTTATTATAACAGCAAAGGCAAACTAAATCTGTGTTGATGACCATTTGGAATGGGCACATATGGGTGTGATGGTCAGGTGTCTACATACTTTTGCCCATATAGTGTGTGTGTGAGAGAGTCAGAGGGGTCATTAGGATTTCCAAGTGGTTTATTAACCCTGTAATGCCCACTGTTGTAATATTACATCATCAATTTTAGCTCTGCTAAAATAAACCTGCACATGCTTTCTTTTTCTCTCAAAGACCACATTTACACAACTAATAGGTCCGATTGTTCAGCCTTGCAATGCTATTAGATGGTAGATTTTGTAAATAGGCCTGTACACCTGGCCATGAACTCACACAACCTGTGAACGTGCCTTGAAGCACATCATCTTGTTTTACTGGACTGGATTTTTCTGTGATTATTCTCAATCCGATGAGCAACATTAAACAGTCCAATATTATACACAAAATACACTTTGCTTCAGATCCAGAGCATGACCCCCAAACATCTAGCAGAATTATCAACAGCTCAGTACTCACATAGATCACAAGTAATGTGCTTGTCCATGTGCTTTATATACATACTGAACAGGAAGTTCAAGTGACAACTAAAGAAGAGCATATAATTTGGGGGACGTTGCCCTCAGGTGGTGTGAATGTGAATTTTCCTGGAGGTGACATCCACAAAGATTTAGGGCTCCCTATTTACTCAAGTAGACCTGGCTGCAGCCTGCAAAATGGGGCGGGGCTGCACTTTTGGGTGGGACTACATGTGTTTCTCCACCTGTATGAGTTAGGAGTTAGGGTTAGGGTGCCACTAAGCAATGAGACCAGTTATGGGTGGAGCGACAAATTTAGGCCCAGATAAAAGCGCAGCCCCACCACGTTCTCCAGTGTTTACTTGCTATTCTGTGGTAGGGGTCTGTGGTCTATTTATTTATTTGTTTATTTATTTATACTGTCACTAGGTGTAGCCAGTGTGGTGTGTCAGGGCTCAAAGAGTAAAAATCTGACATACAAAAAGGTTAAAGGGTGTGAGAACTGAAGTGTTAGAGTAAAAGAAGAGAATTAGAAATGAAGAAGAAGAATGCACTTACAGGAAACTCTTACAGAACGATTACCTCATATACTGTAACACTGCAGAAAAAAAACAGTGAGAGTGTATTTCAGCCACATAGACCTCATGATGTTGGGGATAAATTAGGGGATTATTTAGGGTTACTCTAGGTTTGGTCTGTGGTTACAGGGCGGTGCTGTGGCTTTAAGTCATGTCAAGACAAGTCAATTTTTACTGCCATGTAAAACTGTGGATTATAAGAAGCTCCACCCACAAGCCTCTAATCAGGAAGTTCACTGCAAGTTGTTGAGCTGCTGCTGGATCTCAGCCTGACACGTGGAGGGGGTGAAGACTTTTAGCACCTGCTTTTCACTTACACATAAAAAGACATGTTGGGCATCAGCAATGGGTTTAATATTAACACCACCTCTCGACACTACAACTGATTATAGCTGCCGGCTGGTGGGTGGGAATTGATCGAATTAGGGGTGGGGGTGGGGATGGGGGTGTTTGGGGGACCCGAATATCAGTTCGAAAGTTTGCATTTCCCTTCCAAAATAAGTGACATAGCCACATTTTGCCTTTATGACCTCGGCCTTATCCTCTAAAAAGTTTTTTTTTTTTAATTCTGTCAGTTTTTTGTATTCTTTGGTGTGTATTTTCCCTTGTTTTGGATTGTTGTCTTAGTGTGCAGTAGGATAAACCCACACTTTTACATTTTACATTTTGGATTTCTCAACCATGTAATGCAAACATTTGCTTTGCACTCAACTATATACACAAGCTGGCCGTGTGATTTTTCTGTTATGTCACTACAGCTTTTCACAACTCTTGGTCTCATAAGAAGCTTATTAACCCTCGCTGCTCCTCAGCAGATCCAGAATGCATGCACAGGTCTGGTCTGGAAAATGAAAGCTGAGAGTGGTGTGGAGCATTCAGTGTGGTTTTTACCCGCTGTACCTTCCTGTTTACCCGAGCAGAGAGATTTATACTGCAGAGCAAACCAATCACATTAACAAAAATAAAGTAAAAAAATGTCATTGCCTACCACAAACCACACACACACACAGACACACTTTTAATATATTGCAATATATTGCGAATTATTTAAGTGTAAATGCATCATAAATAATTGTGTACCGAATAAACTTCACATCTCTTAACATATGCTAAATAAACACCTACTTACCATATCAATGATTATACAGTAATCTAAAATGTATTTATGTCGAGTATCCTCCATACAAGATCCTGTGTAAATTATGAATATAGAAACCATAATGTATTAGAACAAGCACAGTACTATGAACATTACAAGATGTACAAGATGTACATGTACAAAAGCTGAAGCTGAGTGACTGACTGTGTAAATAACATTATATCTGACGGCTTACAAAATCAGCGAACATGCTGTTGTGTGTTTAGAACAGATTAAAGTGCAGGGTGAAATCTGGTGCTTTAGAAGAGAGGAATTACAATATTACACATCTATATGAGGTGTGGAGATGTTTCTAATTTTGCATCGTGTCTGAAAAAAAAAAAAAACAGCAACGGTGTGGCCTGAGACAAACAACAATAGCCACACATCCTGTGGAAAGTTTGAGAGGTGAGAAACTGATGGTGTTTCTGAGTAAAGCGAATCGGCGGTCAGAGCGGCCTGCAGAGATGAAACTCTCAGAGCTGCAGTGTGTGAAGGGGCAAAGAGACAAACAGAGCTACAAAACCACCAAACACACCTCAACACCTTACACACACACATGCACACACTCTCTCTACTTACTAAAATAAAGACCAGTTTGCTAATAATTGTAAGAAAACTAAATGTAAAATAACCTGAAAGCATTTAGATTGATTAACTTAAATTTATTACACTAAAATATTAGGAAATAATGTATTTGTGAACGAAACTTTGGCAAATTCTCTTGAGTGATATTTTTTCCCCTCCTCTGATCATGATTCATTAAGGCTCATTTCCACAAAAAAGTTTGAAACCTGCATCATGTGACATCTTATGATACATCATTTTGATTTCTTCTTTTGGTATCATGGTGTGGCTTAGATGGGGGTGGAGAGAGCAAGAGAGCAAGAGAGCAAGAGCACACATGCGTGGGAGAGAGAGAGAGAGAGAGAGAGAGAGAGAGAGAGAGAGAGAGAGAGAGAGAGAGAGAGAGAGAGAGAGAGAGAATGTGATTGGTTAGTGTTACACAGTGGTGAAGGAGGAGCCGCATTAAGGCCTGAATGAAACTCCACCCATATCGACACAGACATCTTGCATATGTTCATGATCATAATTTAGAAAAACAAGTATTAGACATGAAGCTAATGCTTACTTGATTCATGTTTAATAATAATGGATTGAACATGCAAGTTATGATTATATTAAATTAGATTATAATAAGTTACAGTTTAGTTATTTCAAAGGGCAACATCTATACTTACAGTAAGTCTGTATATAGATGATGATATTCCTTTTAAGATATTATTACTGGCAGGAAAACAGAATCAAAATGGTTTTGTAATTAAACAAAAACAGGTCTGTTCTGTAAACTGTGACTACATACTGAATTATGAAATATCATTTGATTCAGCTTGATGCTGTTACACGTAAGCCTTTTGTTTGGTGCAAGTCATTTTTTATTTTAGAAAAGCTGAAAAATACTACTTCTAACACATTACAATATATCCAGGGAGAATTATACTGCTGGTGAATGAGAGAGGTTGGTCACGTTCAGCAATCACTCAAGGAAGTGATTAAGGAGCTTGTAGGGGGTTGAAGTTTAAGGGTTTTTTTTAGGGGATTTTAATAGCTCTTATTTGCATAAGAGGGTGCTAGTAGGAACCCTTTTCTGATACAGAAACACTCAGTTGTACATTTCTGCAATATACACTCTACGGCCAAAAGTATGTGGACACCTGACCATCACACCCATATGCAGGCTTCTCTAAACCATTGCCATAAGGTTGGAAGCACACAATTGTATAGAATGCTGTATGCTGTAACATTAAAATTTCCCTTCACTGGAACTAAGCAGCATGACAGTGCTACTGTGCATGAAGTGAGGTAAATTAAGGCCAAGGTTAGTGTGGAACTCAAGTGACCTGCACAGATCCCAATGAACACCTTTAAGATTGAAGTCCAGGCCATCTCACTCAACATCAGTGCCAAACTTCACTAATTCTCTATACGTTGAATGAGCATAAATTCCCACAGCCACGCTCCAAAATCTAGTGGAAAGCCATTTACAATGGTTTTGTAGTGGGATGTTCAACAAGTACATATGGGTGTGATGGTCAAGTGGCCATACTTTTGGCCATATAGCGTAGAACCCCTTAAAAGTTGTATATTAAACCAATTTTCTAAGAGTGTATGAAAGGAGCAGGAGCTTGTGTGTGGTGGGAAGGCTGATGGGTACAGAAGCTTTTGGGCCTCAGGTTGACCTCAAGGTCACAGACTATATGAAAACATGCGACTTGCATGATGTGATTTTCATATGCAGGATGTGTTTAATTACCCAGGAAGTCCAATAAATTGTTCCTGTAACTGAACGAGTCTGAAGAGAAATAATAAATTATAAATACTGCACAAGTGCACTTTATACATTAGATTAATTATTAAGGTGTTAAATGATACAACTTTCCTGAACCTTAATAATCACTATATTAATTAACGTTTAATTTAACTTTTGTAGCTGTTATAGGAGCTGGTGGCACTGAAAGACCAAACTTCCACCAATGAACCATAAACAAGTGTAAGAAAATTTACAAATACACCCACCCACACACTTACACACATGTACATGCACCTACACACACCAACACATACAGCCTCAAGTTAACATGAGGGTTGGAGTAAGTGTTGGTACTCATCAGTGCTCAGTGACTTGTTATGGAGGATTGATCAGAATCACAAAACCTTAGCAATATTACTGGAACAACTTTTAGAATAAAATAATGAAAACTTAAGCATGAAAGATTGATTTAAACCTCTAATATTTTTTTTTTGAATGAGAAAATCTATACTATGAGTTTTTACTAATGCTAAAGAAAATATTTCTCTTATGATTAAAGTATTCATATTGGAAATTAGAGTTTAGTAACTTCCTCTTCTCTTTCATATTTTACATTGAATAGCCAGTTTATTTGCTGAACTGATCTACTAATGACCCAGGTGATTATTTTAAGCTGATTATTAAAATTATTTAATTCTCATCATCAAAAATTAGGGGGGGGAAATGATCAAAAAACCATTTGTTCAAACCTATTATTCAAATTATTCAATTATTAAAATTATTATTATTGAAAATAATGTTTACAAGTATAAAATACTTGGTCTTGTTAATGTAATGTTAATTATAATGACTAGAATAATTCATTACATTTATTAGTACAGGATCAATGAGAACATCGGATAAAACGTAAGAAATGTCGGATAAACGTATCCTCTATTAATCTGCTCAATAATCTGACATAAGAAATATCCAAAAATATGTCATTTCCTCTTATTTTGTTTCTGATGTCATTTTTGAAAAGTATCACTTCCTACTTGAAGAAAGGTTCAGAAAAATGTGAGGAGGGGCCACAGTCTATTATCTACTGCTAGCTTGCTAGTCCAGCTTGCACTGAATGTACAAAAAATACACTGAAAGTCTGTGATGTCAGAGTTTCCCGTCATAAATCTGTTATGATGTGAGATGTGCTCAGTTTGACCATCTGACATTGTAGCAAGAGGAGAGATGTTCTACACAGTCCTCAGATTGAAGATGATGATACTGATGTGGATTA
>CM042542.1:3440000-3730000 GCA_023630585.1 Cranoglanis bouderius | reverse complement strand
TAAACAGACAAGCAATTAGTTTAAAATGCTTGCTTTAAATGTGTAATAATTCTACAGTCTACTAATCTCATCTCCTTTCCTACAGGACCGTGACAGCGTGGAGCTGAATTACGCTGCCTTACATTTCAATGAGAGGAGAGCCAAAAGAGGAAGAGTGAAGAAACAACAACCTCAAGATATTATATATTCTGATGTGCGAGGTCTTTCTATAACTTAGATTTTACTGTAGAAATGATTTTTTTTTATGAATGATTGTTCAGGCTGAATTTAAACTGAAAGTTGAATGATCTAGAAATCTCAAAATTACTGAAATACTGGAACACTGGTTCTGAGTAACACTAGAAAGTAGTTTACGACATTTTTAGAAAACAAAACAAAAGACATATTACCTCACATTTACGGCATTTGGCAGATGACTTTATCCAGAGTGACAAATAGTTATCTCATTGATACAGCTGAGCAGTTGTAGGTTAAGGGCCTTGCTCAAGGGCCCAGCAGTCACAGCTTGGTAGTGCTGGGATTTGAACTCATGACCTTCCAATCAGTAGTCCAACATCTTACCCACCGAGGATTCTTCAAGCATCCTTAGTAAATCTGCTTAAGACTAGAGTAACTCCTGCATGTACTTTTGTTGATGTGGTCATGTGATGCAGCCTGATGTCAAGTTCTTGTTACCACTGTGAAGTTGATTCCTATAACAGCATTTTATTGTTCACATAACAATTTGCAAGTTATAACAATTGTTGCTGTTGCTTCTTGTCCTGATTTTTTTTTTTATGATAACTTGAAGATTTTATTTAAAAAATATATAGGAAAATATTTATTTTTACCATAAAAATAATTCTCAGTGGTTAGCATGCTTGCCTCGAACCCCTGTGCTTCGGAGGTTTCCTCTGGGTACTCCGGTTTCTTCCCCCAGTCCAAAGACATGCACTGTTGTCTGATTGGCATCTCTAAATTGCCCATAGTGTGTGAATGGGTGTGCGAATGTGTGTGCGATTGTGCCCTGCAATGGTTTTGGTCCAGGGTGTCCCCCGCCATGTGTCCCAAGTCCCCTGGGATAGGCTCAAGGCTCCCTGCTACCCCATGTAGGATAAGTGGCACAGCAAATGGACTTTAGAATTATTTACACACACGCACACACACACACACACACACACACACATATATATATGTGTGTGTGTGTGTGTGTGTGTGTGTGTGTGTGTGTGTGTGTGTGTGTGTGTGTGTGTGTGTGTGTGTGTGTGTGTGTGTGTTGCAAATCCTCGTTTCATTTCCCAGTCTTTGCGTTTCATTCAGGTGAGCATTGCACACATTACATCATATAAACTTTATTTTAGAGGAATTTGCATTCTTTTAAATGCTATTTATATCTAGATATAACAGTATTTATATCTAGGTGTATAATAAAGTAACTGATATTGCATCTGTGTGATCTGGTTTTACCACCAATTTTATTTTTCAACTTTAAACCACCATGAACGTTTCACCAAAATGACACGGAAATTGTTTAATTTACTTCCAACCTTACCTTCAAGTTCTGTAGAGTCATGTTAAGAAACCAGTTTAAAAAAGTTGGTGGTAAAAACAGTCTGTCTGTATATGGATATTTTTAAAAACCTAGTTTTCACACCTTAAAAAAACAATTTTTACAAAAAACAATTCCCACAAGCAGCATTTAAAAAAAAATCTATCTTTACACAAAAACACAAAACGGATTTGGAGGTGCTCATATGAGCATGCCGATCAGTTAGTATGCTAACTGCTATGTCAAGCAACTCAAGAATAGCGTTAAGAGAATGTGTATTTAAAGCTGCAGTATCAAACTTTTTTTTTGGTTGAAAATGAACAAAAGTCAGTTATTGAGCAAGTACGTAAAAAAAATAAATAAATCAGAGTTCACAACCGTCTCCTTACCTTACCCCGATTCGCAACAGTAAGCTTATAATAGTGATTTATAATTTGAGCTGTCGGGACGGATTTCGCGGCAAACGTCATTTGGACGTCATTTGAATGGCCTTTGGCATCACCACGCACTTGTGTGGTTACGCCACGTCCATAAACAGAAACAAGAAGAGCTATATCGCGTGTTTGGGGGCTGAGGATGCTGGAGTGTTTGTAGCTTGTCCTTACAAGAGTTGCTTATAATTTAAACGTGTCATCTAGATGGCTGCTTTTAATCTGGATAGTTTTAAAAGCAATCATCGCTGATGTCTGGGGAATCAACTGTTGTCAAAACCAAGAAACCTCGAGCTGTGGACAGCCTGAAGTCAAACAGCGAAAGCGACAGAACCTGTGCTAAAACGAGAATAAATATCGGCATTGCTTTTGATCGGTGCTGAAAACTCCGAGATCTGAAGGGATTGAAGACTGACGCAGAGATGGCTTTTTTTTCTGCTGAACAGGTAAGACATTTCAGTGGCTCAATAGGTAGCTAGCTAACATTAGCTCACTTGTTTTCTTTTAGCTAGGTATCAAGCTTCCTGTGTAGTTTTTGTTGTTGTTGTTGTTGTTGTTGTTTTTTTTTTCTGCTATGGTCAGTGTGGTAAATTGCACTTATTTTCTGCTAGCTATGAGAGAGAGCAATTCACGTATACTCCAAGAAAACCATATCCGCCGCCACAATCATTGTCAAGTGCGAATACCGCAAACCATCAGATTCATACATGCAGAGGAGCAGTGCCGAAGCACAAACCTCATAAAAATAAAAAATAAAAAAAACCCTCCACAAGTAACTTGCAGTTTTATGTTTCAAACAGAGATGGTCATAGCGAGGCAAAAGTTCAGTACTGCAGCGTTAAGCATTAGAAAGATGAAATGTGTTGAAAAAACACTAAAATGGACAAATGCTTGTTTATTCATTCAATCATCTTTGGTAATGTGTTGCTTTATCCTGGTCAGGGACAGGGTTAGCCAAAAGATCGAAAATGAAACATGACAAAAAACAAGGAATCATATGTGTGGCCTGATGATGAGGTGGAACCAGTGGATACACTTGGGTCTTATCTGAAATCTCTGTTCACAGTGTGGTTTGTACCTTTGGATTCAGCAGCAGTACAAAACACACAAAACCACTATGGGCATGAACAGGTTGGCGCTGTGGCATTAACGTTTTTCCCATCACACAAAAACAGGCAGTGAAAAAAAATGAATTAAAATCTAAGATAATATTTTATGTCAGGGTCTAAAAAAATAGCCACATATTACATGATTTATCTAAAATCACAAATACTCGAGTGCTCTGTGTGGCTTTGTAAATGTTAACCTCTCACCTGTCTTCAAACTTTTCTTAATATTCCTGTTTTTGTCCTGATTTAGTGATATATTCCATTGGACACACATAGGTAATAGTACATAGCAGATAATAGTTCATAGGTTTCTTAGATATTTTTGTTGCTTTCTGTCACCACAGACTTCTGGTGAACTAAACTAATTTAGCTCATGGTTTAAGCAGCCAATGAGATGAAGTCTCTATCACAAAAGACTTGGTGCTTTCATCATTTGACCACTTTTCAGCAGCTCCACCTGAGTGTTATTTCACCCCTGAAGATGACATCACTGTGGATTCTTGTCTCATCTCTGAACATAATAGTTAAGTTTTAAAGGGTTTTTTAATAGTCCCTTTAATTTGATTTAATTTCCTATGAGTTATTATTATTAGTATTTAATTACTCAAATTTTATTTATTTTCTAGCTCAAGCCCAATCTGTGGATTTTTCCAGACCATCATTTCTCTCAGTGAAGTCTGGAGAACGTGTAACTCTTAACTGCCCCTTTGGAGACATTCATATGGCAGAAAGCGTGTTTTGGTACAAACAAATATTTGGAGAAATGCCTCAAAAAGTGGGAGAAAGATTAGCATATAAGGATGTCAAAATGTTCCCCATGTTCAAGTCGTTAGGATTTAAAATGGAGATGAATAATACCGGCAATTCTCTGACAATTTTGCATATGAAAAAGAACATGGAGGACTTTACTACTGTGGAAAATGTTACATGGACGATGTTACATTATCCAGTGGAACTTTCTTGGCTGTAACAGGTAATTAACCACATCAAAACTTTTTGAACAGCCTATCAAAGTTCCACAAATATTTATTTGTGAACCCTAAGCCAAAACTCTGTCACATATTAGGCATTTTGTTTTCTCATTGTTATTCACCATCATGTTTGTCACTCAGTGTTGTTGAGGAACCAGCAGAGGAAGATGGATGGAGAAATTTGACCATTTTTGTGTTTGAACTAGTGAAAAAAGACTGAAATAGCATGCACACTCTTAATTTAAATGTATGTTTTTTGAATGTGACTTCCAAGAAAATTTCAACACTTAATGTATTGGAACAGCTATCAGACATAAACTGTCAACATGTATGTGATGTTCCTGTGCCGCATTCATTAAGAAAATCTAAAATTTTCTTCTTTCACTTACTAAAACTTAATTCTCTTTATGTGCAAAAGAGAAACACGTTTCAGTTCAGGAAAGTTGGTAGGTTCCAGAATCTGGAATATACAGTATATACCAGTAAATGTCTTCATTTAACAGTTCCAAATATGTTTAATATCAGATGCATAGGCTGTATAGGCTGGGGAATAAGAGAGCATTGAGACAGCATATAAGAAAATCTGTAGACATGATTCTTATTGCAGTTTTGTCATTTGAACCGGCAAGTTAGAAGTTTGCAAGTTTGAGAACATGATATATAGTGCCCTCCACTAATATTGGCACCCTGGGTAAATATGAGCAAAGAAGGCTGTGAAAAATTGACTTTATTGTTTATTCTTTTGCTAAAAAAATTCACAAAAATGCTCTGCTTTCACGGATATCAAAAAATTGCAAATTGTAAGAAAATATCACAAGCATTGAAAATGTCCATTTCCACCATCAGGGCAATAATTAAGAAGTTCCAGTCAATGGGAAATGTTAAGAATCAACCTGGAATTGGACGTGTGTCTATATTGTCTCAACGCACTGTGAAGAGGATGGTTCCTGCGAGAGAACCTGGACATTTTGTTAGGATACATGGCATCATGGACTCTGTCAAATATCAACAGATATTAAATGAAAACCGGACAGAAAGCTTAAAATGGGCCGAGGTTGGATCTTCCAGCAGGACAATGATCCAAAACATTTTAAAAGGGTGCCAGTATTAGTGGAGGGCAGTGTATAATGTTTAATTAATCACAGACCATAAGAACCAGTATCTTACACTGTCTACATTACACTGGACAGGTGACGGAGATGTAAAAGTCTCAGTCATTCAGAGCAGCGTGTTGGACTCGGTTCCTGCAGGCGCGTCAGTGACTCTGCAGTGCTCGGTTCTCTCTGAGAGCAGAGCAGCAGAACTCCAAGTGCTCTGGTTCAGAGCTGCTCCACCACAATCCCATCCTCAAATCATTTACACTCATCACAACAGCAGCCATCAGTGTGAGAGCGGCTCTTCTACACACACCTGTGTGTACAACTTCTCCAAGAACATCCTCAGCCTCAGTGATACTGGCACTTACTACTGCGCTGTGGCCGTGTGGGTAAGTACACATTCACTTATTCAGAGTAAACATATAATAGATTAATATTTTAATACAATAGTGTCATTGCTAAAATGATCATCATTATGATCACAGGGAGGTGTAGTTATTAATTTATACCTACATAATGTTTTGTGATATAAGGTATAAAATGCAGTATATATACTTTTTTTTAAACATGTAATAAATGAAAAAGTTTATAAGTAATAAACATGAACAGGAAAATTGTGTATCATTTTATCTGCCTTTATTCATAGCCCACAGTATGTTTGTTAAAATGGCTCCTTTTCTATGTAATAATTTTTGTAGAAAGTCTAGGCCAATTCAGAAAATCAATAAAAAATATTTACACATCATTTGGGTGAGTATACTGCACGTAATGTTTTCTTAATGTTTCTTAATGATGTCGATGTATGCTATAGGAAGAACAACCCAGGATTTTTTCTATCAAAATCCAGTTCTCCATCACCTTTATCTGTTTTTTAGAATTCAGTTGCAGTCACAGATCATATTTTTCCCCCAGACCTCCACACATTTAACAAATATATAACAATAAAAATATATATTAAATCTGGATCTAAACAGGAAAATAAATTTTCTCTTTGCAGTGAGATCTGAAGATACAGTAGTAAAGAAAACACCAAATCAGGTAACTAATGTTGAGCCCACACACTATTGTTATTATTATTATTATAATTATTACTATTATTATTTTTTTTTATTATTAGCACCTATTAGAGCCCACAGTAATAAAACTTTATTTGAGTTGGATTTATGCTACTGTAATTTAAGTGATTAACAAGAAGTTCACTGAAAACATCTGTAGTTTTATAGCTCCGTTAAACACTGAGCTCAGTCAGTAATAGTAATCCTGTTCGAATTGACCAAAACCTCATAATAGATTCAGATGAAAGCTGACCTTATCCTGTTCAAATTACATCACATAATTATCTAATCCAGCTCAAATAATGCTAAATGTTACAATTTGCTAACATTCCCATAACTTACTGTATCTCTCATTTGAAATGAATCTTTCATATCCACTCCAACAGAGCCATGAGCTGAATTTTGTTGCCTCACACGTCAATTAAATAAGAAGAACGAGAGAACGAGCTGATGATAATGTGTATACTGAAGTGATTTACTCGTCTGTTTCTTAAATCTTATGTTCTCTCCATGTCCTTATGGTTTTCCTCCAGGTTCTCCGCCCTCCCAAAAACGTGGCAGTAGGTGAATTGGCTAAGATAAATTGTCCCTAGGTGTGAATGAGTGTCTGAAAGTGAGAGTCTGTGTGTTCATGGTGCTTTGTGAATATAATATAATATAAATTCAATGCTTTTTCATAAAAACACCAAACCAGGATCACATAGTCCATGTTTTAACAGCTTTCTTGTTGCATGAAGACATTAAAGTTTCCTGTTGTCAGATCTCTGTGAGCTTTGCCTTTTATGAACTTTGTGGCCATGAATAAATGTAAACGTATCTTGGGAACACATTTGCTATTTATGAATGCATTAGCATTTGGCAACATATGAGTGACTATGAAGGAAACATTGTAAATATTTTAGGAATTTTTAGCTCAGTTTGGCGAGTGAAAACATTTATACACTTTACTGAAAGACAAATGAGGCCCACTGACTGTTTTGTGGTTTATTGTGATTCTGCAGCACTGTGTGAATTCTCAATGCAATCATCTGGTGCCCAGTATAACGCCGGTATAACTGTGATAGTTCTGTGAAAGCAGAATACACCACAAAGCTGATAGTAGAGTAAGCTAACCACAAGGCCTTGCTAAAAGGAAAATCGTTCTCTCTGTTATGATTCTTCAGTGTGCTGCTTGTGCAGGTCTGTGGAGTGAGTTTATGAGCTATACTTTTGCTCACCTAAAATTGAGTGGTCTGCCTTCAAAGGTCTCGTGTTTTAAATTGTTTAACATATCTAGATTTACATGAAATTATGATCTATTGTCTTATATTCATCTTTTGATCTCAAACTTAAATGTCTTCAATGTACAGCAAAAACAATAGAACTGGCCTTGCTGTTCCAATACTTTCAGAGGGGGCTGTATACACACACACATACACACACAGACACTAGTACATATACTAGGAGTACATGGTACATTAACTGTAAAACAGTTTAATCACATAACGCCATCATTGATTCAGTGTTTCCCAAAGGAAGTTTAACAATAATATTGTGCTCTTATAACCAGCAGTTTGGCAATGTTTTTTTTTTTAATTGATTAAATAAATATACCATATTTTATCCATTTATAGTTACATATACAGTAACATCGTGGAACATCCACAATACAAGTTGGGTCCTGTTATCACTTACCCCACTGACCCAACTCCTAAGAAACTGTCATATGTGAAGAGTGTGTGTATATGTGGCAAATAAAGGCTTTCTTTTTCTTCTTTTAGAACAATTCCACTGGACTGTAATGTATAAGTGAGAAATAAAGGCTTTCTTGGAGCCTACATTAAATTTACTGCATATCAGCCATAACATTAAAACCACCTGCCAAATATTGTATAAGTCCCCCTTGTGCCCCCAAAACAGCTCTGACTCATCGAGGCATGGACTCCACAAGTCCTATGAAGGTGTGCTGTGGTATCTGGCACTAAGATGTTAGCTGCAGATCCTTTAAGTCCTGTAAGTTAAAGGTTAAGTCAACACCTTGAACTCTTTGTCATGTTCCTCAAACCATTCCAGAATAATTTTTGTAGTGTGGCAGGGTGCATTATCCTGCTGAATGAGGCCACTGCCATTAGGGAATACCATTGCCACTTGGTCTGCAACAATATTTACGTAGGTGGTACGTGTGAAAGTAACATCCACATGAATGCCAGGACCCAATGTTTCCCAGTAGAACATTGCACAGAGCAGCACACTTCCTCTGCCGGATTGCCTTCTTCCCATAGTGCATCCTGGTGCTTCCTCAGGAAATCGATGCACACACACCAGGCTGTACATATGATGTAAAAAAAAAAATCAGGGTTCATCAGACCAGGCCACCTTCTTCCATTGCCCATGGTCCAGTTCTGATGCTCACATGACCATTGTAGGTGGTTTCGATTGTGGACAGGGGTCAGCATGGGCACTCTGACCGGTCTGTAGCTATGCAGCCCCTTACACAGCAAGCTGTGATGCATCTTTCTATCATAGCCAGCATTAACATTTTCAGCAATTTGTGCTACAGTAGCTCTTCTGTGGGATCGGAACAAATGGGCTAGCCTTCACTCCGCAAGCTCATCAGTGAGCCTTGGGCACCCATGACCCTGTCACTGGTTCACTGCTTGTCATTCCTGGGACCACTTTTTGTAGGTGCTAACCACTGCATACCAGGAACACCCCACAAGACCTGCCATTTTGGGATTGCTCTAACCCAGTCATCTAGCCACCACAATTTGGACCTTGTCAACATCACTCAGATCCTTATGCTTGCCCATTTTTCCTGCTTCCAATACATCAACTTCGAGACCTGACTGTTTACTTGCTAATATATCCCAACCCTTGACAGGTCCCGTTGTAAACGTTGTAATCAATTTTACATCCAGGCAACAAAGGAAATAAAACAAAATCAGAAAATCAATTTAGAATACTTGAAAACATTTCAAGAAATATTGAATGTGTGTGTGTGTGTGTGTGTGTGTGTGTGTGTGTGTGTGTGTGTGTGTGTGTGTGTGTATACATAGAACACTGGCAACCAAACTGAGTTACCAAAATAGAAACCTGTAGCTAGAAAGGAAATGCCTATTTACAGTATATAGAGAACTTGTGATGTGTAGCAGCCAATCAGATGAAAGTCTCCAGTACAAAATACTTGGTGCTTTTATATTTTGGCTACTTTGATATGCTCAATGTTTAATGGTTTGCATTAGTAATTCATTCATTTATTACTTATAGGTGATGAACTTTTCTTAGTTCTGATTTTTGCATTATATCTTATTTTGATTATTGTTTTATTATTTTTTTTTTTAGCTCCAGCCCTAAATTTGGAACTTTCCAGACCATCATTTATCTCAGTAAAGTCTGGTGAACGTGTCGCTCTTAACTGCCCATTTATCGGGAGTCATGGTATATTAGATCTTGTCATTTGGTACAAACAAATATTTGGACAGATGCCTCAAAAAGTGGGAGAAGGATTAGCATATAAGGATGTCGACATCACCCCCAAGTTCAAAACATCAGGATTTAAAATGGAGATGACTGATAGCGGCATTTCTCTGATAATTCCACATATAAAGAAAGAACATGGAGGACTTTACTACTGTGGACAATATAGCTGGCAGAATGTAGCTGTTCAAATATCCAGCGGAACTTTCTTGGCTGTAACAGGTAATTAACTAAATCAGAGCTGTTTCTACATGTATATATTTAACCCATTTATGCTGATTGTGGAATAAGGAATGTCCTTTAATATGGCTGTTCTAAGAGTCTGATTCAGCCCAAATATGAAAACCAAACTGAATTCAAGTAAAACGGTTTGGCTCCGGCATCACGTATTTTATTCATGAACTTTTAAATGTTAACAAAGATTAATTTTTGTGGACAGTACGTGAACTGTAGATATTTTAATGTTGAAAAAAACTATAATATGAAAATGGCTCTCATGTCAAAAGCTCAAGCAGATGGCATAGACTACAATAATATAATAATAAACGGTGATATTTTGGTGAAATATTGTTTTAGCATTTTAAATATAATTAAAAATTTTAAAGATAATGAATATGGAGCAAATATAGTCAATATTAGATGTAAATGTCCCCTGGATAGGCAGTAAAAAGTGGGTGTACACTAAATGTAAGCTAATTATTTATTTATTTATTTATTTATTTTTTCCACCAGTGGAAGAGAAACAATTTCTAAACATTACAGTTTAGAGGTCCAGTTTTATGAGTCATCTTAAATATGTTTTATTACTTAGCATTAGTAATTAAGTAATTTAACACAATTGTATTACATACATGATTGTGTATTTCTGTTTCTAAGTGTGATTTACTCATGATTTTATCAAGTTGTTGTATAGTTATATGCTGTAATGAAACAGACTCAAGCCTAATCACTTTATTTTGTAATGAGATATTGGCTACCAAAATGTCTGCAATTCACATCAATGAAACAATGAAGAGTGCTTACACACTCTGTACACTAACATTCACAAAAGATTTACCTAACAGAACTGACTGACTTTATCAGTTATTATTTTCACATTCATTTCAGCATGAACAGATGACCAAATGGTCTATTTCTAATATTGTCTATCAGTATCACTGTCTATCCTGACTAGATGACAGAGATGTAAAAGTGTCAGTGTACCAGAGCAGCGTGTTGGACTCGGTTCCTGCAGGAGCGTCAGTGACTCTGCAGTGCTCGGTTCTCTCTGAGAGCAGAGCGGCAGAACTCCGAGTGCTCTGCTTCAGAGCTGCTCCACCACAATCCCATCCTCAAATCATTTACACTCATCACAACAGCAGCCATCAGTGTGAGAGCGACTCTTCTACACACACCTGCGTGTACATCTTCTCCAAGAACATCCTCAGCCTCAATGATACTGGCACTTACTACTGCGCTGTGGCCATGTGTGGGAAGATCATTTTTGGGAACGGGACATGAGTACAATTGAGTAAGAACACATTTGTTGAATTGCTAAGATTGCTGATAGCAAATATTTATAACATTGCTATAATCACAGGAATATATATGTATTATTTAATATCTATATGAAACTTTTATAACTTATATAACTTTTGTAATACATTTTATAATGTAGATATTCATTCGTGATTATTTTTGTGCTGCATTAGAATCTGTGGATCCGGTAGTGATCTGCCTCACTGTAGCTTTGGGTGTGTGTGTGGTTGTGATCTCTGTTCAAGCCTTTTTATGCTGTAAGTGGAGAAACCATGAACAACACACAAGTAAGTGTTCTATTTTTACACCAACTAATCACAAAATTATCTCGTTTAATTAATAGATTGGGCTTTCTACAGTTACATTCAAATAAGCTCAGATCTCTTCACGTGATGAGACCGACGGTCTACAGCAAGAAATTAATGTTGAATGATGTTAAATGTTATAAATAAAATAAATGTCACATATATTTTTTAACAGAGAAACAAACCACTGAGAGAGGACCTAAAAAAACAAGCACTCAGGTACAAAAAATAACTCCAACTCTAGCATTTATTTCTATTTTTCTTAATATAACTTAGTTCTAATCTCATATTCATTCCCGCAGCGCCGTGACTCTGTGGAGCTGAATTATGCTGCCTTACATTTTAAAGAAAATAAAACCAAAACAGGGAGAGAAAAGAGAAAACAACCTCAAGACACTGTGTACTCTGAAGTCAGATCTCTCGCCACTACTTAGATAATATATCTTCAATCATTTTTTTGTTCTTATAATTTTTGTTCGTTTTTGAGTCTTTTCAGAATAAAGTTTAAACTGGTGGTCTGCTCATCTTAGTTTGATTTGACTGACATAAAAAAGTATTGTGATCAGATATTAATTGTAATGTTTATTAATTTGGAAAGGACTGATAAAATGAAAAAAAAAAAAGTGTGTTCTGATATATCATGTTTCAGTATGCAGCAAAAAGATAAACAGTATCTGTGTAATGCAATGTGACTATGTGTATCTGTAAATGTTTAGTGCTCTAAATGTCTGTACTTGTATTCAGATTTAAAACCAAAGTGGGAGTGACTAAAAACTGAAGTATATATAGAGAACTCAGGGACCAGATCCAAAAAGAAATCACAAGCCAGGCAAAAAAACCATAAAACATCGACAAGTAACCAAATAAATCAAATGGGTAATCCAAATGGGAGAACAAAAACAATCCAAGGTCATATACAGAGAACAAAGGAGGATACAGCAGCTCAGAACTTACATGATTGAGAACAAACAGTAAGGCTTGTTAAATACTTACCCCTTGATTTAAATACTTACCCCTTGATAATTAGTGTTTTGTTGTTGTTGTTGTTGTTCTTCTTCTTCTTCAAAAAATAAAAAATAAAATAAATAAAATAAATAAATAAAACAAACAAACAAATAAATAAATAAATAAACAAATAAATAAATAAATAAACAAACAAATAAATAAATAAATAAAACTCCTAACAGTTGCTCTCTTTTTAACAGGTTTGTGTTCAGTGCACTTCGTTGTAATCGTATGAACCAGAAATGAAATATTCATTGATGGAGAATTTAAAGCACTCTTGTACGTCGCTCTGGATAAGGGCATCTGCTAAATGCTATAAATGTAAATGTAAATGTAAGGCTTTGTGGTGTATTTGAGTGTCCACATTCTTTAAATATCTAACTGACAGGAAATGTGCATGACAATAAAAGAAGAGTCCTAGAATTAAAGTGAGTGTGTCCTGCGATGGTATTGTGGTGAAATGTCCTTGGCAGATGAGACCTACCCTTGGGTCTTGACTGTTTTGGGCCAGATCATACATATACATTTGATTGCCCTATCGTCTGGAGTCAATTAGCATGTGGACACTGTAGGCTGATGCTCCCTTGATCTCCAGTGGCGGTGATGGCTCAGATCCAATCAACTGGTTTTGAGAAGGTAGAGGCTTTGGAAGAGAGACAGGAAAAGTGGGGGCAAGTTGAATGGTAGTTTTCATTTATAGGATACTTTTAATGGACCAATGAATCAAACCTGCATACCATGATTGCTCGATTCTCTTTATCCACTGTTTGATGTAGGGTACTTCTGAAGTTTTTCCTGACCATGGAAAGAATGGTGGTTAGTAGCAAAGTACAAACTGAAATTGGGTGAGACCAGTGGAGGTGTAAATCAGTGAATTTTGGTTGGATTCAGCCCAGGGGAGATGCCAGTTTTTGCTTCAGTATGTCCTCAAGAGCCTCTGCATTTCTTTGTATAAACATTCCACCTGCCCACTGGAATGGGGTGGTAAGGATAAATTAATGTTAAGATTCAACTGCTTCCAAAATTCTTGCCATACCCATGAGGTGAAGTGAATTCCCCAGTCTGACACAATGCCCTCTGGGAGTCCATAATGTCTAAACACTTCCTAGAAGATTACTTATGTGGTTTCCATGGCTGTGGAGAGCTTGGATAGATGTATCCACGACTGTGGGGAGCTTAGGTAGATGTATTAGGTGGCATGATTTTGAAAAGCAGTCAGTGATTACCAATGTGAGACCATGTGAGACCAGGGATATCATAGAATGGGTAGAGAGTCAAGCAGTACAGTGGGACATTGTCTTCAGTTAAAAGACGCAGACTGTGCAGTCCTTGACAAATCGTGGGGATTTGTGACATTAGAGGAAAATGAGGAACACCAGAATTTGTTTTCCATTAAGCTGATTAAGAATGCGAGGGTGTCTGGAGCTGAGAGAGGCATGCACCCACTGGATCACTGTTTCTCTTATACTTCTGGGTATGTATGTCTTGAGGTCTTCTTGTTGGTAGTGTTGGATGTCTTTCATGATGTCTCAGCAAAAGGGAGCAACTATGTATGGTGACGGATTTCAAGGCAATGTTCTACTTGTCAACCCTCAAAAAAATTAGAAAGTGCATCAGCTTTGATGTTCTTACTCCGTGGCCTATAAGTAAAGGTCAACTTAAAGCAAGTAAAAAAGAGGGCCCACCAGGCTTGGTGTGGATCCAGTCTTTTGGTGCATTTGACATATTCCAGATTTCTGTGATGGGTAAGAATGAGGAAGGGGTGTTCTGTCCCTTCTAACCAGTGTCACCATTCTTCAGAGACTGCTTTGATTGCTAGGATTTCTTGATTGCACACATCATAATTTAATTCTGTGGGACTTAACTTTCATACGAACAATGAACAAGTATGTGTTTTTGGGCAGATTGCCATGATGTTGCAAGAAGATCCAAATTCTCTTTTGAAAGCAGCCAATTTGATGATGAATGGGAGTGACAGATTTGGGTGATGAAGAATGGGAGCACTGGGTAATTGTTCCTCTAGGTTTTTGAATGCCTGAGTGGCTTCTTCAGTTCATCTCAGAGTTCTCAGTGTGCCTCTTAGGTGTGAAGTCAAAGAGTTGGCCACTGAAATGAAGCCCCTAATGCATCGGCAGTAGTAGTTGGCAAACCATAGGAATTGCAGAAGTTCCCTTTGGCACAGTGTGTCGTGGCCAAGATTTTACAGCATCTACTTTTGATCTATCCATCTCCACTACTTTCTCATTGAGAATATAGTAGAGGAACTTTTCAAAGGATGATAAACCTCAGATTTCCTTAGCTAAAGAGATACTTCTCCATCAGTTTCTGGTATGAGTATGAGACATACATGATGGATATATTCCTTTCTGAGGATAAAACCAGAGACTGTCATCAGTGTATATAATATTACTAACAGATTTAAGAATCCTCTCACAACTTCGTTGACAAATGCCAGGAAGAATTAAGGAACATTTATGAGTCCATATTGCATGACCAAGTATTATTTTGTGATCAAGGCGGTCTTCCATTCATCACCTTTTCTATTGTGGACTAATTCAAGTTTAGTATATATTGATGCTCCTTTTAACTGAGGATCAGGAACAGGTAAGACCAGTGAAAAATGGAACCTGAAAAGGTTCATTTGTTGAAAATGGATGTGTAGGCCTGTGATTTGCCTTACAACTGAAACTAATGTCAGGGCTGCAGTTTTAGGAAATTAATCAACATCTCCTGACTAATAAGAACTGAGACACAATAATGCTGTGGTTTAAAGGAACACAATTTTTTTTCTGGTTTTTTTTTTTCTGTTAAATGTTTGCTTATTTACATACATTTTATACAAAACCTGTTTGTGTGCACATATGACCTACTTCTTAGAAAGAAAATTACAACTTCTGATTAAATATAAAGTAGATAAAAATTAGGCAAATTTCTAAAGTTTCACCTTTTATTTTATTTTTTATTTTTATTTTTACTCATGCAACAGCAGAAACTGGTGACATTTTATTTATTTATTTTGTTATTTTTTATTTATTTTATTTTTTATTTTTGGTTAAATCTCACTGGGCACCCATAGCTAACAATACAGCTAGGTTCTCTGTGGTGCAATTTTCCCTTGTTTTACCACAGACCTCTTGTAAACAAAATGTGTTACAAAAAAGGAAACATACTGTAAATGGAAAGGAAATTTAACTTGTGACTTGAAGCAGCCAGTGAGATGAATGTAGAGAAGAACAAAACACTCGGTACTTTCATCATTTAACCACTTTTCAGCAGCTCAACCCACGTGTTATTTCATCACTGAACATGGCTCCACCGTGGATATTTGTCTTATCTCTATACATGATATGTAAGTTTTAAAGTTTTTATTTATTTATTTATAGTATAGTTATATAGTATTATTTATAATATAGTATTTATGTTACAAAAGTATTCAAAGTATTCAACAGATTTTAGTGTTAATAATTGCTATTATTATAATTCATTATTTTTCTTTTTAGTTACTCAAAATTTTATTTTGCAATATTACATTTACATTTAATATTGTAATTATGCACCTTACAAGGCAGACCAATAGAATGAATGCCATCATATTAATACCTGGGTTTTGTTTTAGACAATGTTTTCTTTTCTCTTCAATCATCACATAGAACAAATCACAAAACACTAAAGTTAAAATTACAACAGTACTTGTTTTGCCCAACATGTAAAAGCTTGTTTAAAATGTTAAAGCAACCCTTTTACCCAGTTTAGACGATGGGGATATTGTCTACATGCATGTTTTTCAAAAACAGTCTTGAAATCATGGAATTCTGTATATCCTTCACTTTAAGCTTCATATGAAATGCCAGTAGCAATACTCATCACTGTGAGCTTTATCAAATTACTGAAATTTTGGCATTTCTTGGTAAACTTCCTTTTATTTATCACTGTAGTCACAAAAATGACGTACAGTTTATGTTATTATAGTCATATTTATTCTCATTATTTATAGTTTTATAGATTGGTTTTTAGTTTGATTTAGTTATGGTGCCCCATCATCCTGGAATGACTTGCAGAATTCTCTTGAGAAAATAGTGCAATTAATTCAATTACCGGGATTATTTGGAGGACAATTGTTTCTGTATGAATGCTATTGGTTTTAAATTTTTTTTCAAAACATTATTTGTTATGTCCTGTACAGTATGTGAATATTGTGCTGACTTCTTGGCCAGGGTTTGCTTGAAAGAAGATTTTCATCTCAATGTGAATACCCAGGTCAAATATTCATAAAATATACAGTATGTACATATATATATATTTTTTCTAGGTCCAGCCCAATCTGTGAATCTTTTCCAACCATCATTTGTCTCAGTGAAGTCTGGAGAACGTGTTAGTCTTATCTGCCCATTTGGAGACAATCATAGAACTGAAAGTGTGATTTGGTACAAACAAAAATTTGGAGAAATGCCTCGAAAAGTTGGAGAAAGATTGGCATATAAGGAGATCAAATTTTCCCCGGAGTTCAAGACATCAGAATTCCAAATGGGGATGATGGACAACGGTGTTTCTCTGATAATTCTACATATAAATAAAGATCATGGAGGACTTTACTACTGTGTAAAATCATTTAACCTGGAGAATGTTACACTATCCAATGGAACTTTCTTGGCTGTAACAGGTGATTCACTACATCCAAACAGTTTTTACAATACACGCTTCCAGCCAAAGCAATTTAAACACCTTATATTTAAATGACATCATTTTAAATACTAAATTAATAAGTTCAACACAGATTTCGCTGTCTGGATTTAATTGCTGTTCTGGAACTTTTTGTTTGGTGTGTGGTAATAATAGTGATTAAACTGTGATGAAACTGTCAGTGTATATACAATATTTAACCAATTTATATCCATAGTGAAATCTTAAATTGGTTAATTTGATGAATTATTTTTAAATAATTTTTAAATATATATATATATATATATATATATATATATATATATATATATATATATATATATATATATATATATATATATATATATATATATATATATATATATATTTTTTTTTTTTAATGAAAAAGATGTTGGTATAAACAAATCAGTTTCTAACCAGATACCACAGACAAAAGTTAATTTTGGAATTTTTTTCTGTTTAATTTTTTGGGTAATTTTTGCGCTTGAAATACCTGCAAAACAGAAACACGCTCTAGCTTTCAGAAGTATATATTGTAAAAAATAAATGAATAAATAAAATAACGCCATGGGAAAAAAGTTTCCTGGTTGGTTAGTGTCCGTGAACAGTACATGATCTTACTTGATTTCTATATTACACTGAACAGGTGATGGAGATGTAAAAGTGTCAGTGTTGCAGAGCGGTGTGTTGGACTCGGTTCCTGCAGGAGCGTCAGTGACTCTGCAGTGCTCGGTTCTCTCTGAGAGCAGAGCAGCAGAACTCCAAGTGCTCTGGTTCAGAGCTGCTCCACCACAATCCCATCCTCAAATCATTTACACTCATCACAACAGCAGCCATCAGTGTGAGAGCAACTCTTCTACACACACCTGTGTGTACAACTTCTCCAAGAACATCCTCAGCCTCAATGATACTGGCACTTACTACTGCGCTGTGGCCGTGTGTGGGAAGATCATTTTTGGGAACGGGACACGAGTACAGTTGGAGAACTTTGGTTGGTGAACAATTTGTGAATATTATTTGTGTTTTATAGGTAGAGAAAACAAACAAAAAAAATATCTATATTTCTTAATATTATGTTATGTAACATGCTATGTTTTATTTTTCCTATGTGATCATATTACATGTTCATATGCACACAGTAACTTAATGATTTCTCTCAAAGTAACAGCTTTTGATCCTGTAGTGATCTATCTTGGAACAGCGTTGGTAATGTGTGGGATTCTGATCTCTGTTCAAGCTGTTTTACTCTGTAAAGGGAAAAACTGTAAACAATACAGAGGTAAGTGTTTAATATGGTAGTGTAAATTCATTTTTAACTACATGTTTTGCATTAAAAAAATGACCTCAGCCGTTATTAACAAGTTAATATAATTATTAGATTGAGTCATTTAACATTCCTTAATGTTTAAATACAAGAGGGAAAATATTAGCAGTGTCAGAGCTTCATGTATAATTAATCAGGCTCTTCAGAGAAGGAAATCTCTGTTATATGATCTCTTATCGTTTATTTTTCCCAGAGAGATCTCACCGTGGTGCTGTGATAAACACTGAGAAGACGAAAACTCAGGTACTTGTTCAATTGTAAAGGAAATGACTCAGGATAATAATCATAATTATGATTTCCATTTAAATTCAGAATAAAAGCAGACATGTTTAACTTGGTCGATTCAAAGTTCTAGGGTTTTTACATTTTTTAAAAATATACTCCATGATTTGTAATTATTCTCATAAATATTTTAATCAATTTGTTTCTGATTGTAGATTGTACAATGTGTCTTTTCATAATTAATTTTAATTGATTTCCTAATTTTGAAAAGTGCTATATAAATAAAGAATATTTATTCATATTTTTATTATTTAGTTCTGATTTTGTGTTAATTTCCACAGGACCATGATGCTGTAGAACTGAATTACACTGCCTTACATTTTAATGAAAGGAAAACTAAAAGAGTGAGAGAAAATCCAGGCCGATCTCAAGACATTGTGTACTCTGAAGTGAAATCTTCCACCACTAATCACTAAAATATACTTTTAAGATTATTCTGTTTCTAAAATTGTTAGTATATATATATATATATATATATATATATATATATATATATATATATATATATATATATATATATATAAATATATATATATATATATAAATATATATATATATATATATATATATATATATATATATATATATATATATATATATATATATATATATATATATATATATATATATATATATATATATGTACACACACACACACACACACACACACACACACACACACACATATATATATATATATATATATATATATATATATATATATATATGTGTGTTTTTATATATATATATATTTATTTTTCTGGCATGTTTTTGCTCAACGTGTCCCCTTGCAAGAAGACGTCACAGCAAATCAATGCAAAGCTTTTCTTGCTGATCATCTTTATCTGTGATGAAACATAACTTTCCTTATGCCCATGGCCTCTTCTAGAAGGACGCATGTCACACTGAGACAATTTTGTGTTAAAACTGTGTTTAAAATGAATTAATGTCACACTGGTGCCAAGGAGGAGCTCAGTAAAGCCTTACATCAGACATTATTCTTGTCCATGCTCTTGTGTTAGTAATATCTGTCTTTTATCTATTTATTTATTTTTTGCATACATTGATAATAAAGTCTTGCATGTACTTGTGTCTTTCTTTTTGCATCTGTAAGTGGGAGGAGTCTGTGGTTTAATCGTGAGAAGAACGAAGTCTTAAGTAACTCACTTTCCGCTTCTGGGAGACCAGAAACGAGCACAACATGCACATAAAAGAAACCACAAGAAGAGTCCTCGGCTCTCTTATAGTACTTTTTTTTTTTTTAATGGTCAGAAGTTACACAGAAGTTCTTTGTAAAGTAACAACACTTCTACATTAAAGCTTTTGTAGGTTTTTTTTTGGCCTACTTTTTTTCCACCACATACTTCAGATGGTCAAAGTGTATTCCAAAAATAGTAAATGTAGATGGAAAGGAACTATAAAGATAACTTGTGACTTGTAACTCAGCCAATCAGATGATAGTCTCCAATACAAAATCCCTGGTGCTTTCCTCATTTGATTTAAAATAAATAAGTAAATAAATATATATATATATATATATATATATATATATATATATATATATATATATATATATATATATATATATATATAATGTGCAGCTGTGCAATGAGGCCTGAGTTATTGTTTCCACCCCGAAGTTGATTGTTTTTCTATAGGTGAATGTGAACGTGTGAATGTGAATGTTTTATTTCTTGTATAATACAACAATTTGCCCACAATTACAATTATTTGATTGCTGCTGTTGCTTCATTACAGTATTCAGCTACTTAAACCATTTAAAGGCAAGGCATTTGTGGTCACACATTTAAAAACTAAAGTAATATGAATTAATTATAAAGGAATTACATGCACTAAAGAACAAGAACAATTATAACTGGATAATTTCATAATTGCAGTGCCATTTAGCCCTTGACACACAGAACTGTGCAAAGTTTCAGGCAAACTTTGTTACAGATTATTTTTTATTTTTAATTTCTACATTATCAAGCCAGTACAAAAAACATTTTAGATTCCCAAACATTAGTTTTCTAGCACAAAATTAAATGTTATAGAAAAATGTTTGTATGTCATTAAAGAAAGCAGCGTATTACGCAAGAGACACTTTTCAGACAAAAAACACAATGAAGGCTGTGTTACGATACCAGAAGCAGGCTGGACACAGTTGCGGTCAAAAACTTCGTCACTTTATTCAGCATACATGTGAAAAGGACACAGGGTAAACAACAGGTTTTTAGAAGGCTTCGAGTCTTCGCAGGATATTGTAGCAGAGCTTGTACACACTCTCAAAAGTATTAGCGCTAGCAGTACAAAAAAACACACACTTAACCACGGAAGGAAAAAACGAACAAAAACAGCATCCAGCAATGAACCCTTACAACAAAATAGTGGTAATTACAAAAGGTGTGCAAACTATTAGCGCTAACAGAAAATCAAACACTTGTGCTAGTAAACCTATCACCGAGATGTGAAAAATAGGAAGAGGGCTTGAGAGGAAATCGGAATCCAGGGTACTTAGCTTAATGTCAAATGCCGTGAGAATCAGTCCAGGTTGCAGTAGCTCAGTAAGGTAGATTTGGGAAAAAACAAACAATACTTCGCGTTAGACCTGTAACACAAAAGTCCTTAAATAACGTGTTAGTGAAATAGAAGACAGGTGCGCGGGATTAGAACGAGGGTGATTGTGACCGAGGTAGTGTGTGGGTGTTGTAGTCCCTGGCGGCCATGTTTGTAGGCCGCCGAGCTTGCTGGGAAGTGTAGTGTGGAGTGTGTGGATAAGAGTTCTGGGAATTGAAGTCGCGCTTCTTGCGCGACCTAACAGAGCCCCCCCCCAAAGGGCTCACTCCGGGAGCCTCTCCTTGCCTGGGTCGACCTCTGGGTCTAGGTTTTGGGTATTCTGGATGGATGCGGTGAAATTCGTCCACCATTTCAGGGTCCAGCATGTCCTTGGCCGCCACCCAGCTCTGTTCCTCGGGCCCGTACCCCTCCCAGTCAATGAGGTACTGAAGTTTACCTTGACGTCGCCGGGATTTTAGAATCTGATGAATCTGATAGGCCGGTTGTCCGTCAACTTCCTGTGGGGGAGGTGGATTAGAAGGGTTTTGAGAGGTGAGGATGCCTGTGTGGAAGGGTTTCAGGAGAGAAACGTGAAACGAGGGGGAAATGCGCCAATGTTTGGGGATGGCTAGTCTGTAGGTTACCTCATTGATGGGCCTGATGACTTTGAAGGGGCCGAGATAACGAGGACAGAGCTTCTGGCAGGGATGTTTGAGGTGCAAGTTTTGGGTGGAGAGCCATACCCGTTCACCGGGTTGGTAGCGTGGTGTTACCTGTCGGTGGCGATCCGCCTGGGCTTTTGATTTGGAGGCTGCTTGTTTTAGTCTTCTATGGGTGCTTGCCCAGACCTGTTCACTGCGGTCAAACCATTCGTTTACGGCTGGTGCGTCCGTGGCCGTGGTGTCCCACGGAAACAGAGGGGGCTGATATCCCAGCACGCATTGGAATGGGGTCAGGTTAGTGGCAGAATGGCGGAGTGAGTTCTGGGCGTATTCCACCCATGGCAGGAAGCGGGCCCAATCAGAGGGATTTTTGTGACAAAACGAACGGAGCATTCTTCCGACTTCTTGGTTAACCCGTTCCGCTTGCCCGTTGGATTCGGGGTGGTATCCCGACGTAAGGCTCACATTCACTCCCAATTTACCCATAAAACCGGACCATACGCGAGATATGAACTGCGGTCCCCGATCGCTAACTATGTCTTCGGGGATCCCAAAATAACGAAATACATGTGAGAATATCAGTTCTGCTGTGTGGAAGGCTGAGGGTAGATTGGGCAAGGAAATTAGACGGAGGGATTTGGAGAACCGATCTAAAATAACAAAAATGGTGGTGTGACCCAGAGAATTGGGGAGGTCCGTGATGAAGTCTACTGCGAGATGTGACCAAGGTCGTTGAGGAGTGGGTAGTGGCATGAGTTTGCCGGCAGGGAAGGTTCTGGGTGCCTTGGTTTGGGCGCAGGTGTCACAAGATTTGACCGCCTGTTGTATTTCTTGGGCCATATTGGGCCACCAGTACTTGTGGGACAAAAGGTGGTAGGTGCGTAGGGAACCGGGGTGAGCGGTACCGGGAACCGTGTGAGCCCATCTTATTAATCGGGTTCTATAGGTGGAAGGGACAAATAATTTTGTGGGAGGACAAGCAGACGGTACGTACTTACGTGGGAATTTGTGAAGTAAACTGTCGAATTCCCAGTGCACATTACCGACAAAACAGGAGGGAGGTAGGATGTGGTCGGGTTTGGAAGGTGGTGAATCCCTAGTGTGGAGTCGGGAAAGGGCGTCCGCCTTGTGGTTCTTGGACCCGGGGCGATAAGAAAGGGTAAACTGAAAACGTGCGAAGAACAGAGACCAACGTGCTTGGCGAGGGTTAAGTCGTTTGGCTGTGTGCAGATATTCTAAATTCTTGTGATCAGTGAAAACGGTAAACGGGTGTTCTGCCCCCTCTAGCCAGTGTCGCCACTCCTCCAAAGCTAATTTTATAGCTAGTAGTTCACGATCTCCCACGTCATAATTCTGTTCTGCCGGCGATAGTTTTTTCGAAAAGAAGGCGACGGGGTGAAGTTTTGGTTTTTCCCCTAGACGTTGGGATAATACGGCCCCCACCCCCGCCTCAGAGGCATCTACTTCTACTACGAAGGGACGAGAAGGGTCTGGGTGCTTGAGGATAGGAGCCGTGGTGAACGCCGCTTTGAGTCTGGAAAATGCCCCCTCTGCCTCGTGGTTCCAAACCAGACGGCGAGGACCGCCCCGCAACAGAGATGTAAGGGGTAGAGCAATCGAACTAAAACCCCGGATAAAGCGTCTGTAGAAGTTGGCGAAGCCCAAGAAGCTTTGGAGCTCCTTAATGGTAGTGGGAGTGGGCCATTGTGTTACCGCCGTGACCTTACTTTTGTCCATGGCCACTCCCTCGGGGCTAATGACGTAACCCAGGAAGGTCGTGGTATTGGTGTGGAACTCACATTTTTCTGCCTTTACATATAGTCCATTTTCCAGTAGGCGTGTGAGAACCTGACGTACCTGAGATACGTGGACTTTGTAGTTGGGGGAGTAAATCAAAATGTCGTCAATATAGGCCACCACGAACTTTCCTAACATGTCCCTCAGCACGTCATTAATTAGGCATTGGAATACTGAGGGCGCGTTAGTTAGCCCATACGGCATTACGAGGTATTCGTAGTGACCTGTTGTTGTGCTGAAGGCGGTCTTCCACTCATCCCCTTCCCGGATACGCACCAAGTTGTACGCGCTACGGAGGTCCAGCTTGGTGAAATATCGGGCTTCACGAAGTTGTTCTAAGGCGGAAGGGACGAGTGGAAGGGGGTAGGGATATTTCACCGAGGCGCGGTTGAGCCCTCGGTAGTCAATGCAAGGACGAAGGCCCCCTCCCTTCTTGGCCACGAAAAAGAAGCTGGCTGCTGCCGGAGAGGTGGAGTGACGAATATATCCCTGTTGGAGAGCCTCCTGAATGTATTCGGACATGGCTTTATGTTCTGCTTGGGACAGGGGATATATATGTCCACGTGGCGGAGTCATACCCGGCAGGAGGTCTATGGAACAGTCATATGAACGATGGGGTGGAAGACCGCTAGCCCTGAGTTTACTAAACACCTCCTTGAGGTCGCTATACTCGTGGGGTATACAGACGGTGGGTGCGTTTTCAGGGCTTTCAACGGATGTAGTTGCGACAGTGAGTGATAGGGTGTTAAGGCACTGTTGGTGACAGAAGGGTGACCAGTTGAGTATTTGCTGGTTGGCCCACGAGATGTGAGGGTTATGTTTTCTCAGCCACGGTAAGCCCAAAACTACGGGGTATCGGGTAGACTTGATAACCCAGAAGGATAATTCTTCGTGGTGGAGAGCACTGACACGAAGCCCCAGGGTGTGTGTGTAGCGGGTGATGTTGCCGATGGGCGTACCGTCGATGGCTTGAATCTTTAGTGGTTGAGGTAGGGGACGAGTGTCTAGGTCTAGCTGACACACTATTTCCTCGTCGATGAAGTTGCCCGCTGCTCCGGAGTCGAGCATGGCTGTAACAAGAGTACAGACACCTGAATGTTCAAGGTAGACGGGTAGAGTAAAAAAACATGAAGTAACATCAGGAATCTGACTCACCGGGGTTGAACGGGTGCGTTGTCCGCCCCTCGTCGGAGGTATGCTTGTGGGGCGGACAGGGCAGGAATGAAGAGAGTGATCAGCGCGGCCACAGTAGAGACACAGATTCTCTCGGCGTCTCCTTTCTTTCTCTTCGGGGTCCAGTTTAGCATGGCCGATCTGCATGGGTTCGTCGCTAGCGGGGAGTCGGGTTGATTCAGGGTGCTGAGATGAATGCCTACGGCTGTAGAGAAGTTGATCGAGGCGAATGGCGAGATCAATTAACGAATCCAGGTTAAGAGGCTCATCGCGGCAGGCCATCTCAGTGATTATGGCGGGATTAAGGCCCTGACGGAAGACCGCTTTTAACGCCACGTCATTCCAGCCGCTACCCGCAGCGATAGTCCGGAATTCTAACGCGTAATCCGCCACTCGAAGTGAGCCTTGCCTCAGTGTTAGGAGCCGTTCCCCGACTTCCTGGTGATCGGGGGCGTGGTCAAACACCCGCCGGAACATGGAGACAAAGGTGTCATAGGAAGCAACCGTTTCTCCCCCTCGTTCCCTTACTGCCGCCGCCCACCTTAAAGCCTTGCCTGTTAATAAGGAAATGAATCGCGCCACTTTCTCATGATCCCCCATTTCCCCACAACAGTCAAAGTATAAGGAGCATTGTAAGATGAAACCCTTACATAATCCAGTGTCACCGTTGTACTTATCGGGTAGGGGCATAGGCAGTCGGGGTGTAGAAAAGGATGTGGGAGCGGCGCGCTGCGTTGCTGTAGCCGTGACTTGAGAGAGAAGTTGAAGACTCTGATCCATTTCTCCCAAGCGTTGTTGTTGCGCGTTGATAATTTGACCGTGGGCTGCGATTGCGTGACGAATTTCCTCCGCTGCGTCCATGTCGAGGCGAAGTATTCTGTTACGATACCAGAAGCAGGCTGGACACAGTTGCGGTCAAAAACTTCGTCACTTTATTCAGCATACATGTGAAAAGGACACAGGGTAAACAACAGGTTTTTAGAAGGCTTCGAGTCTTCGCAGGATATTGTAGCAGAGCTTGTACACACTCTCAAAAGTATTAGCGCTAGCAGTACAAAAAAACACACACTTAACCACGGAAGGAAAAAACGAACAAAAACAGCATCCAGCAATGAACCCTTACAACAAAATAGTGGTAATTACAAAAGGTGTGCAAACTATTAGCGCTAACAGAAAATCAAACACTTGTGCTAGTAAACCTATCACCGAGATGTGAAAAATAGGAAGAGGGCTTGAGAGGAAATCGGAATCCAGGGTACTTAGCTTAATGTCAAATGCCGTGAGAATCAGTCCAGGTTGCAGTAGCTCAGTAAGGTAGATTTGGGAAAAAACAAACAATACTTCGCGTTAGACCTGTAACACAAAAGTCCTTAAATAACGTGTTAGTGAAATAGAAGACAGGTGCGCGGGATTAGAACGAGGGTGATTGTGACCGAGGTAGTGTGTGGGTGTTGTAGTCCCTGGCGGCCATGTTTGTAGGCCGCCGAGCTTGCTGGGAAGTGTAGTGTGGAGTGTGTGGATAAGAGTTCTGGGAATTGAAGTCGCGCTTCTTGCGCGACCTAACAGGCTGCTGGGTTTTGCTGCAAAAATAAGAAGCAAGTGCGAAAGTCAAAGTCTCCAGAAGAACTGTGGATGAAATTTAGATGACACAATGTCCTGGTGACTTATGTGACATATTTTTTAATGTGTTCAGGTAACAGGGTTGTGTTTTGCAACACATTTTTTTTTTTAGGTTTTCCATAACATATAATGGACGACTGATAGAAAACGACGTTTCAATCATGAGATGCTAAATGGATTCACACATCAATAAAAAAATAAAATTTTTGGAGTATGTTAAAGATTAAATTTGAAGGTAAAATGTAGTTATAATTGGCTTGGAAAGGCAGAAATGCTGTTTTCTAAGTGCTGTTAGAGCATTTATGAATGTTTTAACTAGAGATGCACCGATCGACCGGCCAGGGACCGGAATCGGCCGATTTTCCGCATGATCGGCCCGGACCGGTGACCGGCCGGTCAGTGTCACGTCTTTCCGATTCCGAGCCGGTCCGTGTTGTTGCCAGCTGCACAGGCAATAACGTCACAGCCACACTCACAGCCACACGTAAACATGTCGTAAGCAAAAACGCGAAAACCCATTGACCTACTGGGGGATCAACAAAGATCGTTTCCCTGCGCTTGCTCCTGAGCCTATACCTCTCTGCTCCATGTACAAACGTTAAAAGTGATGGCTTGTTTAGCTTGGCTGGACATGTGATGGATGAAAGGAGAAACCGATTATCAGGTGACAAGGCAGAGATGCTTTTGTTTGTGAAGAAAAACTTGCCATTATTGCTCAAGTGTACATATGTTGGCAACAAAGAAAAAGTGCCTTGTGTAACGCTTTACACAGAGAGGCCGGATAGCCTGAATAGTTGTAGCCAGGTGTAAGCAAAACTCACATATCTGATATTTCACAGTGGTTTATTATCAGCGTTGTCAGATCCCCCGCACACATGGGGCAGTTTGCAAAACACTCCACTAACAACTGCGTTACTGAACATAAATAAAACAGGGCAAAGAGCAACAGAAATATAACCAGGCTTTACATGCATACATGCGATGATCACAGCTCGCGCTCCGTCTACCGACTGCGTTCCGCATTAAAGGGGCAGTAACTAATTCTGCTTGTTACACTTGTTATTTAATAATTAGCCACTGCACCTATTAATATCTGGAAGAGTATTGTACACTTCAGTTTTGTTCATAGGCTTGTAATCTTTGGACTTTTGTGAGATGAGTAAAAAAGAGAAAAAGGTCAATTTATAAACACAGTGGAAAATAATATATGTTATGTTATATAAAGTAACTCATTTTCAGTTAATTGTTATTTCTACCTCTTTCCAGTCACAGAGCACTTTATTTTGAGAGTTGTTTAAGTGAGAGAAGATCCTGTAACTTAGTGCAGTTTGGGGGAAATTGTAATGTTTAATAATTCTTTTATTATGAAAATAAAAATTTGCATTGAAGAAAAGTAGATTTTTGTTTGTATATGCCGTCAATTATAGTTCTTAGAAAGAAAATCGGTATCGGCAAAAATCGGTATCGGCAGGTCACACTTACAAAAAAATCGGAAATCGGAATCGGCCAAAAAAATTGCAATCGGTGCATCTCTAGTTTTAACCATTTGTTTATCTAATACATGAACACAGATTGCTGTGGAGGACACTGTATACCTTTTTTTGTGTATAGTGTCCTTTAGCTTTACATACATATATCTGTATATGTAATATCAGTGGGACAAAACGGACGACCAGTTGTGGGATTGCACATCTGTTGCACACTGTACACACTACTGTAAATACTAACAGAAACAGAGAGAGAGAGAGAGACAGGCAGAAAGCAGCAGCTGATGGAGAAGGCAACAGTGCACACACTACACTGTATTAACTTTATTTTACTCATATATAAAACGGTTGATGTACAGTACATGTGTAAACATGTGACTGTTTGTGTGTGAAATAAATATCAGCAGATTAGACCATAGGGAGGAGAGGAAAGATTAGAATTAGGACAGAGTGAGGAAAAAGAAAACCCAAGGAAGGAGAAAGGAGTGTAGAGATAAAGATGACAGATGGTGGATTATGATTTATATACAAACTGTATACATACACACGCATTCTATACATAGATACAGTATATAAACTTTCCCAATAGACTTTTTAGACTGATAGTGTTCTTAGTCCATGACCTAGTGAACCAGAATCATGATGTATTTATTGACAGACAACTCTGTAAGTCACGCTGGATAAGGGCGTCTGCCAAATGCCATATATGCCCCATATGCCCCATAACATACCTTGACACATTTGATTTTAAAATGCTAGAACTTTACTTGTGGTTGAGAAACATGCAAACAAGGATACATACTTTCACCATGTGAAGGTTTTTCTAGGCTTTCCCCACATTTTAGTGCCAATACTTTTACAGTGATTTTGTTTTTCAATGATTTCTTCCTTGTAGACAACACCCTTGGCTGCACATACAGAGGTTTGAGATTTGGGGGCTGAGCCTCCATATGTCTTAAACTCTCAGTAACGCCCTCATGCTCAGTTCGACTATAAGACAGTTTGTTCTAAGGACATGCTCATTCACAAACATGGGGATTAAGATGGTTAGGGATGTGGATTACAGTGGTGCTTTTTAGACATACTGGTGATCATGGGTTTGTACATGCAGGTTCTTAAGAATCACAACAAAAAAACAAAGCACAACTGCTTAAGTAATTACCTAAATTGATTTACATGGTTTGTCTAAGCATATTTTACTCAATTACTCAGTATTAGTTTTTACTATTATTTCCATACTTCGTATTTTATACTAAATCCAAAGTAATTTTAGAATTTTTGAGTTTAAATAAAAAAAAAAAAAGAACATTATGTAGCTTCAAGATTTGTATTAGTGTTCCTTTGTAGTAATATCAGTGAGTACACATATTCATATTTATATTATACACTGTAGGTTTTCAATTACAGTCAAATCATTAACATTACTGTCATAATTGATTCACATGGCCAGTCTATATATACAGTACTGTGCAAAAGTCTTAGGCACATGCAAATAAATGCTGTAGAGCAAAATAAAGAAATTAAATGTTTCTACATTAAAACAAAACAAACAAACAAAAAAGACACAGTGAAGAGCAGTAAACATAGTAAATGAAACAAAGTCAATATTTGGTGTGACAAAAAATTTAAAATAAAAATAAAAATAGTGGTCTCCGGTACAATTAGTGCAGTTTTATAAGGAAATGAGCTGGTAAGTTTTATTGAGCATCTTGCAGAACCAGCCACAGCCACAGAAAGAGACTTTGACTTTCGCACTCGCTTCTTATTTTTGCAGCAAAACTTTTGCAGCCTTCATTGTGTTTTTTGTCTGAAAAGTATCTCTTACGTAATACGCTACATTTTTCTGTAACATTTAATTTTGTTCTACAAAATGAATGTTTGGGAATCTACAATGTTTTTTTTTTTTGATAATGTAGAAATCATTAAATAAAATATATATGACAATGTTTGTACTAAAAGAACATAGGGTGCCTAAAACTTTTGCACAGTACTGTTTTTCTGTTTAGATCATTAAAATCTCATTTAGCTAATTAGATGTTTTGGGACGCACTTACACAGTATTTTGACAACTATCTGATTTAAATCAAATGGTTCTAGAGGCTCAATGCATCGTCACTGAAGCCAAACACATTTTAATGAAAGTCCTAAAGGTTTTGTGGCATTTAGGTATAACATGTTTTGTTCTGTGGCTCCTAACATTAGATTCTGCACAAATGAACATCGTCAATCAGCCAAACTCAGTGATCACTGCTGCTTCTGCTGATAACGTGACTCTACATTGCCTTTGAATGGAAGAAGGAAACACTGAACCCATCATTTGGTACAAACAAGCAATAGGACACGAGCCTCGTGCAATGGCCACAGTTCATAAACTAGTACAGAATCCAATTTTTGAAGATCAGTTCAACTCGCCGAGGTTTACTGTTGAGAATTTAAAAGAAAGCTACAATTTGAAAATTACTAACGTGGAACCATCAGATGAAGCCGTGTATTACTGTGGATTAAAAAAGATTGTGAAGTGAAAGGTAAGAATTTAACCATAACCACCATTTTCATTACTAGCAATAATGTTTATTTTTTTATTCGCGCTGTGATGATTAAATCATAAAGTTTTGTATTATGTGCGTTAATTTAAAATCTTTATCATTATCTTTAATAATTCTCTATACTTAAAATATAAACAATAAAATATATTACTATTAAATATATTATTATTATAAATATTATAAAATAAAATATATTATCATAATATTTAATAATTTATAATTATCTTATCTTTTCTTATCATTATCTTTATTTACAGTACCTTTACAAATTGTCATTAATTAACAGGGACCTAACAATGACCTTATTTTGACAAGCAGCAACATACAGTATGTTACTTTCTAACCAAAAATAAACAAATAAATAAATAATGGTGTTTTTAAGTGCTTTAAAGGTTGATTCTGTTTTTAAGTGCTAGAAGGACAATTTCTAGCAGGTTTTTAAAATATGTATTATAAACCACGTATAAGTGCTCTATTGTGTGATATTCGGCTAGGTTACTATAGGAGAGTCAGTGTCACTTACTACATGTAGTTATTTGGTTTTGCATGTGTTATTTATTTAACCTCATAATGATTAAAAAAAAAAAATCTGCTAAACTCTCTGTGTTTGCCTTATGGACCGTATACTACTGAATGTATTATAAAGGTCTAAGTTAAAAACAAACAACCAAAAAAACCTAAGAACGGTCTATATTACACTGAACAGGTGATGGAGATGTAAAAGTGTCAGTGTTCCAGAGCAGTGTGTTTTACTCGGTTCCTGCAGGAGCGTCAGTGACTCTGCAGTGCTCGGTTCTCTCTGAGAGCAGAGCAGCAGAACTCCAAGTGCTCTGGTTCAGAGCTGCTCCACCACAATCCCATCCTCAAATCATTTACACTCATCACGACAGCAGCCATCAGTGTGAGAGCGACTCTTCTACACACACCTGTGTGTACAACTTCTCCAAGAACATCCTCAGCCTCAATGATACAGGCACTTACTACTGCGCTGTGGCCGTGTGAGGGAAGATCATTTTTGGGAACGGGACATGAGTACAGCTGGGTAAGAACACATTTGTTGAATTGCTATGATTGTTGCTGATTGCAAATATTTATAACATTGCTATAATCACAGGAATATATTAGGTATTGTTTAATAACATTTTTGTAATATGTAGTTTGCTTAATGTCTAACAAAAGTTTAATGGCTGTAAATATTTAAACATTGCTATGATCACAAGGTGGTATAGTTATTTTACATCAACAAAGAATTTTATTCATTTATATTAAATGATATATTGTGCTACAGTAGAATCTGTGGATCCTGTAGTGATCTGCCTCTCTGTAGCTTAAGGGAGTGTATGTGGTTGTGATCTTTGCTTATGTTGTAAGCTGTAAAGGGAGAAACTGTGAATGTTGCAGTGGTGAGTCTTTACTAAGGTTGTGTATCTGAATATTATATCATATACTGTAGGTACACTTATATAATATTATAGTATTAAGGACTGACGGACTCATATATTTTTCCTCTACAGTGAGATCTCATCAAGGTTCTGTAGTAGAGAAAACACTCAATCAGGTAAATAACTTTAAAATGTATTTTTTTAAAATTATTATCATTAGACACAATGCTATCAGGGATCACAAAGACAAATATAACACTGACAGTGATTTAATTCTGATAGCTGTCATTTACAATGAACGCTTTGTGTTGATTCCCACAGGGCCATTCTGCTGTCGAGGTCAATTTCTCTGCTTTACATTTCAAAGAGAGGAAAATCAAACCTAAAGATAGTGTGTATTCTGAAGTGGATTACTCCTCTTTTGCTTAGAATATATTTCAATAATGCTTTATATTAAGCATGATATTACTGCACCGGTCTCGCACTGTTTCATGGATGCATTGATCAACAGTAAATCTAGAGCAAGCCTTACATGTATTATTGTCTTTTTTTGTAGCTGTAAATAGAAGATATCAGTGGATTGGAGTAAAAGTACAAACTGTTAGTATCGTTACAGTCCTATGCTAAATGTAAAGACAAATGAGGTGCTCTCTACAGAATTTCTGTAATTTCTAGAATAAAATGCTGTCAAGTGTGATCATTTTAATGTGTTTTATATTTCAATACAGCAACCTGAAAAAATACTGTCAATATCAAAGCACCTTACTGTAATAACTACTGTAACATTTCTGTGATCATATTGTAGTAATAGAGTAAAATATACATTAACATTAACTTTACTGTAAAACTATGCCCCGTAAGCATTTATCTGAAGAAGCAAAGGCCCTCATCTTCTCCTGGCTCTCATTAAACAGTACAGCTTCAGTAATATCACATTTGTGCAATAGGTTTAAAGGTGCATTTTTCCTGTGCAAGTACAAATAACACAGAAAATATGTAGAATGTGTTAAAAAATAACTGTTTAAGCAACAACATGAAAAGTATTAAACCTTGGAATTGCTGGGACGGCCACTCCTGGGGGCTGAAGGGTACCATCTAATATTCATATTTTGATCGCAAACCTTAATGAAAATTCAGTGTATGGAAAAAGAAACTCCAAAAAACAAAAACAACAACAACAACAACAAAAAAAACCCTGACCTGGCCGTTCCAATACTTTCAGAGGGGACTATATATACAGGCTGTTCTGGATAGTCAAGATGCAGGACATGAGGGTTTATGCAGATGCTGTACATTTTCCTTGGTGGATCCTGAGGAGCTTCTTCTTAACTTTCAAAATGTTCGAAGAATTAATGCCTGTGTGTGCGTGTGCGTGTGTGTGTGTGTGTGTGTGTGTGTGTGTGTGTGTGTGTGTGTGTGTGTGTGTGTGTGTGTGTATGTGTGTGTGTGTGTGTGTGTGTGTGTGTGTGCGCGCACGCGTGTGTGTGTGTTCGGGCCCTATGGTCATGATAACACCTATAGGCCATGGGCCTGCCATGTAATATTTTACTCTATTTAAAATGATTGGCATCAAACTAACATTTTGAGCCAAATGAAGAACAAGAATTGACCTCAATAAAGTTCATATTTATATAAAGATTGTATATAATAAAGGCTCAGCATTTGAAATTCGAAAGCAGAACAATTTAACAAACATTAAAATAAGAGGAAAAAGGTTCTATACAATTTTTATTTCTGGTGTAGTGATTCCCAGACAGTGGATTTTTGTTGTTCTCTTTGTTGTAACAAACCTGATTACATTTATCAGCTGCATCAGAGCAAGAACCACACATGCACTGACCACATGCAGAACCTGCAACATGAGTAGAGCAGCAGAGACAGAGACACCTGCAGCACAGAGAACAGAATGGCTTATCAATATTACCTTCTTCCTGATTTATTATTCTTTTATTATATGATATTGTGGTGTTACCTCACAGTGAATGAAGTTATTTAATATATAAAGATAGGACTACAGTAAATAGACTTTGTAACATCATGCAGGAAATTGGCTCATGTAAAAAACTGTTTGAGGAGAACAAGAGTCATATATCTAAGATGAAATTATGTGAATACGCTTTTGTTATTTTGTTATGGATTTGTAATTTGTAAGCCTATTTGTTTTTAGTTTAAAACATGCATTTAATCAAATATCTTTGTAGATTTTGCCTGGTGATATAGTCTATGATGCATAAATTATTGTTTTGTTATTATTTAAAAGAAAAAAAAAAAAAAACACTGCTAAGTATGTTATGGAATATGGAATATGGAATATGGAATAGTGCATCATGATGCACAGAGCCGATCCTGAGCTGCTGGACAACTCAGTAGTTACAGGCAGAAGAAAGCACGCTGTGAATGAGGTTTCTTTTACATTTTCTTAACTTATTTCACAACGCTGACTTCTGCTAAAACTGCAAGTGATGGATCGCAATTGTCCAGCAAGTGGTGAGTTAACTTAACTTTTACAGAATCTATCTTTTGTTGCCGAAAACAAAACCCTTTAATTGTTCATATAAATGTTCACACTGGGGACATGTCCTCATCACCTCCTGAGAGTGTAGTAAGTAAAAAACATAGTTTATATAATAGCTCAAGGAAGATATATCATTAAATATCATTAGAAATATCACTTGAGCCATGATACACATCATGAATTTATATATAAATATGTGAATAGAAATGGAGGCTAATTTCTCACTCCTTAAGTCTCACTCCTTGGTTCAGGTGATAATCATATCAACAAAACTATATATTGTCATATATCATCAACTATGTATTATATACCAGCCAGCCCTAGTAATTTCTCAAATATTTTCTTAAGCAGGCCCACACTTTGCTAGAAGTGGAAGCCAGCAGAATCCTCTGAAGAGGAAAAGGACGGATGCTCCTCCTGAAGGACCCGAGCCCCAGCCTGAGGAGAGGGTGGAAAAGAGGAGGAGACCAGAGACAGAAACAAACGACGTGAAGACGGAAAAGAGAGGTGTGAGACGGAAAACAGGAACACACCCTGTCCAAGATCAGACTTTTCATATAACATTCTGGACTCATTACACCGCCCTGCATCAGATTTGCTGAATAGGATCTGATAGTTGTTTCTTACTAATACTTAGATGCTGAGTCCAGACATGCTGTTAGTTTTATTCTAGAACATCACAACTTTTCACAAAGCCTGATGTCCAGTGTAGAGCTTTTTTGCCTAAGATGGACCATAAACGTTGGAGCTATTGCCAGATACACTGCCACCAACACAGGAAACACTATGTTTATGTACAATAGTTGAGCAACATATATCACTTTTCCTCTGATTAGCCCTTATATGAATGCTAGGCACACTTACATGGACACAAAACTCCTGATTTCAGGGATTTATAATGACCAGGAAAGACGGAAATGCGAGCATAGCCCAGATGATTTCTGCTACATCTGTGGGTGTTTTGCCATTCCAGAAAATCCCTCAAAAGGAAGTTCACTCCTTAAGCACTCTGCATATTATTATAATGTTCGTCTTTTGAAATAGCTTTATTTAGAGATTTTCACAAACATTTCACAGACAATTTTCTGCTGTTCATGTTGTAAAAAGTGTTATGTTTTGTGTGCCTATTGTTGTAATTAATAAATAATATTGAAATTTGACAACTTCTACCAATTTAAATAAAACCCTGTAAGCAATAAATTTATTTAATAATTTAGCAAAATTATTAAAAACTTCATTCTTATTTTGTGGGAAAACAGTACATGATAGGGAATGTTCAGTGGCATATTTGAACTCAGCATGACCAAAATAAGTAAAAACAAGTGTGATTTGCAAACCAGCATAAACTTTTTTTTCAAGATGCAGGGCGGTGTAATAGCTGTTACCTGTGGAAGTACCACAGAGCTGGATTTCTGAAAATGAGCTAAACTGTTCATTTCTTTCTTTTGTTCAACAGCAATCGTTTTCAGTCGCTACATCTTGGGAAAGCTGCTGGGAAAAGGAGGCTTCGGTTCCGTGTATGCTGGTGTCCGAAAACCAGATGGGAAACAGGTGAATATCAGCACATATACAGTTAACTGGCACTGCAGAACACAATACAAGACTTGTAGATCATTACATATTACTGAGGTACCAAAAGCAATTACATGTTTTCTAAATGAATTTCTGGGTATTAAATCAAGTCCTACTTTTATGTCCGAGTTTATATAGGCAGAAGTTGGTTAGCTCATAAAAAGTTAGATGAGAGCAATGAAGCTAATTATCTATTACTGTGTTGCAGGTGGCCCTGAAATTCATGGACAGGTTCAAAGATGACCTATACATCACCCTAGTAAGTGAACTTACATTACATTTGTCACTTTCCAGATGAAAATCACTTTCTAATCCAAAACATATGAAGGGTGAAAGTGAAAAAACTCACCGAAAATTAATCACCATTTTGTTCTTCAAATCATCACTGGATGGCCGTTATGACTTATTTATTTCACTCGCATTTTGAGCAGCATGATTTGACTTCACATGCATTTCTGTCCAATCCAATACTAACCACGTCCACTCTGTTTTTAGCCTGGCGACACACGCAGACTCCCTCTTGAGGTGGCACTGATGGAGCTCGTGTGCAAGCCGCCTCATTGTCCATTTGTAATTAAGCTGCTGGAATGGTTTGAGACACCCGAAACCTTCATCCTGGTTCTGGAGCGGCCCGACTCCTGTGTCGATCTTTTTCAGTACTGTGAAGCTATGAGCATTTCGGAAAATCGGGCTCAAATAATCATGCAGCAAATAGTTTTCGCTGCACTTCACTGCCGAGACAGGGGGGTTCTCCATCGAGACATCAAGGAAGAAAACATCCTCCTGAACCCTCAGACCCTTGAGGTCAAGCTGATAGATTTCGGCTGTGGCGATCTGCTCAAGGGCGCCCCCTACACGGAATATGCAGGTAACTGCGCCTCAGTAGATTTGATGGGAATTTGGTGGTGGATCATTTTTGTGATCTTACTGACAATACTCATTCTCTGTCTTTAATTCAGGCACCACGATTTTCCAGCCACCTGAATTTATCATTAAAGGACAGTACGAGGCGGAACCTGCCACCGTCTGGGGTCTTGGCGTACTCCTTTTCCAACTGCTATGTGGAGAAGACCCATTTTCTGGAAAGCGAGAGATAGTTAATCGCCACCTGGACTTTCCGGATCATCTGTCTGAAGGTTTGAAAATGCAGATGCTTTACATTCAAACCTGTACACAAAGCCAAATAACATCCATAACAAAATAGCTAGAATTTTATATATATATATATATATATGTTTTTTTTAAATGTTTTTTTTTAAATGATGAACTGACAGAAAATATAAATATGAAGAGAAATTTCAGAAGTTCACCAATTTTCATTTTTAACCAATTACATTACTGCACACACAGCTTCCTGCAGTCTGATGAGGTGGTGCCTGAACCGAGACCCTAAAAAACGACCAACCCTCGATCAGATGCTTGCACATGACTGGTTCCAAGGCCAAGTTAATGAGGAACAACAGAACAAACCTAAACAAAGTGAGCTGAGTGCTAAGTGCACATGGATTGTACTACATCAGTAATGAGATCTGCAATAACTGATTGCTATGCTAGCAATATTAAATGAAAGTAATTAAAGAAAAATATGTTAATATTTGATGCAGTATAAGTTAATATGATATTTAACTGAAGACATCTCTTTCATTTTTTTTTTCAACAGACTTCAACAGAAGTAAATAATGAAAATAGAAAAAACACCCAGGGGTCACCAGGGGCAGCGAGAATCTCCTCAGTACCTCTGTGTGTGTGTGTGTGTGTGTGTCTGTGTGTGTGTGTGTGTGTGTGTGTGTGTGTGTGTGTGTGTGTGTGTGTGTGTGTGTGTGTTTTAAAATTTTAAAATTTTAAAAATAACAAATAATAAGGTAGATTTTTAAAATTCACCATAAGATGGGAAAAAAATTGCACATATTACTTACACATGGTGCTGAAGATTTTTTTTTTTTTTTTTTTTTTCATTTCTTAGAAATTTTACAGTGTTTGTATCTCATTTCTGCATTAATAAACATAATATGATTGCACTTGAACCATGGTTTGAATTTATATTTATATTTGTAATGAGCACACCCCAGAATATGATGTGATTGGTTGTAATTACAAAAAGACATGATAAGAAAAGATACAATATTCTGATCTCCCTACATCTACCCCACATTTTTCCAAAGAAGAGTTGTTCCCTCTTGCATTCTGTTGCTTGGTAACAAACGGTAATTGTCAGCAAAGCCAAGGAACTTATTGTTGACTTCAGGAGTCAGGAAATTCCACATGCTTCATGAACCATCTGTAGATCCTCAGTTGAAAATGTGCTCACTACAACCTTCTGGGCATACACATTTCTGAAGGCCACAAATGAACCACCAACCCATCCTTCATGGTTATGAAAGCCCATCTATGCCTATGTTGTCTCAAAGTCAAAGCTGTCACAAGGGATATTTAAAACATTAAATCAAACACATCCATAGTTTCACTGGTCCATCACTAACCCCCTTATCAGAAATCTACCTCCAGCAGAACAAAAGCATGCAGAATAACCAACATTTCTATCCATCTTAATCACAGGCTCTTCTACCTTCTAGCATTTGGTAAGATCTACTGCAGACTTTGAATCATAACTAACAGACTCTCAAAATTAGCTGGACAACACAGCCTGTGTTGTTTCTTCCCCACCTTAATTTTTGCTTGAAAGTGATGGTGCACTGAGGTGAGGTGAAATTTACTGAAGTTACTGAATTATTATTTAAAAAAAAGGTCTCTTTCTAAACCAATACAATAAAATGGCTATACACACTAAGCCTAATATTTTGTGTACATAAAATCTACCACCACTATCTGACCCTCTATCATAGTCCAATCATGAACATGAAAATAATAATTTAATTCATAATTACAATAATCCCTTATTACTCAGTATGATTTCCATGTTATTTAACCCTAACACAGAGATAGATGAATAAAGCAAGCCCCGCCCCCAGTCACTGACCAACCCACAATCTTTTTGAAATGTCACTAGTAATAAAACACTCCTTTTTCACTTTTGAAACTTTCAGAATAATGCTAAGAATCATGTATTTGTTAAACCTTTAATGAAATTTCTTGTGTCTTTAGCAGAAGTCAGGGTCATACAAATGAGGCCATGAAATCTGTACAAAGTGCAACACAACAACAATTGATCTTTTTTAATGTTAATAATAGGACACTCGCAAGAAATTATGGGGTAAACAGAAATCCAGGAGTTAATTAAAGTGATTCACAAGTAAAACCGGTGGCATGGAAGTTTAACTACACTGAAAATAAACCAATAAATAAAATAAATAGCTAAATAAATAATATCTTGAATGCAGGCAATATGATTTAATATCCCTCTTTTTAAGATTATTGTAAACATTAGAAGATTATATCCAGGTTTCTTTGTTGTTGTTTTTTTCTTCTATTGACCTATAATTTTGCTACTAGACATAAACGTATCTGTCAGCAGCATAAAACAATTTCATGTAAAAAAAAAGAAAAGGAAAGGACTATATTTGCCTATAGTCAAGATATTTTCTTTCTTTAAGAGTACTATGTGCTATGAATAACTTAAGTCACATATAGTATTACAGTTATATTTCACATCGGAGTACACACACACATCTTCCTTTTTGGAGCTTTACATTTCCTCTTGGAGAATTTCAAAGCCACATATTTCACTGATTCAGCTTCAGATTCCTGAAAAATAAAATAATATTCAAAACATAATAACAAGTCTAGCTCAAAGTAATAACCACAGGTTTACATCTACTCTCACGTGGTATGGAAAGTTTTTCTGAAATTTATTTTAAGGCCCTACTAATAGCATGGTTTAAAGAAAATGTTGCTTAAATAGTTAGATAAGTATTGATTATTTTTTATTATTTTTATTTATAAAAAGTCATTTACAAATGAAGCAGATTACAATTAAAGTACAGAGCAGTTAAAGAAACATATACAAACATGACAGTTTGAGTAAGTGGTGTTATTCAGGACAGCTACAGACATTCATAATTTAATTGATGCATTTTAAATGATTCTATTACAATTCAATAATAATAATAAAATAATAATCCAGTGAGTCTACACAGCATTATGTTATAGTTTTATAGCCTTTCATACCACTGGTCTCTAACTGACCTATTAATGACTACTGAGAACTTTTTAATCAGTAAATATGTAAATGTTTAAATGTGTATATACATACAGTTCTGTGGAAAAGTTTTAGGCCCCGTACTTTTTTTAGTACAAACTTTGGTATAGATTTTTTATTTTATGACTTCTGCATTATCAAGTCAGTGCAAAAAACATTTTAGATTCCCAAACATTAGTTTTCTAGCACAAAATTAAATTTTACAGAAAAATGTTTGTATGTCATTAAAGAAAAGAGCATATTACGTAAGAGACACTTTTCAAACAAAAAACACAATGAAGGCTGCTGGGTTTTGCTGCAAAAATAAGAAGCGAGTGCAAAAGTCAAAGTGTCCAGAAGAACTGTGTCTGGTTCTGCAAGATGCTCAATAAAACTTACCAGCTCATTTCCTTATAAAACTGCACTAATTGTACTGGAGAGTACTATTTTTATTTTAATTTATTTATTTTTTTTGTCACGCCAAATATTGACATTGATTTATTTACTACTGTTTCCTTTTTTTAATGTAGAAACATTTAATTGCATTATTCTGAAGGCATCTTTGCTCTACTGTACAGAATTTCTTTGAATGTGCCTAGAACTTTTGCATAAATATTTTATATTTATTTTTATATTTTGTATAAATATAGAATATACTGAAATTATGAAGAAGATCAGTGTTATTTGAGGACTCATTTCATAAAAGTTCAATAAAACATCCAGTTCATATATTTAATTTTTAAATAAATAAAATTTGTAAATTAGGAAAAAGAGTCTGAATATGTCAAAAGGTATAATAAATAATATCAAATACACATGAATATATAACTGTCACTGAATGTATGTAAATTGAATCACAATAAATGAATTATATTTTCATCAGTTGTGTAATTTAACTAAATTCTTTGTACATATATATTTCACTATCAGAGCTGGACACTGCCACCTAGTGGTTAAAACTGGTGAATATTTAAATCATCGTTCATTTGTGTAAAAAGTTGTTTGGTAGCTGTTTAACTAATTTAACTTCATCCAACTTTCAGAACTTTGGTTCAGTGCTATCTGGCTTGTCTGACAGCCAAACATGCTGTGCTGCCAAAAATACTGTTTACATAAGACTCTGCCTTCTGATTTGAACACAATGCTGGACTATTTATTTATTTGTTTGTTTGTTTGTCTTTATTATATGCCTTTACATTTAATATCTACTATCCATTCAGTTATTCAGCAGAAAGGTTACTGAGGTGCATTAACATTGTATTTGTAGTTGACTGATGTTCTGTGATTAATGTTGCTATGGTTACCAAACTGCATTGTTTCCTCCCAAGACTTTTAACACCATGGACAGCAACAAACTTTCACTTTCACTCCTCAGATGCAGCAGCTTTGTTACTTCACTCGAGTTTAATCACCATGGACAGCGACAAAATCCTGAACAGGAGCTAAAATAGAGGCACGTAGTCTAAGGCTGTGTCAAAAAACCAGTGTGATTTAAAAAAAAAAAAGAAGAGGGAAAAAAAGGACACACTCTCTGATAGCAGGCATTCTGACTTTCTATTTAATATGCAGAAATACAGACATACATAAAATACACTTTGCTTCAGATCCAGAACGTGATTCACAAACAGAGGGCCAGATGATAGAAAACCAGGAACAATAGCAGAAAGAATCACAAGTACCTTGTCCATGTCCATGTGCTTTATATACAATAGAAAGTTTAATTGACAACTAAAGAAGAGCATATCATTTGGGGGAGGTTGTCTTCTGGTGGCCCTAAAAAAAATAAATAAATAAAAACAAAAGAGGTCTCTGGCTGCAAAAAGTAACAACTAACAATGCACAAAACAAATACTGTATCACTAGATGGAGCCAGTGGAGTGTGAAAGGTCTCACAGAGTAAAATTCTGAGTTAAAGAAGAGAATTAGAGATGAATGCCCTTACAGAAAGCTCTCACAAAACCATTACCTCACATAGAAAGACTGCAGAAAAAAACACTGAGGGTGTATTTCACCCACATAGACCTCATGATGATGGAGATAATTTAGGAGATTATTTAGGGTTACTCTGGGTTTGGTCTGTGGTTACAGGGCGGTGCTGTGGCTTTAAGTTGAGTGGCTTTTATTTCAGTAAGTTGAACTGTCATGCCTTCAGGACTACAGTACAAGACAATATATGTGTCGGGGGTGGCTGTGGCTCAGGTGTTAGTGTGGGTTGTTGTTGGTGGTTCGATCCCCGGTCCACCTCTACATGCCGAAGTGTCCTTGGGCAAGACACTAAACCCCAAGACACTGAGATTAGCTGCTACCGGTGTGAGTGTATGTGAAGCAGAGTTACTGTTACCACCATGAAGTTGATTATAACAGCATGTCCCATAGTGTTGTATTCCTCTTATACCACAGGAAATTTCCAACATGAACAAACTTAACGATAGTCCAGTTCTCCATTAATAGATTTTGCAAAAACATAAATAAACAAGAGATGTAGTTCACAAAGGAATATGTTCTTGAGAGATGGAACCTGCAGATGTTTGATGAGATCAGGACAAATGAAGAATGATCTTTGTGCCCTGGAGCGACTCGGCAGTTCAGGAGAGAAAAAGTGAAAAGTTTTTATAAGAAGCTCCGCCCACAAGCCTCTTCTCAGGAAGTTCAGTGTAAGTAGGTGAGCTGCAGCTGGATCTCGGCCTGAAGAATTTTAGCACCTGTTTTTCACTTACCCATGAACAGTCATGTTGTTTATCAACAGTGTATTTAATATTAACACCACCTCTCAACACTACAGCCGTGGCCAAAAGTTTTGAGAATGACACAAATATTAATTTTTACAAAGTCTGCTGCCTCAGTTTTTATGATGGCAATTTGCATATACTCCAGAATGTTATGAAGAGTGATCAGATGAATTGCAATTAATTTCAAAGTCCCTCTTTGCCATGAAAATGAACTTAATCCCCAAAAAAAACATGTCCACTGCATTTCAGCCCTTCCACAAAAGGACCAGCTGACATCATGTCAGCGATTCTCTCGTTAACACAGGTGAGAGTGTTAATGAGGACAAGGCTGGAGATCACTCTGTCATGCTGATTGAGTTAGAATAACAGACTGGAAGCTTTAAAAGGAGGGTGGTGCTTGAACTTATTGTTTTTCCTCTGTTAACTATGGTTACCTGCAAGGAAACACGTGCAGCCATCATTGCTTTGCACAAAAAGGGATTCACAGGCAAGGATATTGCTGCTAGTAAGATTGCACCTAAATCAACCATTTATCGGATCATCAAGACCTTCAAGGAGAGAGGTTCAACTGTTGTGAAGAAGGCTTCAGGGCGCCCAAGAAAGTCCAACAAGTGCCAGGACCATCTCCTAAAGTTGATTCAGCTGTGGGATCGGGGCACCACCAGTGCAGCGCTTACTCAGGAATGGCAGCAGGTAGGTGTGAGTGCGTCTGCACGCACAGTAAGGGGAAGACTTTTGGAGGATGGCCTGGTGTCAAGAAGGGCAGCAAAGAAGCCACTTCTCTCCAGGAAAAACATCAGGAACAGACTGCTATTCTGCAAAAAGTACAGGGATTGGACTGATGAGGACTGGGGTAATGTCATTTTCTCTGATGAATCCCCTTTCCGATTGTTTGGGGCATCTGGAAAAAAGCTTGTCCGGAGAAGAAAAGGTGAGCGCTACCATCAGTCCTGTGTCATGCCAACAGTAAAGCATCCTGAGACCACTCATGTGTGGGGTTGCTTCTCAGCCAAGGGGCTGAGCCCCTTGTGCCCAATTGTGGGCTCACTCACAATTTTGCCTAAGAACACAGCCATGAATAAAGAATGGTACAAAAACATCCTCAGAGAGCAACTTCTCCCAACCATCCAAGAACAGTTTGGTGACGAACAATGCCTTTTCCAGCATGATGGGGCACCTTGCCATAAGGCAAAAGTCATAACGAAGTGGCTCGGGGAAAAAAAACATCGACATTTTGGATCCATGGCCAGGAAACTCCCCAGACCTTAATCAGATTGAGAATTTGTGGTCAATCCTCAAGAGGTGGGTGGACAAACAAAAACCCACAAACTCTGACAAACTCCAAGCATCGATTATGCAAGAATGGGCTGCCATCAGTCAGGAGGTGGCGAATTGCAGAGGTCTTGAAAAAGAAGGGTCAACACTGCAAATATTGACTCTTTGCATAAACTTTATGTAACTGTCAATAAAAGCCATTGACACTTATGAAATGCTTGTGATTATACTTGAGTAACAGTTAGTAACATCTGACAAAAAGATCTAAAAACACTGAAGCAGTAGATTTTGTGAAAATTAATATTTGTGTCATTCTCAAAACTTTTGGCCACAGCTGTACAACTGATACTGGTGGCTGGCTGGTGGGTGGGAACTGGCAGGTGAGCAAATTGGGGAGAAAATAAACAAACAAACCTGAATATCATTTCCCTTTCAGCATGTGATATAAATATTATCTAATAACTGAAAAGTCAACTTTTGAATTTATAACCTCTTTGTTACACTCTGAACTGTTTTTGGATTCTGTCAGTTGTAAGAGTCGTTGCTGTTTATTTTCCCTTGTTTTGGATCCAAATTTTATTTTTAATTTTGGAATTTATTTTATTTTAAAATTGAATTGTATATTTGCATATCCTTGTTAAAACAGAGATACAATTTAAACAATATATAGTATATATTCAAAAACCATGGGGGGTGCAAACTTTTGCTTTTGGTTATATATACAAGTGGGCCGTGTGACTTTTCACAGCTCTAGTGCTCATAAGAAGCTTGTTAACTGTCGCTGCTCCTCAGCAGATGGAGAATGCACGCACAGGTCTGGTGTGGAAAGTTAAAGCTGAGAGTGGTGTGGAACATTCAGTGTGGTTTTTACTCACTGTACCTTCCTGTTTACCTGAGCATAGAGATTTGTACTGCAGATCAAACCAATCACATTAGCAGGATTAAAGTAAGCAAATGTTATTGCCTACACACACACACACACACACACACACACACACACACACACACACACACACACACACACACACACACATATATTGACAAAATATTTACTGAAAAATTCACCATATCAGTGATAACCCTTTTTCTTTTAAATCTGATTATGTGGAGCATAAAACATAAAAATCACTTTTTTCACTATAGAAACAATAACATATTAGAACAAGTACATTAATATAAACCTGTAATTTGCAGCTGCACTATTGTCTGAACTGCTGTTATAAAATGAATTTTAAAAAAATTATTTTATAAAATAAATGTTATAAAATTAATCCACACTTCCTAATCAATCACTATTAAGAATTAAGAACAGTGCTGTGGTATAAATGTACAGATTCACCGTGCAATTATTTTACTGTCTCATCAATTAAATTTACTCCATATACCTTCTACAAAGCCTACACACACACACACACACACACACTCACACACACACACACACACACACACACACACACACACATATGAGCACTCACACACATACATAATGTGTAAATAGACAAGAGTGATGTACAAAACTCCATTATCATCAGCATCATCAGGATGAACTGAAGCTGAGTAACTGACTGTGTAAATAACATTATATCTGATGGCTTTAGAAGAGAGGAATTACAATGTCACACATCTATATGAAGTCTGGAGCTGTTTCTAATTTTGCATCGTGTCTGAAAAAGAAAAAAAAAAACAGCAACGGTGTGGCCTGAGACAAACAACAATAGCCACACATCCTGTGGAAAGTTTGAGAGGTGAGAAACTGATGGTGTTTCTGAGTAAAGCGACTCGGCGGTCAGAGCGGCCTGCAGAGATGAAACACTCAGAGCTGCAGTGTGTGAAGGGGCAAAGAGACAAACAGAGCTACAAAACCACACACACACGCACACACACACACACACACACACACACACACACACTTTAATACACACTCTATTTATTGAAATAAAGACCAGTTTGCTAATGATTATATGAAAAATAAATGTCAAATTTTCTGCATCCAGTGCAGTGTGTATATTGACCCTGAATGCAATTAGATTGATTAGCACAATTTTATTCACCTAAAATATTAGGAAATAAAATATTTGTGTATGAAACACTGTCAATTTCACTTGAATTACTAGTTTACTCTTCACTCATCATGATTCATTAAAACTCATTTCCAGAAAAAAAAAGACTGGAACCTGCAGCGTGTTGTAACTGATGGCAGATCATTTTGATTTGTCAGTTGTGAATCTTTGGTATAATAGTGTTGCTTAGATGGGAGAGAGAGAGAGAGAGAGAGAGAGAGAGAGAGAGAGAGAGAGAGAGAGAGAGAGAGAGAGAGAGAGAGAGAGAGAGAGAATGTGATTGGTTGGTGTTACAAAGTGGTGAAGGAGGAGTCATACTAAGGCCTGAATAAATCTCCACCCATGTCGACACAGACATCACAGACATCTTGCATATGTTCATTATCATAATTCAGAGCAACAAGTATTAGACATGCCTAAAACTTAAATTTATTCATTTAATAAATTATGTAAGCAAGTTTTATTTATATTAACTGTAACCTATGTTACTTTATATTGTTATTTCACGAGTTCAAAGAGGTTCAAAATCTACATTTAACTTTTGTATATAGATAATAATAATCATTTTAACATATAAACTTTGGCATTGAAACAAATAATATTTTGTTGTTGTTATAGAACAAAATATTTTTTTTCTATAATCTGGAAAAACATACTGACTTATGAAATATGACTTGACTCTCCTGGTTTGATCTGAATGCTGTTACTCTTGACATTGATTGAAACCTACTGTTCTGTGCAAGTCCATCCATCCATCCATTTTCCATAATGTTTATCCTACACAGGGTCACGGTGGAACCTGGAGCCTATCCCACGGAACTCAGGGCACAAGGTGGGGGAAACCCTGGACTGGGTGCCAACCCATCGCAGGTTTTGTGCGTCATTTTTTTAGGAAAAGCCGAATAATACTACTTTTAACACGAGATTTTATGTGCTTGGTTAAGTTTTCATAATAAACATTATTAAAAAAAATAATAAATAAAATAAAATAAAAATAAAAACACTTTGCTATGAAAGAAATAATATGGGAGAATTATATTGTTGGTGAAGGAGAGAAGTTGGTGATAATCACTCAAGGATGAGGGGATTTGTAAGGGCTTGTCATGTGAGGGTTCTTTAAGGCTTCTTAGGAATATTAATGGCTGTTAACTTGCTAAAATGGGTGCCATAAAATGTGGACACCTGTCCATCACACCCATATGTGGTTCATCTCCAAACTGTTGCCACAAAGCTGGAAGCACACAATTGTCTGCAGCATTACAATTTCTCTTCAGTGGAACTACGAGGCCCAAACCTGTTCCAGCATGACAATGCCCCTGTGCATCTGTGCGAGATCTATAAAGGCCAAGGTTGGTCTGGAAGAACTCAAGTCCACTGAACACCTTTATGATGAATTGGAACGCTGACTGCTAACTAATGATCTTGTGATGATCTAATGAACTAATGATCAAGAGCAGGAGAGCAGGATCTTGTGCATGGCAGGATGGCAGGAGTAGGATCTAGATGATTGCAGAGACTTACGGGTCTCGGTTTGACCTCAAGGTCATACATTATATGAAAATATGTGACTAGTATGAAGTCATTTTCATATTCATGTGTTTAATTACCAAAGAAGTCCGATGAATTGTATCTGCAACTGAGAGTCTGAAGAGAAATAGAACTCAACATACTCATACTGTATTCAGTTTATTAATTGTTTAAGCATTACATGATTAAACTTCCCTGATCCTTAATAACCATTATATGTATTTACAGTGCTGCTAGAAAGTTTGTGATTTTTGTACAATTTTCTGTATTTCTGAATAAATCTGATATGAAATGTGATCAGATATTAATCTAAGTCCTAAAACTAGATAAGGAGAACCTAATTAAACAAATGATGCAAAAACATTATAGTTATTACATTTATTTATTGAGCAAAATTATCCAATATTAAATATCTTTGTCAGAAAAAGTATGCAAATCATTGCTTTCAGTAACTGGTGTGACCTCCTTCAACCAAACATTTCCAGTAACTGGTGATCAATCCTGAATAGTGGGTTGAAGGAATTTTGGCCCATACCTCCTCACAAAACTGCTTCAACTCAGTGAAGTTGGTGGGCTTTCTTGCATGAACTGCTCTTTCTAGGTCTTTCCACAGCATTTCTAGACTTTGACTTGGCCATTCCAAAATGTTAGATTGCTTCTGCTTCAAACCTTTCTCTGTAGACTTACGTGTGTGATTAGACTCACTGTCTTGCTGCATGACCCACTTATGGTTAAGCTTCAGTTCACAGACAGATACCCTGACATTCTCCTGTACAACTGGCTGGTGAAATGCAGAATTCATTGATCATCAATGACTGCAAGCCATCCTGGACCTGAGGCAGAAAAGCAGCCCCAAACCATGATACTGTCACCCGCATGCTACATGGTTGGGATGAGATTCTTATGTTGGAATGCAGTGTTTGGTTTTCTAAAGATAAGGCTTTTCATGTAAACCAAAAGTTCTTTTTTGGATTCATCTTTCCACAGAACAGTCTTCCAATAGGCTTCCGGCTTATCCACGTGGTCTTGAGCAAACTTCTGATGGACAGCAGTGTTCTTTTTGGAGAGTAGTGGCTTCCTCCTTGCTATCTTGCCATGCACACTGTTGTTGTTCAGTGTTTGCCTGATGGTGGACTGAATGAACATTGACATTACTCAATGCAAGAGCGGCCTGTAGATCCTTAGATTTTTCATTGTGACTTCCCGTAACATTATTTGCTGCACCCTTGGTGTGCCTTGGAGTGATTGTTGCTGGACGACCACTTCTTGTTAGAGTAACAGTGGTGCTGAATTTCCTCCATTTGTGTATCATCTGCCTCACAGTGGATTAGTGGGGGCCAAACACTTTAGAAATGGTTTTGTAACCTTTTACCACCTAGTGAGCATCGATAACTCTTTTCCTGATGTCCTCAGGAATCTCCTTTGATCAAATAATGACACACTTCCAAAAACCTGTGTAGTGAAGATTAGACTTTAATAGTGAACCAAGTTTATGTTCTTCAAGCATGGAAGGGCCTGCTAAACTCATGCCTGATTGCCATCCCCTTGATTGCAACACCTGACTTCAATTACTCCTTTAAATTAACTCATACTCCTAGAGGTTCACATACTTTTTCAGGCAAAGATATTTTATGTTGGATAATTTTGCTCAATAAATAAATGTAAAAACAATAATGTTTTGCATCATGTGTTTAATTGGGTTCTCTTTATCTAGTTTCAGGAATTAAATAAATATCTAATAACATTTGTAAAAACAAAATGTTAAAGGGTTCACAAATTTCCTTATTATTAATTAATTCGGCAGATACTTTTATCCAAAACAGCTTACAGGAGGCAGAATGCAGAGATCTGGCAGCACTGAAAGACCAGGTTTCCACCAATGAACCAGAAACAAGTGTAAGACATCTAATGGAAAAACAGAGACTTAAATTTGACAAATACACCCACACACACCTACACACCCTGAAACACATCTACACACACCAACACACGCAGTCCCAAGTTAACATGAGGGTTGTAGTAAGTGCTGGTACTCCAGTGCTCACTGACACATTCTGGAGAATGGATCAGAATTACAAAGGAACTTGTTACATCACTGGCACAACTTTTAGAATAAAATAATGAAAATTTTCTCATGTAAAAAGAAAATGTGATCTAGACTTTAGACTAGAATTTTTGAATACTTACATTATTTATATTGTTTACATTATTATTAGTAACAATACATTCCTATTACAATTAAAATAGTCATGTTATAGACCATATAACTTTCTCTCCTTTTTATTTGGTAAACTAATCCACTAAATAATAATGTGGAAACAGAATGTTCTTATTGCTATAATGACTCTAATCACTAGAGTTATTTGTTACAATTATTAATGCAATATCATTCAAAATATATTATCGTGTGGGCAGAAAAAAAAAACAAAGTATGCTAAATAAATTTGTATTTCAAAATTTAAGTTGAAACTGTATAATATTATTCACCGAATTGACAGTTCATTATGTGCAATGATCTATACTTTCAAAACAGATTTGCTTGAATATTAGTCACAGGGTTGCAGAAAGTGAAATGTTGGATAAAACAGGTCGGATATTAATTTGCTCAGTAACCTGACAAGAAAAAGCAAAACAAACAAAAACAAAGTGAAAAAGGGTTATCCAGCTCATTCCCTTCTGTTTTGTTTTCGATGTTATTATTTTTTTTAAGAGTTTGAATACCTATCTGAAGAAAGGTTCAGAAAAGTGAGAGGAGGGACCTCAGTCAGTTATCTACTGCTGCTAACTTGTTAGTCTAGATTGTATGTGGGAAATTACATGTGATGTCAGAACCTCGTCATAAATCTTTTGAACAAAGTGAGATGTGCTCAGTTTGACCATCTGACAGTGTAGGAAGAGGAGACATGCTACTGTATACACAGACCTCAGACTGAAGATGCTGACGATGATGTGGATTACAGTGATGCTTTTTAACAAAATTGGTAAGTGTCTGTGGTTTTGATTGTTTGTAATCAAAGGCATTTAGTGCACTGATGACAATCTCTGTGTATTATAGGTAGAATAAAGTTTGTTCTTTAACTCCTAACAGCAGATTCTGCACAGACACATGATGTCAGTCAGCCGAACCCAACAATCACTGCTGATGTTGGTGATAACGTGACTCTACACTGCTTTCGACTGACAGACGATAACTCTAGAGTCATCTTTTGGTACAAGCAAAAAATAGGACATGAGCCTTGTGTAATGGTCACAGTTCATCACCAACCCACTTACGAAGATGAGTTCAAGTCACCAAGATTCAGCATCGAGAAAGAACAAATGAACTACCATTTAAAAATTGCTAATGTGGAGCCATCAGATGAAGCCATGTATTACTGTGGACTGAGAGATTTTTTAACAAGGTTTGCAAATGGAACATTTTTAGCAGTAAAAGGTAAGAATTTTGAATGTACACAATTAGGTTAATACATTGTAACTTCTAACCCAATTTCCATAGAAGTTGGGATTTTGTTCTAAAATGCAATTAAAAAAAAATGTGATTTGTCAAGTCTCTTGAAACTTTTATTAACTGACAATGGTACAAAGATATTCAATATTTTCACTGACCAACTTAATTGTATTTTGTAAATATAAACAAATTTAGAATTTGATGCCTTCAAATAACTCTGAAAAAGTTGGGACAGAGGCATGTTTACCACTGTGTTACATACTTCCTTTAATGACACTTTTTTCATTTGGGAACTGAGGATTCTCATTGTTGCAGTTTTGCAAGTGGAATTTTTGCCAATTCTTACTTGACACAAGACTTCAGCTGCTCAGCAGTCCTTGGTCACCATTGTCTGATTCTCCTCTTCATGATGCGCCATAGGAGACAGATCTGGATTGCTGGCAGGCCAGTCAAGCACATGCACTCTTGTGTCTGCAAAGCCATGCTGTTGTAGCACGTGCAGAATGAGTCCTGGCATTGTCTTGCTGAAATAACCATGGACTTCCTGGGAAAAGACATTGCCTTGATGTATGTTTACCTTCAGACATATGCAAGTCACCCATGCTGTGGGCACCGATGCACCCGCATACCATCACAGATGCTGGTTTTTGCACCTTTCACTTATAACAGTTTGGTTGGTCTTTTTCATCTTTGGCACGGAGAACTCGATGTCCATTGTTCCCAAAAACAAGCTGAAACGTGGACTCATCTGACAACAGCACACGTTTCCACTACCTTTCAGTCCATCTGAGATGAGCTCGGGCCCAGAGAACTTGGCGGCGTTTCTGCATAGAGTTGATATGTGGCTTCCTCCTTGCGTAATAGAGTTTCGGGTTGCATTTCTGGATGCAGCAGACTATGTTGAGTGACAACGGTTTTCCGAAGTACTCCTGAGCCCATGTGGTTATATTTATCAGAGTAGCATGGCGATTTCTCAGGCAATGCCGCCTGAGGGCTCGAAGGTCACACGCATTCAACAGTGGTTTCCGGCCTTACCCTTTATGCAATGAGATTTCTCAGGATTCCCTGTATCTTTTGACAATATTATGCTCTGTAGATGGTGAAAGACCTCAATTCATTGTAATCTTGTGTTGAGCAATGTTCTTTTTGAACTGACTGACAATTCTCTCACGAAGTTTGGCACAAAGTGGTGAGCCACGACCCATCCTTGCTTGCAAAGACTGAGCTTTTGGTGGCTTTTATGCCCAATCCTGATACCCTTCCCTATTACCAATTAACCTGATTCTTACTGTAATTTAAAAAAAATGTATAAATATAAACATTATGTATCAGCTCTCTAGAGTACCGTGTTGGCCTTGATACTTCTAGCAGTCATTGTCTCTTGCTATGCTATAATTGACTGCATCTGCTTTATTGGCAATATTTATTATAAAGGTCTAAATATGAAAATAACCTAACTGTAATCTTACACTGTATATGTTTTACATTGACCAGGTGATGGAGATGTAAAAGTGTCAGTGTTGCAGAGCAGCATGTTGGACTCGGTTCCTGCACGAGCGTCAGTGACTCTGCAGTGCTCGGTTCTCTCTGAGAGCAGAGCAGCAGAACTCCAAGTGCTCTGGTTCAGAGCTGCTCCACCACAATCCCATCCTCAAATCATTTACACTCATCACAACAGCAGTCATCAGTGTGAGAGCGACTCTTCTACACACACCTGTGTGTACAACTTCTCCAAGAACATCGTCAGCCTCAATGATACTGGAACTTACTACTGCGCTTTGGCCGTGTGTGGGAAGATCATTTTTGGGAACGGGACACGAGTACAATTGGGTAAGAAGCATTATTGATATATAATGTAGTATATTGTTGTATAATATAGTGATATTGTTCTGGCACAATGTTGTCTAATTACAAATATTTATATTTTTAACAAAACATACATCTCAAATCATTATTCTTGCTCATTTTGAATGACCTAAAGAAATGAGTTGGTTTATCATAAAAATAAAACACTTAACCTATATTTAACACTGTGATATTTACTGTGTGACAGAGAGATCTGTGGATCCGGTAGTGATCTGCATCGCTATAGCTTTGGGAGTGTGTGTGGTTGTGATCATTGCTTTAATCTTTGTCCTAACCTGTGAAGGAAGAACCAGAGGTAAGTCTGCATTATGGCTATTATTAACATTATTGTATTAATATAACATTATTTTAAAAATATATTATTTCCATTATATACAGTGTCACAATTGTATTAGTTATTATATTGCTATATTCAACAAATTGGCAACATATACACCAAGTTACAGTTTATTAAATATACTAACTTATCTGGTACAAAGCAGATTTATTGTTACCATCCCAAAGTTTTTTAACTAATAAGCGACTGAAGTGTTTTATTCCTCTTACTATACTACAGCAATTTGCCAACAATTGCATTTTTAATTTATTAAAAGCAACATTTCATGATTTTTATTAATTTATTATAGTTACATTTAATGCTGTGGAACATCCACAAAACAAGATAGTTCCTTTTATATAGCAGCTATACTAGTTTTCTTTCTTTCATTTTCTTTTCTACAGTGACATTAAAACAATGTTCTGTGACACAAAAGACCCTAAATCAGGTAAATTTTCAGGATATGTGAATACATGATATTAGAAACAGACAAGCAATTAGTTCAACATTTTTGCATCAAAAGTATAATAATTCTAGAGTCTAATTATTCTATCTTCTAATTATCACTTCTCCATTCCTACAGGATTGTGACATTGTGGAGGTGAATTACGCTGCCTTAGATTTCAATGAGAGGAGAGCCAAAAGAGGACGAGTAAAGAAACAACAACAAGATATTATATATTCTGATGTGCGAGGTCTTTCTATAACTTAGATTTAATCTCTAATCTGATTCAATGTCATTAGCTATTTTATTAACTCATGACATGAAACTCATGGTTTCATTTTCACTGTAGATATGTCTTTGTTAATGATTGTTCAGACTGAATCTAAACTGAAAGCTGAATGATCTAGAAGTCTCAAAATCACTGGAACACTGGTTCTGTCAAGGACCAGAGAGTGAAATGAGAAAGCAGTTTTGCAGACATTGTTATGGGTGTGGAAAAATAAAAAATAAAAAAACATAAAATGTCCTGCCTTTTATGTTGTGTTATGAATATTAGTATCACAAGGTTAGCAATATATCCATCCATCAATATACTAATATCCACAATATTGGCACCCTTGGTAAATATGAGCAAAGAAGGCTGTGACAAATTTGTCTTTATTGTTTAACCTTTTGATTGTTTGTTCAAAAAATTCACAAAAATACTCTGCTCTCATGGATTTCAAACAATTGCAAACAAAACCCAGGCTTATCAAAAAAAAAAAAAAAAAATTTAAAGTTAAATATATGTGTGCCACAATTATTGGCACCCTTTTAGTCAATACTTTGTGTTACCTCCCAAGAAAACAGCTCTGAGTCTTCTCCTATAATGCCTGATGAGGTTGGAGAATGCATGGCAAGGGATCTGAGACCATTCCTCCATACAGAATCTCTCCAGATCCTTCAAATTTTGAGGTCCACGCTGGTGGACTCTCCTCTTCAGTTCACCCCACAGGTTTTCTATGGGTTTCAAGTCAGGGGACTGGAATGGCCATGGCAGGACCTTGATTTTGTGGTCAGTAAACCATTTTTGTGTTATTGCCCTGATGGTGGAAATGGGCATAGCTTTTGCTATTTTCTTATAGCCACTTCCCAATATGTGAAGCTCAACAACCTTACTCTGGACAATAAATACACAGGACATGGACTGTAAACTGTAAGTTATTGTGTAATGTAGCAGGACAAGTATAGCAGCAATACTGGCAATGTACTCAGTTGGACCTTATGACAACTCACCAAGAGGACATGCAGTACACAGACCTCAGACTCATGATGATGTTGGTGGTATGGATTACAGCGGTTCTTATTCATAAAATTGGTAAGTGCTGATGTTTTGTAATTTCTGTTTTCTAATCATATACAGAATGGACATATTAAGAATAAAAAAAACAACCAACTAGATTTGCTAAAAAAACATTTTGCAATGATTGACATATCTAGTCTAATTTCAGTTTAATTCAAATCATCTGGAGATTTAGGGCATTTCAGCTTAAACCACTGCATTGTTCAGTATTAAATTGAGAATTTGAGTCTTTTTTATGGAAGACTGTATGTCTGGCAAAAGTATAATCAATGAAACCCAACAGAAATTGCCTTTGTAAATTATTTAGAAAGTAAAATCTCTTGGAGAATACATTTTTTGTTCCCTTAACATCAGATCCAGCACAAACGAACGGTGGCCATCAGCTGAACCCGGTGATTACTGCTACTGCAGGTGATAAAGTGACTCTATAGTGCTTTCTGCTGGGGGAACAAAAAACTGAACCCATCATTTGGTACAAGCAAGCAGGAGGACGTGAACCTTCCTAAGTGGCTGTGGTACAGAAAGCACAGGATCCCATTTACAAAGACGAACTGAATTCTCCAAGGTTCAGAAAGGAAGCAAGAGCTGTCATTTGAGAACAATCAATGTGAAACCATCAGATGAAGCCATGAAGTCAATATTTGGTGTGACAAAAAATACAAAATAAAATAAAAATGGTAGTCTCCGGTACAATTAGTGCAGTTTTATAAGGAAATGATGTTAAGTTTTATTGAGCATCTTGCAGAACCAGCCACAGTTCTTCTGGACACTTTGACTTTCGCACTCGCTTCTTATTTTTGCAGCAAAACCCAGCAGCCTTCATTGTGTTTTTTTGTCTGAAAAGTGTCTCTTATGTAATATGCTGCTTTCTTTAATGACATACAAACATTTTTTTCTGTAACATTTAATTTTGTGCTATAAAACTAATGTTTGGGAATCGAAAATGTTTTTTCTACTGACCTGATAATGTAAAAGTCATAAAATAAAAAAAATCTATAACAAAGTTTGTACTAAAAAAAAAGTATGCCTATATATATATATATATATATATATATATATATATATATATATATATATATATATATATATATATATATATATATATATATATATAATCATTACATTTTCATAAGGTATGAAAATGCCAGGATTGTTTGTCATTATTGGTATAAAAGTGGTAACATAATTATGTACAGTTAGTTAAGTGTGTGTATAAGATATGTGAGATAGCCTGTGTACACTTATTTATGTACAATGATGTGTCATTTGTAACACAAACTCTGTTAGAAATGTGACTATTAAGAATGTTTAGGAGGTTTGATTAGAACCACAATTCCAAAATAGTTGGGACGCTGTGTAAAATGTAAATAAAAACAGAATGCCATGATTTGCAAATCTCATAAACCCATATGTTATTCACAATAGAACATAGAAAACATATCAAATGTTTAAACTGAGTAAATGTACCATTTTAAGAAAAAAATATTTTGAATTTATTTGGATTTGGCTGCAACACGTCTCAAAACTCTTGGAACTGGGCAACAAAAGGCTGGAAAAGTAAGTGTTACTAAAAAGAAACAGCTGGATGACCATTTTGCAACTATGTAGGTTGATTGGCAATGGATCAGTAACATGATTGGGTATAAAAAGAGTATCTTAGAGAGGCAGAGTCTTTCAGAAATAAAGATGCGCAGAGGTTCACCAATCTGCGAAAAACTTCGTCTACAATTTGTGGAACAATTTCAGAATAATGTTCCTCAATGTAAAATTGTGAAGACTTTGAATGTCTCATCATCTACAGTACATAATATCAACAAAAGATTTCAAGAATCTGGAGCAATATCTGTGCGCAAGGGACAAGGGCAAAAATCAATATTGCATACCTGTGATCTTCGGGGCCTCAGGCAGCACTGCATTAAAAACAGGCATGATTGTGTAATGGAAATCACTGCATGGGCTCAGAAACACCTCAGAACTCATTGTCTGTGAACACAGTTCACAGTGCCATCCACAAATGCAGGTTAAAGCTCTATCATGCAAAGAAGAAGCCATATGTGAACATGATTCAGAAAGGCCACCATCTTCTCTGGGCCAAAGCTCATTTAAAATGGACTGAGGGAAAGTGGAAAACTGTTCTGTAGTCAGATGAATTGAAATTTGAAATTCTTTTGGAAACCATGGACACAGCGTCCTCGAAACTAAAGAGGACTAAAGAGGAGAGGGACCATCCGGCTTGTTATCAGCACACAGTTCAAAAGCCTGCATCTCTGACGGTATGGGGGTGCATTAGTGCCTATGGAATGGACAGCTTGCACATGTGGAAAGGCACCAGCAATGCTGAAAGGTATATACAGGTTTTAGAGCAACATATGCTTCCAACCAGACTACGTTTTTTTCAGGGAAGGCCTTGCATATTTCAGCAAGACAATGCTAAACCACATACTGCATCTATTCCAACAGCATGGCTTCATAGTAGAAGAGTCCGGGTGCTGAACTGGCCTGCCTGCAATTCAGACTTTTCACCAATTGAAAACATTTGGCGCGTCAAGAAACGAAAAATACGACAAAGAAGACCCAGGATTGTTGAACAGCTAGAATCCTGTATCAGACACAAATGGGACAACATTCCTCTCCCAAAACTCCAGCACCTGATTTCCTCAGTTCCCAGACGTATACGGACTGTTGATAAAAGAAGAGGGGGAGCTATACAGTGGTAAACATTGCCCTGTCCCAATTTTTTGGAGACATGTTGTGGCCATCAAATTCAAAATTACCTTATGTTTTCCTTAGAAATTACCCAGTTCCTCAGTTTAAACATTTCATATGTTTTCTATGTATATATTTTGCAGTGACCAGGTGATGGAGATGTAAAAGTGTCAGTATTCCATAGCGGCGTGTGGGACTCGGTTCCTGCAGGAGCGTCAGTGACTCTGCAGTGCTCGGTTCTCTCTGAGAGCAGAGCAGCAGAACTCCAAGTGCTGTTCCACCACAATCCCGTCCTCAAATCATTTACACTCATCACAACAGCAGCCATCAGTGTGAGAGCGACTCTTCTACACACATCTGTGTGTACAACTTCTCCAAGAACATCCTCAGCCTTAATGATACTGGCACTTATTACTGCACTGCGGCCGTGTGTGGGAAGATCATTTTTGGGAACGGGACACGAGTAGGACTGGAAAAATTTGGTTAGTAAACAAGGATCCTCAAAAGGTGGAAAGATAATTTTTACTGAGTTTATCTTCTCTTAGTAAGAATATAAGATTTTATTAATAAGCAAAATGTAGGTATAGTTATTATTTTATACTGTATGTACAAGAAATTTTGTGATATGCTGTATAAGATACTGTACATCATTATTTTTGTGCTACAGTACAAGCTGTGGATCCTGTAATGATCTGCCTCTCTGTAGCTTTGGGAGTGTGTGTGTTTGTGATCTTTGCTCATGTGTTAAGCTGTAAAGGGAGAAACTGTGAATATTTTAGTGGTGAGTCTTTATTAAGGTTGTGTATCTGAATATTATATCATACACTGTAGGTACAATTATATAATATGTATTAAATCCTGATGAAATCATATATTTTCCTTTACAGTGAGATCTCATCAAGGTTCTATAGTAGAGAAAACACTCAATCAGGTAAATAAAACTCTAAAATGTGCATTTTTTAAATAAACACAATGGTATCAGGGATCACAATGACAAATATAACACTAATAGTGATTTAATTCCGATAGCTGTCATTTACAATGAACGCTTTGTGTTGATTCCCACAGGGCCGTTCTGCTGTCGAGGTCAATTTCTCTGCTTTACATTTCAAAGAGAGGAAAATCAAACCTCAGAATAGTGTGTATTCTGAAGTGGTTTACTCCTCTTTTGCTTAGAATATATTATATTATATTATATTATATTATATTATATTATATTATATACAGTATAATGAGAGAGTATCTCTCTCACGCTCTCTCATGGATGCATTGATCAATAGTAAATCTAGAGCAAGCCTTAAATGTATTATTATTATTATTATTATTATTATTATTATTATTATTATTATTATTATTATTATTATTATTTTTTTATTTTTTTTATTTATTAATTAATTTATTTATTTTTTGTGGCTGTAAGTGGATGAATTCAGTGGATTGGAGTAAAAGTAAGAGGAAAGATGAGATGAAAGCTCATGCCATCTGAAATCATTTTAAACTGTTAGTATCGTTACAGTCCTACGCCAAATGTAGAGACACATAAGGTGCTCTCTACAGAATTTCTGTAATTTCTACAATAAAATACTGTGTTTAATCAAGTGTGATCATTTTAATGTGTTTTATGTTTCAATACAGCAACCTGGAAAAATACTGTCAATATCAAAGCACCTTACTGTATTACTATTGTAACATTTCTGTGATTATATTGTAGTAATAGAGTAAAACATACATTAACATTAACTTTACTGTAAAACTATGACTCCAAAGCATTTACCTGAAGAAGCAAATGCCCTCATCTTCTCCTGGCTCTTAGTAAACAGTACAGCTTCAATAATATGACATTTGTGCAATAGGTTTAAAGGTGCATTTTTCCCTTTCTTACTGTACAAGTACAAATAACACAGAAAATATGTAGAATATGCTAAAAAAAATAAAATAATAATAATAATTGTTTAAGCAGCAGCATTAAGATAATTAAACCTGACCTTAGACTGAATTTGCTGGGACGACCACTCCTGGAAGACTGGTAACTGTCTTGAAGGCTACTGTCTCATATTTATATTTTGATCCAAAACCCAATGTAAATTGAGTGTATAAAAAAAAAGATGTAATTGTCAGCAGACTTCATGAGACAAGAAACTCAACATGCTCCGAGTGTCCTCACTACAACCTCCTGGGCATGCACATTTCTAAAGGCCTCAAATGAACCACCAACACATCCTCCCTGCTTATGAAAGCCCATCTATGCCTATGTTGTCTCAAGAGTCTGACTAAGCCATAGCTGTCAAAAGGGATATTTAAACATTAAAAAAACACATCCAGAGTATCACTGGTCCATCACTAACCCCCTAATCAGAAATCTACCCCCAGCAAAACAAGAGCATGCAGAATGACCAACATTTCTATTCATCTTAACCACAGTCTCCTCTTCCTTACTAGCACCTGGTAAGAGATCCTGAAGCATTTGAGCCACAGCTAGGAGACTCTCTAACAGCTTCTACTTTTCCCAGGATGTAAAAGTCATAAATGCTAGGCCCTCTAAACTGCGGAAAAGTGCAGACATACCATATGGCCATTAATAGTAGCAGCATCTTTGGCTATTAGCTGCATAACACAGCCTGTGTTGTTTCGTGTCCACGTTATCCTTTAATGTATAAATCCTGTGATGTATAAATCTGAAGTGACGGTGCACTCTAATGAGGTGAAATTTACTGAAGTCATCAAATTGTTATAACTGGCACCAGTTAAAAAATGGCTCTTTTAAAATCATTGCATTAAAAGCTTAAGCTTAATCTGTTGTATACATAAAATCTAGTGATGGTTTCCATTGGTTTTATATGTTTATAATAATCTGATGATCACAAGTCTGCATGATATTGTATTTAATCATTGCTATCAGGCAAAAACAACAACAACAACAACAACAACAACAGATAAATCCACATTCACTGAATGAATGATGGTTGTAAGTTGAGTGAATTGAAAAGTCGGGAGTAAATACTATTTATAATACTGTGTTCTGGTCACCACATACAAAGTAAATTAAAAAAAAAAAAAGAAAGAAAAAAGAAAACAAAAAGCCCTTAAAAGATTTTGGAAGCCAGTTTTGCAACAAGTCGTATGTTAAGACCAATATTTATACAGTAATACTACTGCTGATATATCTCCACTAGATTTCATCTCCAATGATATCTCCACTGCATTCACTGGTTTCTCACTTATACGCATAAACCTCCCACCACTATCTGACCCTCTAAAATAATCCATTATAACTATTACAATAATAATTGAATTAATAATTACAATAATACATTATTGCACTGTGATTTCCGTGTCCTTTCACCCTAACACAGAGATAAATGAATAAAGCAAGCCCTGCCCCCAGTCACTGACTTACATTTAAGGCCAACCCACAACCTTTTTGAAACTTAACTATTAAAGAAACATTACTTTTTTTTACTTTTGAAACTTTCAGAATAATGCTAAGGAACATGTATTTGTTACATCTTTAATGAAATTGATCTTTACATTTCTTGTGTATTCAGCAAAAGTCATACAAGTTAGAATAATCCAAATGAGGCCATGAAATCTGTAAATGGTGCAACACAGTTGCCTTACTGAAGTACAAAAATGGATTTTATTTAACATTAATAATAAGACACTTACAAGAAATAATGGGGTAAAAAAAAGGAGTTAAATAAAGTAATTAACAAGAAAAACCGGAGGCATCACTGAATAAAAAGTAATATCTTGAATATAGGCAAAAATATTGCATGATATTTTTCTTTATGAGATTATTGTAAACAAATATAAGATTATATCTAGGCTTCTTTTGTTCTGTTGGCATATAATTTTGCTATTAGAAATAAACATATGTTACACATTACAGTTATATTTCACATCGGAGTACACACACACATCTGATGAGCCAGTTTTCCATTTTTCAGCGTTGGATTTCCTCTTGGAGAATTGCAAGGCTGCATAATTCAGTGTTTCTGCTTCAGAGTCCTGAACAATAAAATAGTAATGCAAAACATAACAAGTCTAGCTCAAAGTAATAACCACACAACATGGGCAACTGCACTTTACACACTAACTACACACAAGGACAGCTTCACAATAAAAGCTTGGGATTGTTGTGCAAATCTGAGCAAACTGACCGTATAAATTATATCTAGAACATTATAATAAGCAGCATATGAATGTAGCAATGTTGCACATACATGATTTGGACATTTAGTGAGACTTATGTGTGACTAAAGGAGACAAAACAAACAAAACAAACAAAACAAAACAAAACAAAACAAAACAAAACAAAACAAAAAACAACCTACAGTATAATAGTATAAAATCGACACTTTTTTTTTTTTTTTTTTTGCACACTTACCTGCCTCATTCCTGAAGAATCTTCTATAGAAGTGTTTACTATTAATACATAAATACACCCATTAGTGATTTTTAATAGGAATAAAAGTAACTGGACTTATTATATGATGACAAAATCACTTACTTTTATTACATTTTCTTCTCCTCAGTACGAAATAAGTGAGGCAGAAAATCAGAAGTGCACACAAACCCAAAGCCGTTCCCAAACCGAGCACTGTCCAATGTAGAGATCTAATCTTTTCCGGTTGTTATTTTACCACATTACATTCATATTAGTACAAATGGAATTCTGAGCAAATTATGCTGTACGAATTAATTAATGCTGAATTATAAGACACCGTACCTGTTTTCTCTTGTGTGTTCATGTTAGTGTTGTTTCCATGCAGTGTTGGTTCACACACCACTGAATTATCACACAGAGCTGGTTTAGATGTTTCTGATGCAATAGTAACATGATCACCTATAAACATTTATCATGATTCACTAAAAGTCTGTAACTCAGTGATGTTGAAGAAAACACAGTTAGCATTTCACTACTTCACTATTATTTGTCGTCCAGGTTGAACATGCTAATGATAGTAAGGAAAAATATCACTACATTAAACCAGGAGTTTAATCAATTTAACCCAAAATCCTACCTTTAATTTTTAAATAAGTCCCATCTCCAAACACAAACTTGTTTTCCATCAGTGCACAGAAGTACATGGCTTCATCGGACTGAGTGGTGTTTAAAATGGTCATATTGAAGCAGTTTGAAGATCTTTCTATTTGAAAACGAGACTCTTGGAATCCATTATAAAATGTTTCTCCAGCAGCTTTAAAGAACTTAACTATAATCTGAGGCTGTTTTCTGTTTGGTTGCTTGAACAAATATATCATCCAAAGTGTTTTTTCTGAAACACAACACCGCAGAGTCGCCGAGTCCCCGATATCCACACTGAGCTCTTTATCAGGCTGATGAACTGGTGACTCTGTGGGGGATTGTGCCGTAACCCAGCGTCTACCAGGTTGGACTGTATCTGCAAAAACAAATGCATTAATTAGGCAATGAATGTACTTAAGATATTATCATACACAATGTGCTATTAAAGATTGAAATTGAACCTTGAAGGAATAATATTGGAGTTTCTTCTACAAACAACTCCATACAAAATAAGTCATTTAAAGTAATAGCCTCCATAGATTAAAAAAAAAAATACATCATACAATGAATTGATAGGAATAATTACTTAATTAATTCACTTGATTTTAATTACTTGCTCATATTACTTACACATGGTGATGAAGATCAAAATTAAGATCCGGAATCCGGTCATTTTTCATTTCTCAGAAATTCTGCAGTGTTTGTAATCTGTAGCAACAGATTATGAATGTGCTTGAGGCGTGGTTTGAATTTATATTTATACTCTTGGTGGTCTGTACTGATCACGCCCCATAATATGATGTGATTGGTTTTAATAAAAAGAAAAAAAAAAAAAAAAAAAAAAAAAAAAGACATGATAAGCAAGTTGATCTGATCTGCCTACATCTACACCACATTTGTGCCATAACTGTGTGTTGGTGTTGCACAGAGATGTCATGACAAAGATGCTAAGACAGAATGGAAAATGTGGTTTACTTGTACACTCACTTGTGCCTACACTAAAATATCATTGTTTATTTTAATTGCTCTCTGAATACAACCTGTGTGTACAAAACTTTGCTTATGTAGTAAGGTTGAAGGTTGAAAAATATTGATTCTACTCATTTTCAAGTGTGCTTCTCTGGGCTATGCTGTTGTGTGTAGCCAGGAAATAACGTAGGCCTGCATACTTGGCTAGATTTTTCTAACATCTGTGGAAAGACTCTCAAACGTAGGCACTTTGTAAAAGTCAGCAGATTTTCCTACAATGAAATTAATTCCTGTTACGGATTACATTACTGATATTTCTCTTTGTCTAAAAATTAATGAGACAAAAAGTACAGTTTTTCATGTTACTGAGAAACCAGAAAGTGTTTGTGAGACTCAAGTCTCATGTAAGATACATAAACAGTTAAAAAGTTAAAGAAAAATAAATAAATTATACAAATAAATAAATAATCATTCTTTATTTACTTAGGATATTGTTATTATTCATCTTGGAGAATTACAGTGTCTCAGCTTCAGATTCGTGAAATAAATTAATGGAAAAATAATAATAAAAAGTCCAGATCAAAGTAATAACCATACAGAATGCATTATACACACTAACTACACACAACAAGAGCAGCATCAAAATAAAATCTGATGGAACTGACTGTATATTGTAAATTGTAACTTGAACATTATAATGAGCAGCGTATGAATGTAGCAACATATAAAATGCACAGGTGTGGTATTGCAATTACAATAAAGACTTAGTGTGATTAAAGGAGACATTGTGGTATCTATAGGAAACAGAATTATCCATACAGATCCATACAGTGTACATCGATCAGCCATAACATTAAAACCACATGCCTAATATTGTGTAGGCCCCCCTTGTGCCACCAAAACATCTCTGACCCATTGAGGCATGGATCTCTGAAGGTATGCTGAGGTATCTGACACCAAGCAGCAGATTCTGTAGGTCCTTTAAGTTGTGAGGTGGGGCCTCCATGGATCAAACCTGTTTGTCCAACACATCCCACAGATACTCGATTGGATTGAGATCTGGGGAATTTGGAGGCCAAACCAAGACCTTGAACTCTTTGCCATGTTCCTCAAACCATTCCTGAACAATTTCTGCAGTGTGGCAGGGAGCATTATCCTGCTGAAAGAGGACACTGCCATTAGGGAACACCTTTGCCATTAAGGGGTGTACTTGGTCTGCAACAATGATTAGGTAGGTGGTACTTGTCAAAGTGACATCAGGGGTCAACATGGGCACTCTGACTGGTCCCATATGCAGCAAGCTGCGATGCACTGTATGTTCTGACACCTTTCTATCACAGCCAGCATGAACCTTTTCAGCAATTTGTGCTACAGTAGCTCTTCTGTGGGATCGGACCAGACGGGCTAGTCTTCACTCCCCACATGCATCAGTGAGCCTTGGATGCACATGACCCAGTCACTGGTTGTCCTTCCTTGTACCACTTTTGGTAGGTACCAACCACTGCATACCGGGGTCACCCCACAAAACCTGTCATTTTGGAGATGCTCTGACCCAGTCATCTAGCCATCACAAATTGGCCCTTATCAATGCTGCTCAGATCCTTACACTTGCCCATTCTTCCTGCTTCCAACAAATCAACTTTGAGAACTGACTGTTTACTTGCTGCCTAATATGTCCCAACCCCTTGACAGGTGCCATTGTAATGAGATAATCAATGTTATTCACTTCACCTGTCACTGATTTTAAGTTTATGTCTAATTGGTGTATAATACCTAATATAAAGAAAAACTCTATCACATTGTTTATCTTTACCTATACAGCATAATTTTGCTAATATCTGTGTCTGCATGCATACAGTGGGGTCTAAAAGTCTGAGACAACCAGTAAAAATGCTTCAATTTTGCAGGATTTTCTAATTTAATACAAACTTTTTCATAAGAAATTATATTTTTAGCAGTAACGAGTGAAAAGTATAATCTTAGAAATATTTACACAAATTTCAGAATTTCTTTATTTGTTTTGTATCCCCTTTTGCTTTACTGACAGCATGAACTTGTCACAACACGGGAGGCGAGTTGGATGCAAGTGCAGATTATATTTAATAAAAAGTAAACAAAACAATAAACATAACATAATCATAAACTATGAACTTGGGACACTAAGAAAAGACACATGGACATAAAGGCATAACACACAAAAACTGTGACTTATATAGTAGTGCTAATAAAACGCAATCGTGAATCAGGTACAGACAGTCATGTGACATGGTGAAGTGGCTGATGGGAATTGTGGTCTTTAGTCTTTCTCTGGCATTTCCCTGACAGCACTCTAGCTGGAATGGACTCCATAAGGTTTTTTGTAAAACCTTATGATCAATGTTAGTTCAAATCCATCAGTGTGCTCTCAAGATATTATTACATATTTCCTTTCTTTCTTTTACATTTTTTTTATTTCGAGTTTTAAATGAAAAAAAAAAAAAAAAAAAAAAAAAAAAAAAAAAAAAAAAAAAAAACAGTTACCCAGATTTTCACAGCTTTTCAGCAAATAATAACACACAGTAAAAAGACACATTAGCATCAGTCATGTGACTTCTGAGATAGACATTATAAAAGGTGCGATAAGCTGTTAAGCACTGTGGCCCTTATTTAGCAAGGGTGCCAATAATATGTAATAATAAAAATTTTTAACATTTTACTTACTACTTGGTTGAAATCATACAGAGAATAAAGATAAAAAAAATGAATTGATTAATAATAATAATAATAATAATAATAATAATAATAATAATAATAATAATAATAATAATAATAATAATAATATTGGTGGAATATCAACCCATCATTACACTAAATCATTAAAACCTGTAGCAAGACGTCGGTTTAGCCCTTAATAATGTGTTCTGGACTTTTGTTACATATTACAGTTTCACGTACATAACATCAGTATACACCATATAGTCCCTTCCTTCAGGTGGAACTTTTGTCTTGAACAATTGCAAAGCTTCATAAGTCAATCTGTCAACATGAGATTCCTGAAAATATAAGAATTAAATGATTGAATTATATTGAGTTGAATAAATTATAGGACCAACACTGAGCAGATGGATCACACTCAGCACAACAGTGACAATAACACAGTACTGGTACGAGTTTAAGACCTCAGTGTCACTGCTAAATCAAAAGGTAATCAAATATAGACCATTATAAGCAGCAGTATATGAATGTAGTATCATATAAAATATATATTATATAAATAAGAAAATGTGATTAATGGAGACATCTATAAAAATAACAATAACTTTTTTCTTCTATAACCTACACTCTATAAAACAAATAGTTCTCTTATGTGCACGCGTACCTGCCTCAATCCGGGACAATCTTCTATATAAGTGTTTACTGTTAATACAGAAATAACCAAAATTAGTCATTCTGATAAATCATAAATATAATTGAAAATATAATTTTATGACAAAAGCACTTACATTTATCACATGATCTCCTCAGTATGAAATAAATGAGACAGAAAATCAGTGCACACAAGCCCAAAGCCGTTCCCAAACCGAGCACTGTCCAATGTAAAGAGCTGATACTGTTATTTCACTACATTACATTTACATCAGTACAAATGATTTTATAGGTAAGTTAAGATTTATGAATTAAGGATAATTCATTAATATTGACTAATGAATTATAAAACATCTTACCTGTTTTCTCTTGTGTGTTCATGTTAGTTCTGTTTGCATGCAGTGTTGGTTCACACACCACTGAATTATCACACAGAGCTGGTTTAGATGTTTCTGATGAAATAGTAACATGATCAGCTATAAACATTTATCACAATTCACTAAAAGTCTGTAACTCAGTGATGTTGAAGAAAACACAGTTAGCATTTCACTACTTCACTATTATTTGTCATCCAGGTTGAACATGCTAATGATAGTAAGGAAAAATATCACTACATTAAACCAGGAGTTTAATCAATTTAACCCAAAATCCTACCTTTAATTTTTAAATAAGTCCCATCTCCAAACACAAACTTGTTTTCCATCAGTGCACAGAAGCACATGGCTTCATCGGACTGAGTGGTGTTTAAAATGGTCATATTGAAGCAGTTTGAAGATCTTTCTATTTGAAAACGAGACTCTTGGAATCCATTATAAAATGTTTCTCCAGCAGCTTTAAAGAACTTAACTATAATCTGAGGCTGTTTTCTGTTTGGTTGCTTGAACAAATATATCATCCAAAGTGTTTTTTCTGAAACACAACACCGCAGAGTCGCCGAGTCCCCGATATCCACACTGAGCTCTTTATCAGGCTGATGAACTGGTGACTCTGTGGGGGATTGTGCCGTAACCCAGCGTCTACCAGGTTGGACTGTATCTGCAAAAACAAATGCATTAATTAGGCAATGAATGTACTTAAGATATTATCATACACAATGTGCTATTAAAGATTGAAATTGAACCTTGAAGGAATAATATTGGAGTTTCTTCTACAAACAACTCCATACAAAATAAGTCATTTAAAGTAATAGCCTCCATAGATTAAAAAAAAAAATACATCATACAATGAATTGATAGGAATAATTACTTAATTAATTCACTTGATTTTAATTACTTGCTCATATTACTTACACATGGTGATGAAGATCAAAATTAAGATCCGGAATCCGGTCATTTTTCATTTCTCAGAAATTCTGCAGTGTTTGTAATCTGTAGCAACAGATTATGAATGTGCTTGAGGCGTGGTTTGAATTTATATTTATACTCTTGGTGGTCTGTACTGATCACGCCCCATAATATGATGTGATTGGTTTTAATAAAAAGAAAAAAAAAAAAAAAAAAAAAAAAAAGACATGATAAGCAAGTTGATCTGATCTGCCTACATCTACACCACATTTGTGCCATAACTGTGTGTTGGTGTTGCACAGAGATGTCATGACAAAGATGCTAAGACAGAATGGAAAATGTGGTTTACTTGTACACTCACTTGTGCCTACACTAAAATATCATTGTTTATTTTAATTGCTCTCTGAATACAACCTGTGTGTACAAAACTTTGCTTATGTAGTAAGGTTGAAGGTTGAAAAATATTGATTCTACTCATTTTCAAGTGTGCTTCTCTGGGCTATGCTGTTGTGTGTAGCCAGGAAATAACGTAGGCCTGCATACTTGGCTAGATTTTTCTAACATCTGTGGAAAGACTCTCAAACGTAGGCACTTTGTAAAAGTCAGCAGATTTTCCTACAATGAAATTAATTCCTGTTACGGATTACATTACTGATATTTCTCTTTGTCTAAAAATTAATGAGACAAAAAGTACAGTTTTTCATGTTACTGAGAAACCAGAAAGTGTTTGTGAGACTCAAGTCTCATGTAAGATACATAAACAGTTAAAAAGTTAAAGAAAAATAAATAAATTATACAAATAAATAAATAATCATTCTTTATTTACTTAGGATATTGTTATTATTCATCTTGGAGAATTACAGTGTCTCAGCTTCAGATTCGTGAAATAAATTAATGGAAAAATAATAATAAAAAGTCCAGATCAAAGTAATAACCATACAGAATGCATTATACACACTAACTACACACAACAAGAGCAGCATCAAAATAAAATCTGATGGAACTGACTGTATATTGTAAATTGTAACTTGAACATTATAATGAGCAGCGTATGAATGTAGCAACATATAAAATGCACAGGTGTGGTATTGCAATTACAATAAAGACTTAGTGTGATTAAAGGAGACATTGTGGTATCTATAGGAAACAGAATTATCCATACAGATCCATACAGTGTACATCGATCAGCCATAACATTAAAACCACATGCCTAATATTGTGTAGGCCCCCCTTGTGCCACCAAAACATCTCTGACCCATTGAGGCATGGATCTCTGAAGGTATGCTGAGGTATCTGACACCAAGCAGCAGATTCTGTAGGTCCTTTAAGTTGTGAGGTGGGGCCTCCATGGATCAAACCTGTTTGTCCAACACATCCCACAGATACTCGATTGGATTGAGATCTGGGGAATTTGGAGGCCAAACCAAGACCTTGAACTCTTTGCCATGTTCCTCAAACCATTCCTGAACAATTTCTGCAGTGTGGCAGGGAGCATTATCCTGCTGAAAGAGGACACTGCCATTAGGGAACACCTTTGCCATTAAGGGGTGTACTTGGTCTGCAACAATGATTAGGTAGGTGGTACTTGTCAAAGTGACATCAGGGGTCAACATGGGCACTCTGACTGGTCCCATATGCAGCAAGCTGCGATGCACTGTATGTTCTGACACCTTTCTATCACAGCCAGCATGAACCTTTTCAGCAATTTGTGCTACAGTAGCTCTTCTGTGGGATCGGACCAGACGGGCTAGTCTTCACTCCCCACATGCATCAGTGAGCCTTGGATGCACATGACCCAGTCACTGGTTGTCCTTCCTTGTACCACTTTTGGTAGGTACCAACCACTGCATACCGGGGTCACCCCACAAAACCTGTCATTTTGGAGATGCTCTGACCCAGTCATCTAGCCATCACAAATTGGCCCTTATCAATGCTGCTCAGATCCTTACACTTGCCCATTCTTCCTGCTTCCAACAAATCAACTTTGAGAACTGACTGTTTACTTGCTGCCTAATATGTCCCAACCCCTTGACAGGTGCCATTGTAATGAGATAATCAATGTTATTCACTTCACCTGTCACTGATTTTAAGTTTATGTCTAATTGGTGTATAATACCTAATATAAAGAAAAACTCTATCACATTGTTTATCTTTACCTATACAGCATAATTTTGCTAATATCTGTGTCTGCATGCATACAGTGGGGTCTAAAAGTCTGAGACAACCAGTAAAAATGCTTCAATTTTGCAGGATTTTCTAATTTAATACAAACTTTTTCATAAGAAATTATATTTTTAGCAGTAACGAGTGAAAAGTATAATCTTAGAAATATTTACACAAATTTCAGAATTTCTTTATTTGTTTTGTATCCCCTTTTGCTTTACTGACAGCATGAACTTGTCACAACACGGGAGGCGAGTTGGATGCAAGTGCAGATTATATTTAATAAAAAGTAAACAAAACAATAAACATAACATAATCATAAACTATGAACTTGGGACACTAAGAAAAGACACATGGACATAAAGGCATAACACACAAAAACTGTGACTTATATAGTAGTGCTAATAAAACGCAATCGTGAATCAGGTACAGACAGTCATGTGACATGGTGAAGTGGCTGATGGGAATTGTGGTCTTTAGTCTTTCTCTGGCATTTCCCTGACAGCACTCTAGCTGGAATGGACTCCATAAGGTTTTTTGTAAAACCTTATGATCAATGTTAGTTCAAATCCATCAGTGTGCTCTCAAGATATTATTACATATTTCCTTTCTTTCTTTTACATTTTTTTTATTTCGAGTTTTAAATGAAAAAAAAAAAAAAAAAAAAAAAAAAAAAAAAAAAAAAAAAAAAAAAAACAGTTACCCAGATTTTCACAGCTTTTCAGCAAATAATAACACACAGTAAAAAGACACATTAGCATCAGTCATGTGACTTCTGAGATAGACATTATAAAAGGTGCGATAAGCTGTTAAGCACTGTGGCCCTTATTTAGCAAGGGTGCCAATAATATGTAATAATAAAAATTTTTAACATTTTACTTACTACTTGGTTGAAATCATACAGAGAATAAAGATAAAAAAAATGAATTGATTAATAATAATAATAATAATAATAATAATAATAATAATAATAATAATAATAATAATAATAATAATATTGGTGGAATATCAACCCATCATTACACTAAATCATTAAAACCTGTAGCAAGACGTCGGTTTAGCCCTTAATAATGTGTTCTGGACTTTTGTTACATATTACAGTTTCACGTACATAACATCAGTATACACCATATAGTCCCTTCCTTCAGGTGGAACTTTTGTCTTGAACAATTGCAAAGCTTCATAAGTCAATCTGTCAACATGAGATTCCTGAAAATATAAGAATTAAATGATTGAATTATATTGAGTTGAATAAATTATAGGACCAACACTGAGCAGATGGATCACACTCAGCACAACAGTGACAATAACACAGTACTGGTACGAGTTTAAGACCTCAGTGTCACTGCTAAATCAAAAGGTAATCAAATATAGACCATTATAAGCAGCAGTATATGAATGTAGTATCATATAAAATATATATTATATAAATAAGAAAATGTGATTAATGGAGACATCTATAAAAATAACAATAACTTTTTTCTTCTATAACCTACACTCTATAAAACAAATAGTTCTCTTATGTGCACGCGTACCTGCCTCAATCCGGGACAATCTTCTATATAAGTGTTTACTGTTAATACAGAAATAACCAAAATTAGTCATTCTGATAAATCATAAATATAATTGAAAATATAATTTTATGACAAAAGCACTTACATTTATCACATGATCTCCTCAGTATGAAATAAATGAGACAGAAAATCAGTGCACACAAGCCCAAAGCCGTTCCCAAACCGAGCACTGTCCAATGTAAAGAGCTGATACTGTTATTTCACTACATTACATTTACATCAGTACAAATGATTTTATAGGTAAGTTAAGATTTATGAATTAAGGATAATTCATTAATATTGACTAATGAATTATAAAACATCTTACCTGTTTTCTCTTGTGTGTTCATGTTAGTTCTGTTTGCATGCAGTGTTGGTTCACACACCACTGAATTATCACACAGAGCTGGTTTAGATGTTTCTGATGAAATAGTAACATGATCAGCTATAAACATTTATCACAATTCACTAAAAGTCTGTAACTCAGTGATGTTGAAGAAAACACAGTTAGCATTTCACTACTTCACTATTATTTGTCATCCAGGTTGAACATGCTAATGATAGTAAGGAAAAATATCACTACATTAAACCAGGAGTTTAATCAATTTAACCCAAAATCCTACCTTTAATTTTTAAATAAGTCCCATCTCCAAACACAAAGTTGTTTTCCATCAGTGCACAGAAGCACATGGCTTCATCGGACTGAGTGGTGTTTAAAATGGTCATATTGAAGCAGTTTGAAGATCTTTCTATTTGAAAACGAGACTCTTGGAATCCATTATAAAATGTTTCTCCAGCAGCTTTAAAGAACTTAACTATAATCTGAGGCTGTTTTCTGTTTGGTTGCTTGAACAAATATATCATCCAAAGTGTTTTTTCTGAAACACAACACCGCAGAGTCGCCGAGTCTCCGATATCCACACTGAGCTCTTTATCAGGCTGATGAACTGGTGACTCTGTGGGGGATTGTGCCGTAACCCAGCGTCTACCAGGTTGGACTGTATCTAGAAGAGCAAAGACATTCACTAGGTAATAAATGTATTATTATTATTATTATTATTATTATTATTATTATTATTATTATTATTATTATTATACAGATATTATTATACAGAATAATAATAAAAAGGTTCATTCTACATACATCTACATAGAAAAGTGTTTTAGAGTAATAAGCTTCATCAAACTAGGTGGGACTATTTTGTTCATATCACTTACACATGGTGCTGAAGATCAAAATTAAAATCCAGAAGACAGACATTTTTCATTACTTAGAAATTCTACAGTGTTTGTATCTCATTTATCAATAGAACATGAATGCACTTGAAGCATGGATTGAATGTATACTTATACTATAGACGGTCTGTACTGAGCACGCCCCAGAATATGGCATGTGACTGGTTGTAATAAATGAAAAAAGGAAAAAAAAAATAGTCATGATAAGCCACACAGTGTTATCACCCAACCCCATCTCACCCAATTCATTCAAAATGGTTTACATCTACTCTCATGTGGTATGGAAAGTTTTCTGAAATGTATTTTAAGGCCCTACTACTAACGTGATTTAAAGAAAATCTTGCTTGAATAGTTAGATCAGCATTGTTTATTTTTTTTTTATTTCATTTATAGTTTGTCATTTAAAAATGAAGCAGATTACAATCCAAGTACAGAGCAGTTAAAGAAACATATACAGAAATGACAGTTTGAGTAAGTGATGTTACTCAGGAGAGCTACAAACACTACTTTTATAATATAATTGATTAGTATAATTAGTATAAAAGAAATGCCTGAAATTAATCATTTATTAAAGGGACTGCAGACTGATGTTCTACGGTAAAGTCGAGAAGCAGGGTCTGAATATGTCGAAATGTATAATAAATAATATCTAATACACACGAAAATATAACTGTCACTAAATGTATGTACATTAAATTACAATAAATGAATTATATTTTTTCAGTTGTGTAATTTAACTTAATTATTTGTGTATATAGATTTCACTATCAGAGCTGGACACTGCCACCTAGTGGTTAAAACTGGTGAATATTTAAATCATCATTCATTGCTATTTGTAGTTGACTGATGTTCTGTGATTAATGTTGCTATGATAAACAAACTACATTGTTTCCTCACAAGACTTTTAACACCATGGACAACAACAAACTTTTACTTTCACTCCTCAGATTTCGCAGGAAAACTTTTTGTTTAAAAGATCATTAAATAAAGTTATTATCTTTAAAAAGTAAGAATTAATTTTGCTGAATTTTCTTTACTTTTTTTTTTCTTAGTGACGATTCATGGTGTATCTTTATGCGACATGATCAATACGATAAACTCGCTTTGTTACTTCACTCAAGTTTCATCACCATGGACAGCGACAAAATCCTGAACAGGAGCTAAAAGTGAGGCATGTAATCTAAAGGCTGTGTCCCAAACCAGATACTAAATAGTGTACTAAGTAGTGCGGTTACAAAAAAAATTTAAAAAATAAATAAAAAATTCTATTTATTGTGCAGGTATGTGGATTAGAACTGATCCTAAGAAACTATGTACAATATCAAATAAATAAATGTGTGTGTGCGTGTGTGTGTGTGTTTGTGTGTGTGTGTGTGTGTGTGTGTGTGTGTCTGTGTGTGTGTGTGTGTGTGTGTGTGTGTGTGTGGACACCTGACCATCACATCCACATGTGGTTCTTCCCCAAGCTGTTGCCATGAAGATGAAAGCACATGACTGTACAGAATGTCTCTGTAAGGTGTAGAATTACAATTTCCCTTCACTGGAACTAAGAGGCCCAAATCTGCTCCAACATGAACAGGCTTAGTAATGAGGATCCATTTTCGAGAGGTTTATTAAACACATCGTTAAATTGTCCAAGGATGTACACATAATACACTTTGCTTCAGATCCAGAGTGTGATCCCCAAACAGAGGGCCAGATGATAGAAAACCAGGAACAATAGCAGAACAACAGCTCAGAACTCACAAAGAATCACAAGTACCTTGTCCATGTCCATGTGCTTTATATACAATAGGAAGTTTCAGTGACAACTAAAGAAGAGCATACCATTTAGGGGAGGTTGTCTTCTGGTGGCCCTCAATTCACAAAACAGATATTGTGTCACTAGATGGAGCCAGTGGAGTGTGACAGGTCTCACAGAGTAAAACTCTGTGTTAAAAAAGAGTTAAAGAAGAGAATTAGAGATGAATGCCCTTACAGAAAGCTCTCACAAAACCATTACCTCACATACGAAGACTGCAGAAAAAACACTGAGGGTGTATTTCACCCACATAGACCTCATGATGATGGAGATAATTTAGGAGATTATTTAGGGTTACTCTGGGTTTGGTCTGTGGTTACAGGGCGGTGCTGTGGCTTTAAGTTGAGTGGTTTTTATTTCAGTAAGTTGAACTGTCATGCCTTCAGGACTACAGTACAAGACAATATATGTGTCGGGGGTGGCTGAGGCTCAGGTGTTAGTGTGGGTTGTTGTTGGCGGTTCGATCCCCGGTCCACCTCTACATGCCGAAGTGTCCTTGGGCAAGACACTAAACCCCAAGACACTGAGATTAGCTGCTACCAGTGTGAGTGTATGTGAAGCAGAGTTACTGTTACCACCCTGAAGTTGATTATAACAGCACGTCCCATAGTGTTGTATTCCTCTTATACCACAGGAAATTTCCAACATGAACAAACTTAACGATAGTCCAGTTCTCCATTAATGGATTTTGCAAAAACATAAATAAACAAGAGATGGAGTTCACTAAGAAAGATATTCTTGAGAGATGGCACCTGCAGATGTTTGATGAGATCAGGACAAATGAAGAATGATCTTTGTGCCCTGGAGCGACTCGGCAGTTGAGGAGAGAAAAAGTGAAAAGTTTTTATAAGAAGCTCCGCCCACAAGCCTCTTCTCAGGAAGTTCAGTGTAAGTAGGTGAGCTGCTGCTGGATCTCGGCCTGAAGAATTTTAGCACCTGTTTTTCACTTACCCATGAACAGTCATGTTGTTTATCAACAGTGTATTTAATATTAACACCACCTCTCAACACTACAACTGATTATGGTGGCTGGCTGGTGGGTGGGAACTGGCAGGTGAGCAAATTGGGGAGAAAATAAACAAACAAACCTGAATATCATTTCCCTTTCAGCATGTGATATAAATATTATCTAATAACTGAAAAGTCAACTTTTGAATTTATAACCTCTTTGTTACACTCTGAACTGTTTTTGGATTCTGTCAGTTGTAAGAGTCGTTGCTGTTTATTTTCCCTTGTTTTGGATCCAAATTTTATTTTTAATTTTGGAATTTATTTAATTTTAAAATTGAATTGTATATTTGCATATCCTTGTTAAAACAGAGATACAATTTAAACAATATATAGTATATATTCAAAAACCATGGGGGGTGCAAAGTTTTGCTTTTGGTTATATATACAAGTGGGCCGTGTGACTTTTCACAGCTCTAGTGCTCATAAGAAGCTTGTTAACTGTCGCTGCTCCTCAGCAGATGCAGAATGCACGCACAGGTCTGGTGTGGAAAGTTAAAGCTGAGAGTGGTGTGGAACATTCAGTGTGGTTTTTACTCACTGTACCTTCCTGTTTACCTGAGCATAGAGATTTGTACTGCAGATCAAACCAATCACATTAGCAGGATTAAAGTAAGCAAATGTTATTGCCTACACACACACACACACACACACACACACACACACACACACACACACACACACACACACATATATTGACAAAATATTTACTGAAAAATTCACCATATCAATGATTACCCTTTTTCTTTTAAATCTGATTATGTGGAGCATAAAACATAAAAATCACTTTTTTCACTATAGAAACAATAACATATTAGAACAAGTACATTAATATAAACGTGTAATTTGCAGCTGCACTATTGTCTGAACTGCTGTTATAAAATGAATTTAAAAAAAATTATTTTATAAAATAAATGTTATAAAATTAATCCACACTTCCTAATCAATCACTATTAAGAATTAAGAACAGTGCTGTGGTATAAATGTACAGATTCACTGTGCAATTATTTTACTGTCTCATCAATTAAATTTACTCCAACAACCTTCCACAAAGCCTACACACACACACACACACACACACACACACATACACACACACACACACACATGAGCACTCACACACACACATAATGTGTAAATAGACAAGAGTGATGTACAAAACTCCATTATCATGAGCATCATCAGGATGAACTGAAGCTGAGTGATTGACTGTGTAAATAACATTATATCTGACGGCTTACAAAATCAGCGAACATGCTGTTGTGTGTTTAGAGCAGATTAAAGTGCAGGGTGAAATCTGGTGCTTTAGAAGAGAGGAATTACAATGTCACACATCTATATAAAGTCTGGAGATGTTTCTAATTTTGCATCGTGTCTGAAAAAGAAAAAAAAAACAGCAACGGTGTGGCCTGAGACAAACAACAATAGCCACACATCCTGTGGAAAGTTTGAGAGGTGAGAAACTGATGGTGTTTCTGAGTAAAGCGACTCGGCGGTCAGAGCGGCCTGCAGAGATGAAACTCTCAGAGCTGCAGCGTGTGAAGGAGCAAAGAGACAAACAGAGCTACAAAACCACACACACACGCACACACACACACACACACACACACACACACTTTAATACACACTCTATTTATTGAAATAAAGACCAGTTTGCTAATGATTATATGAAAAATAAATGTCAAATTTTCTGCATCCAGTGCAGTGTGTATATTGACCCTGAATGCAATTAGATTGATTAGCACAATTTTATTCACCTAAAATATTAGGAAATAAAATATTTGTGTATGAAACACTGTCAATTTCACTTGAATTACTAGTTTACTCGTCACTCATCATGATTCATTAAAACTCATTTCCAGAAAAAGAAAGACTGGAACCTGCAGCGTGTTGTAACTGATGGCAGATCATTTTGATTTGTCAGTTGTGAATCTTTGGTATAATAGTGTTGCTTAGATGGGAGAGAGAGAGAGAGAGAGAGAGAGAGAGAGAGAGAGAGAGAGAGAGAGAGAGAGAGAGAGAGAGAGAGGGAGAATGTGATTGGTTGGTGTTACAAAGTGGTGAAGGAGGAGTCATACTAAGGCCTGAATAAATCTCCACCCATGTCGATGTTACGATGTCAGGAGAAGGCTGGACACAGTTGCGGTGAAAAGCTTCGACACTTTATTCAGCATACATATGAAAAGGAAACAGGGCAAACAACAGGTTTTTAGAAGGCTTCGAGTCTTCGCTGGATATAGAAGCAGAGCTTGTACACACTCTCAAAAGTATTAGCGCTAGCAGTACAAAAAACACACACTAAACCACGGAAGGAAAAAAAACGAACAAAAACAGCATCCAGCAATGAACCTTCACAACAAAAGAGTGGTAATAACAAAAGGTGTGCAAACTACTAGCGCTAACAGAAAATCTAACACTTGTGCAAGTAAACCTATCACAGAGATGTGTAAAATAGGAAGAGGGCTAGAGCGGAAATCGGAATCCAGGGTACTTAGCTTAATGTCAAATGCCGTGAGAATCAGTCCAGAGTTTAATCGCTCGGCACAGTGAGATTCGGGAGGAAACGGACACTCGACATAAGGAAGTGGTTTGGGAACCACAAACACGGAGCTTCGGACATCTAAATTAGAACACCAGAATCAAGAGCTACGGAAATCGGAATCCGCGCTACGGAACTAGAAACATTTCTATACTTCAAAGTGAAACTCCGTTAAACTGAACTACAAACTAATAATCCGCCCCGAGTGGAAGAAAACAGGGCTTTTTAAACACACAGAAAACATACATGAAATCAAAGGCACCTGGAAATGATAATCACATAACATGGAGAACCAATACGAAATAAGGAGGCGGAGATAGAGACATGACGCAAGACAATAACAAAAGCGCACATGGCCGAGGTAAACAAAACGAGAGTCCTTCTGAATGGAGCTGGAATGCGGAAGTAAGCTACTCCATTCGCTGCGAGAGAGGGAACATAACAGAGCCCCCCCCTTAAGGCGCGGCTCCCGAAGCGCCGCAAGCTTTGTCCGTTGTGGCGGACCCGGACCCCTGGGCAAGATTAGCACATCTGCCCCCCTGGAACCGAGGCTGGTGCAATTTAATGTCCCGCAGCCAGAGTCGACCGGGTCGTGACGAGGACTTGGACGAGGACTTGGACGAGGACTTGGACGAGGACTTGGACGAGGACTTGGACGAGGACTTGGACGAGGACTCATGCTCGGCCTGGATCGTGGAGTAGCGCGTGACCTGATGCTCGGCCTGGATCGTGGAGTAGCGCGTGACCTGATGCTCGGCCTGGATCGTGGAGTAGCGCGTGACCTGATGCTCGGCCTGGGTCTCGGAGTAGCGCGTGACCTGATGCTCGGCCTGGGTCTCGGGGTTGCGCGTGACCTGATGCTCGGCCTGGGTCTCGGGGTTGCGCGTGACCTGGTGCTGGACCCGGATCTCCGAGCTGCGCGTGACCTGGTGCTGGACCCGGATCTCCGAGCTGCGCGTGACCTGGTGCTGGACCCGGATCTCCGAGCTGCGCGTGACCTGGTGCTGGACCCGGATCTCCGAGCTGCGCGTGACCTGGTGCTCTGCCTGGAACCTGCTTCAGCTCCTGGATTAGAGATAGTGGAGTGAGTAGGGTAGGAAACAGAGGAGGAGATAGTGGAGTGAGTTGGGTTGGAAATAGTGGAGGAGACAGGGCTGGAGACTGAGGAGGAGACAGGGCTGGGGACTGAGGAGGAGACAGGGCTGGGGACTGAGGAGGAGACAGGGCTGGGGACGGAGGAGGAGACAGGGCTGGGGACGGAGGAGGAGACAGGGCTGGGGACGGAGGAGGAGACAGGGCTGGGGACGGAGGAGGAGACAGGGCTGGAGACTGAGGAGTGAGCCGGGTTATGAGTGGAGCTGGGAGTGAAAACACCCTCTGCACTGAGGAGGAGGGCTAACACCCATCCCGAAATTAAACCCATGTAGCCCTCATAAAAATCAAAAACTGGACTTGGGAAATGATTGGAAATGGGGCTTGGAACCGGATTGAGAACGGGGCTTGGAGCCGGACTGGGAGCAGGATTGAGAACCGGAGTAGGAACCGGATTGGGAGCCAGGGTGAGAACTGGATTGGGAGCAGGACTGAGAACTGGATTGGGAGCAGGATTGAGAACCGGAGTAGGACCCGGATTGGGAGCAGGGCTAAGAACAGGATCGGGAACCGGAGTAGGAACCGGACTGGGAACAGGATCGGGAACCAGAGTAGGAACCGGACTGGGAACAGGATCGGGAACCAGAGTAGGAACCGGACTGGGAACAGGATCGGGAACCAGAGTAGGAACCGGACTGGGAACAGGATCGGGAACCAGAGTAGGAACCGGACTGGGAACAGGATCGGGAACCAGAGTAGGAACCGGACTGGGAACAGGATCGAGGACTGGATTGGGAGCAGGACTGAGAACAGGATTGGGAACCGGAGTAGGAACCAGACTGGGGACCAGGGTGAGAACTGGATTGAGAGCAGGAGTGATATCTGGACATGGGCTTGGAGTGGAGGTTTCTTCTAGAACCTCTGAGACGAGCAGGCCAGGAGAGGTTTCCTCTCTATTCGCTGGCTGCTGCTTGGGGCTGGAGGTCACCTGGTTAACCTCCAGTTGCAGCTCCGCTGGGGAGACCTCCTGCTGGGTCTCCTGCTGGAGCTCGGGGCTGGAGGTCGCCATGTTAACCTCCAGTTGCAGCTCTGCTGGGGAGACCTCCTGCTGGGTCTCCTGCTGGAGCTCGGGGCTGGAGGTCGCCTGGTTAACCTCCAGTTGCAGCTCCGCTGAGAAGACCTCCTGCTGGGTCTCCTGCTGGAGCTCGGGGCTGGAGGTCGCCAAGTTAACCTCCAGTTGCAGCTCTGCTGAGAAGACCTCCTGCTGGGTCTCCTGCTGGAGCTCGGGGCTGGAGGTCGCCAGGTTAACCTCCAGTTGCAGCTCTGCTGAGAAGACCTCCTGCTGGGTCTCCTGCTGGAGCTCGGGGCTGGAGGTCGCCTGGTTAACCTCCAGTTGCAGCTCTGCTGAGAAGACCTCCTGCTGGGTCTCCTGCTGGAGCTCGGGGCTGGAGGTCGCCTGGTTAACCTCCAGTTGCAGCTCTGCTGAGAAGACCTCCTGCTGGGTCTCCTGCTGGAGCTCGGGGCTGGAGGTCGCCAGGTTAACCTCCAGTTGCAGCTCTGCTGAGAAGACCTCCTGCTGGGTCTCCTGCTGGAGCTCGGGGCTGGAGGTCGCCAGGTTAACCTCCAGTTGCAGCTCTGCTGAGAAGACCTCCTGCTGGGTCTCCTGCTGGAGCTCGGGGCTGGAGGTCGCCTGGTTAACCTCCAGTTGCAGCTCTGCTGAGAAGACCTCCTGCTGGGTCTCCTGCTGGAGCTCGGGGCTGGAGGTCGCCTGGTTAACCTCCAGTTGCAGCTCTGCTGAGAAGACCTCCTGCTGGGTCTCCTGCTGGAGCTCGGGGCTGGAGGTCGCCTGGTTAACCTCCAGTTGCAGCTCCGCTGAGAAGACCTCCTGCTTAGTCTCCTGCTGGAGCTCTGAGGGTGCCCGCTGGTGGAGCCGCTTATGCACCCGCCAGCTGCCCTTGAAACAGTTTTGGGAGCAGAAGAAGCTGCTCCTTAATCCCTGGTTCCTGCAGGTGGGGCACTGCAGGACGGCCGGGCGGGTGCATCCCTCGGTGGAACACTCCTGGCTTTGGGGGTCTGAGGAGCAGGCCGCCACGTTAGCCCGCTTACCCCCATAATATTCCAGGAATGAGCGGTTAGGTCGGTCGCCCAGACGGTCCTTCCCCAAAAAGGTCCAGAGGTCGGGTTGGAAGTCTGGGCTTCCGAACACCTGAACCAGTAGATCCACAAAGCCCAAAACTGTTTTGAACTTCATGGATCCACTGGCAAGGTGAAGCTCTGCCCATTGGCGAGCAGAGCCGACCAAACGAGAGAGGAGGAACCTCACCCACTGTTCCTCGTCGGGCTTGGGGTCCTCCAAACTCAGGAAATAAATTTGTGCCTGCAAACAGAAACACTGTGGCCAGGTGGAAAAGCCATCAAACTCATCGGGGGGATAAACAAACGTCCATTGGGGAAAAAAAATTGAATTGTTTGCAGGCATTTTAACTGTGGCGTGGCGTGGCATGGCGTGGTGTGGCATGGCGCGGCGTGCCCTTACTTTTCCCGCTGCATCCATCTTTTGGGCGGATTATTCTGTTACGATGTCAGGAGAAGGCTGGACACAGTTGCGGTGAAAAGCTTCGACACTTTATTCAGCATACATATGAAAAGGAAACAGGGCAAACAACAGGTTTTTAGAAGGCTTCGAGTCTTCGCTGGATATAGAAGCAGAGCTTGTACACACTCTCAAAAGTATTAGCGCTAGCAGTACAAAAAACACACACTAAACCACGGAAGGAAAAAAAACGAACAAAAACAGCATCCAGCAATGAACCTTCACAACAAAAGAGTGGTAATAACAAAAGGTGTGCAAACTACTAGCGCTAACAGAAAATCTAACACTTGTGCAAGTAAACCTATCACAGAGATGTGTAAAATAGGAGGAGGGCTAGAGCGGAAATCGGAATCCAGGGTACTTAGCTTAATGTCAAATGCCGTGAGAATCAGTCCAGAGTTTAATCGCTCGGCACAGTGAGATTCGGGAGGAAACGGACACTCGACATAAGGAAGTGGTTTGGGAACCACAAACACGGAGCTTCGGACATCTAAATTAGAACACCAGAATCAAGAGCTACGGAAATCGGAATCCGCGCTACGGAACTAGAAACATTTCTATACTTCAAAGTGAAACTCCGTTAAACTGAACTACAAACTAATAATCCGCCCCGAGTGGAAGAAAACAGGGCTTTTTAAACACACAGAAAACATACATGAAATCAAAGGCACCTGGAAATGATAATCACATAACATGGAGAACCAATACGAAATAAGGAGGCGGAGATAGAGACATGACGCAAGACAATAACAAAAGCGCACATGGCCGAGGTAAACAAAACGAGAGTCCTTCTGAATGGAGCTGGAATGCGGAAGTAAGCTACTCCATTCGCTGCGAGAGAGGGAACATAACAGTCGACACAGACATCACAGACATCTTGCATATGTTCATTATCATAATTCAGAACAACAAGTATTAGACATGCCTAAAACTTAAATTTATTCATTTAATAAATTATGTAAGCAAGTTTTATTTATATTAACTGTAACCTATGTTACTTTATATTGTTATTTCACGAGTTCAAAGAGGTTCAAAATCTACATTTAACTTTTGTATATAGATAATAATAATCATTTTAACATATAAACTTTGGCATTGAAACAAATAATATTTTGTTGTTGTTATAGAACAAAATATTTTTTTTCTATAATCTGGAAAAACATACTGACTTATGAAATATGACTTGACTCTCCTGGTTTGATCTGAATGCTGTTACTCTTGACATTGATTGAAACCTACTGTTCTGTGCAAGTCCATCCATCCATCCATTTTCCATAATGTTTATCCTACACAGGGTCACGGTGGAACCTGGAGCCTATCCCACGGAACTCAGGGCACAAGGTGGGGGAAACCCTGGACTGGGTGCCAACCCATCGCAGGTTTTGTGCGTCATTTTTTTAGGAAAAGCCGAATAATACTACTTTTAACACGAGATTTTATGTGCTTGGTTAAGTTTTCATAATAAACATTATTAAAAAAAATAATAAATAAAATAAAATAAAAATAAAAACACTTTGCTATGAAAGAAATAATATGGGAGAATTATATTGTTGGTGAAGGAGAGAAGTTGGTGATAATCACTCAAGGATGAGGGGATTTGTAAGGGCTTGTCATGTAAGGGTTCTTTAAGGCTTCTTAGGAATATTAATGGCTGTTAACTTGCTAAAATGGGTGCCATAAAATGTGGACACCTGTCCATCACACCCATATGTGGTTCTTCTCCAAACTGTTGCCACAAAGCTGGAAGCACACAATTGTCTGCAGCATTACAATTTCTCTTCAGTGGAACTACGAGGCCCAAACCTGTTCCAGCATGACAATGCCCCTGTGCCTCTGTGCGAGATCTATAAAGGCCAAGGTTGGTCTGGAAGAACTCAAGTCCACTGAACACCTTTATGATGAATTGGAACGCTGACTGCTAACTAATGATCTTGTGGCTGAAATAAAAGCAAGAGCAGGAGAGCAGGATCTTGTGCATGGCAGGATGGCAGGAGTAGGATCTAGATGATTGCAGAGACTTACGGGTCTCGGTTTGACCTCAAGGTCATACATTATATGAAAATATGTGACTAGTATGAAGTCATTTTCATATTCATGTGTTTAATTACCAAAGAAGTCCGATGAATTGTATCTGCAACTGAAAGAGTCTGAAGAGAAATAGAACTCAACATACTCATACTGTATTCAGTTTATTAATTGTTTAAGCATTACATGATTAAACTTCCCTGATCCTTAATAACCATTATATGTATTTACAGTGCTGCTAGAAAGTTTGTGATTTTTGTACAATTTTCTGTATTTCTGAATAAATCTGATATGAAATGTGATCAGATATTAATCTAAGTCCTAAAACTAGATAAGGAGAACCTAATTAAACAAATGATGCAAAAACATTATAGTTATTACATTTATTTATTGAGCAAAATTATCCAATATTAAATATCTTTGTCAGAAAAAGTATGCAAATCATTGCTTTCAGTAACTGGTGTGACCTCCTTCAACCAAACATTTCCAGTAACTGGTGATCAATCCTGAATAGTGGGTTGAAGGAATTTTGGCCCATTCCTCCTCACAAAACTGCTTCAACTCAGTGAAGTTGGTGGGCTTTCTTGCATGAACTGCTCTTTCTAGGTCTTTCCACAGCATTTCTAGACTTTGACTTGGCCATTCCAAAATGTTAGATTGCTTCTGCTTCAAACCTTTCTCTGTAGACTTACGTGTGTGATTAGACTCACTGTCTTGCTGCATGACCCACTTATGGTTAAGCTTCAGTTCACAGACAGATACCCTGACATTCTCCTGTACAACTGGCTGGTGAAATGCAGAATTCATTGATCATCAATGACTGCAAGCCATCCTGGACCTGAGGCAGAAAAGCAGCCCCAAACCATGATACTGCCACCCCCATGCGTCATGGTTGGGATGAGATTCTTATGTTGGAATGCAGTGTTTGGTTTTCTAAAGATAAGGCTTTTCATGTAAACCAAAAGTTCTTTTTTGGATTCATCTTTCCACAGAACAGTCTTCCAATAGGCTTCCAGCTTATCCACGTGGTCTTGAGCAAACTTCTGATGGACAGCAGTGTTCTTTTTGGAGAGTAGTGGCTTCCTCCTTGCTATCTTGCCATGCACACTGTTGTTGTTCAGTGTTTGCCTGATGGTGGACTGAATGAACATTGACATTACTCAATGCAAGAGCGGCCTGTAGATCCTTAGATTTTTCATTGTGACTTCCCGTAACATTATTTGCTGCACCCTTGGTGTGCCTTGGAGTGATTGTTGCTGGACGACCACTCCTTGGTAGAGTAACAGTGGTGCTGAATTTCCTCCATTTGTGTATCATCTGCCTCACAGTGGATTAGTGGGGGCCAAACACTTTAGAAATGGTTTTGTAACCTTTTACCACCTAGTGAGCATCGATAACTCTTTTCCTGATGTCCTCAGGAATCTCCTTTGATCAAATAATGACACACTTCCAAAAACCTGTGTAGTGAAGATTAGACTTTAATAGTGAACCAAGTTTACGTTCTTCAAGCATGGAAGGGCCTGCTAAACTCATGCCTGATTGCCATCCCCTTGATTGCAACACCTGACTTCAATTACTCCTTTAAATTAACTCATACTCCTAGAGGTTCACATACTTTTTCAGGCAGAAATATTTTATGTTGGATAATTTTGCTCAAATAAATGTAAAAACAATAATGTTTTGCATCATGTGTTTAATTGAGTTCTCTTTATCTAGTTTCAGGAATTAAATAAATATCTAATAACGTTTGTAAAAACAAAATGTTAAAGGGTTCACAAATTTTCTTATTATTAATTAATTCGGCAGATACTTTTATCCAAAACAGCTTACAGGAGGCAGAATGCAGAGATCTGGCAGCACTGAAAGACCAGGTTTCCACCAATGAACCAGAAACAAGTGTAAGACATCTAATGGAAAAACAGAGACTTAAAATTGACAAATACACCCACACACACCTACACACCCTGAAACACATCTACACACACCAACACACGCAGTCCCAAGTTAACATGAGGGTTGTAGTAAGTGCTGGTACTCCAGTGCTCACTGACACATTCTGGAGAATGGATCAGAATTACAAAGGAACTTGTTACATCACTGGCACAACTTTTAGAATAAAATAATGAAAATTTTCTCATGTAAAAAGAAAATGTGATCTAGACTTTAGACTAGAATTTTTGAATACTTACATTATTTATATTGTTTACATTATTATTAGTAACAATACATTCCTATTACAATTAAAATAGTCATGTTATAGACCATATAACTTTCTCTCCTTTTTATTTGGTAAACTAATCCACTAAATAATAATGTGGAAACAGAATGTTCTTATTGCTATAATGACTCTAATCACTAGAGTTATTTGTTACAATTATTAATGCAATATCATTCAAAATATATTATCGTGTGGGCAGAAAAAAAAAACAAAGTATGCTAAATAAATTTGTATTTGAAAATTTAAGTTGAAACTGTATAATATTATTCACCGAATTGACAGTTCATTATGTGCAATGATCTATACTTTCAAAACAGATTTGCTTGAATATTAGTCACAGGGTTGCAGAAAGTGAAATGTTGGATAAAACAGGTCGGATATTAATTTGCTCAGTAACCTGACAAGAAAAAGCAAAACAAACAAAAACAAAGTGAAAAAGGGTTATCCAGCTCATTCCCTTCTGTTTTGTTTTCGATGTTATTTTTTTTTTTAAGAGTTTCAATACCTATCTGAAGAAAGGTTCAGAAAAGTGAGAGGAGGGACCTCAGTCAGTTATCTACTGCTGCTAACTTGTTAGTCTAGATTGTATGTGGGAAATTACATGTGATGTCAGAACCTCGTCATAAATCTTTTGAACAAAGTGAGATGTGCTCAGTTTGACCATCTGACAGTGTAGGAAGAGGAGACATGCTACTGTATACACAGACCTCAGACTGAAGATGCTGACGATGATGTGGATTACAGTGATGCTTTTTAACAAAATTGGTAAGTGTCTGTGGTTTTGATTGTTTGTAATCAAGGGCATTTAGTGCACTGATGACAATCTCTGTGTATTATAGGTAGAATAAAGTTTGTTCTTTGACTCCTAACAGCAGATTCTGCACAGACGAATGATGTCAGTCAGCCGAACCCAACGATCACTGCTGATGTTGGTGATAATGTGACTCTACACTGCTTTCGACTGAGAGACGATAACTCTAGAGTCATCTTTTGGTACAAGCAAAAAATAGGACATGAGCCATGTTTAATGGTCACAGTTCATCACCAACCCACTTACGAAGATGAGTTCAAGTCACCAAGATTCAGCATCGAGAAAGAACAAATGAACTACCATTTAAAAATTGCTAATGTGGAGCCATCAGATGAAGCCATGTATTACTGTGGAGTGAGAGATTTTTTAACAAGGTTTGCAAATGGAACATTTTTAGCAGTGAAAGGTAAGAATTTTAAATGTACACAGTTAGGTTAATACATTTTAATTAGTTTGAAATGTCCTTTTCTTAAACATGGCTTTTATGATTAACTAATGGAAGCCCTGAACCTCAAGTTGACAATTTCATTATTTTGACTTATTGTGATGTAATAATCTTATCGTAATAATCGTAATAATTATTTCAATTCAATAACTCATTAGTTTGAGTTGCTATCTTGTTATTTTCTATTAATAACTTATTTCTACACTTAATCCATAAAGGTCCATGATGGTCACAGCGGTTATTTTGATTGTTTGAATTTAATGTTTAGGTACTATCTGGGAAGCAGCATATGGAGGTAAATTTAGGCAAAACACCTTAAATTTCTAATGCTGGAATTGATCTTGTCAGTGCATTTATTTAGTTTTATTACAGATGGGAAGGTTCCAGTTAATTATAGTTTGCACTCAAAAATGCTCTTTGTAGGTGAGAAATTGTATGTTGATGCATTGTCATAACAATTATATTTATATAGGAAAGATATTTGGGTGTATGAAAAAAGTTGTGTATTTGATTATTGTGGTTAAAAAAAAAAGTAATATAAACATTATGTATCAGCTCACTAGAGTATCATTTTGGACTTGATACTTCCAGCAGAGTCGCTGTCGCTTAGTGCTATAATTGATGCTATAATTGATAGCAGTCATCTGCTTTATGGGCCATATTTATAATAAAGGTCTACATATGAAAATAACCAAACTATAACCTTACACTGTTTATATTTTGCACTGACCAGGTGATGGAGATGTAAAAGTGTCAGTGTTCCAGAGCGGTGTGTTGGACTCTGTTCCTGCAGGAGCGTCAGTGACTCTGCAGTGCTCGGTTCTCTCTGAGAGCAGAGCAGCAGAACTCCAAGTGATCTGGTTCAGAGCTGCTCCACCACAATCCCATCCTCAAATCATTTACACTCATCACAACAGCAGCCATCAGTGTGAGAGTGGCTCTTCTACACACACCTGTGTGTTTAACGTCTCCAAGAACATCATCAGCCTCAATGATACTGGCACTTACTACTGCGCTGTGGCCGTGTGTGGGAAGATCATTTTTGGGAACGGGACAAAAGTACAGTTGGGTAAGAAGTATAATGTTTTAGTGATATGCCAGAGTGCATAGTAGTTATGTACTATCTATCTATTCTATGTCTATTTAGTTGTATTGTGCCATCCAATAAGTTCTGGCACGATGTTGTCTAATTGCAAATATTTTTATTTTTAACAAAACCTACATGTCAAACAATTATTCTTACTAATTTTCAATGACCTAAAGAAATGAGTTGGTTTAGCATAAAAGTAAACACTTAAACTATATTTAATATTGTGATATTTACTGTGTGACAGAGAGATCTGTGGATCCGGTAGTGATCTGCCTCGCTATAGCTTTGGGAGTGTGTGTGGTTGTGATCGTTGCTTTGACCTTTGTCCTAACCTGTGAAGGAAGAACCAGAGGTAAGTCTGCATTATGGCTATTATTAACATTATTATATTATTATAAAGTTATTTTAAAATTATATTATTTTCATTATATACAATGATTCACCAGTTTATTAGTTATTATATTGTTATAACCAACAAATTGGCAATATATACACCAAGTTAAAGTTCATTAAATATACTGATCTGGTACAAAGCAGAGTTACTGTTACCACCCCAGATTTTTCCAACAATATCACATCCTGACATGTTTTATTTCTCTTATACTACAGCAGTTTGCCAACAATTACATTTTCAATGAATTAAAAGCAACATTTAATACTTTTTATTCATTTATTATAGTTTAATGCATTATTTAATTGAATGCTGTGGAACATCCACAAAACAAAGTAGCTCCTGTTATATATCAGGTTTAAACTGTTGTTGCATTTTCTTTTCTACAGTGACATTAAAACAATGTTCTGTGACAGACAAGACCCTCAGTCAGGTAAATTTTCAGGATATGTGAATACATGAGGTTATAAACCGACAACCAATTAGTTTACATTTTTTGCATCAAAAGTAGAATAATTCTAAAGTCTAATTATTATATTCTAATAATCTAATATCCATTCCTACAGGACTGTGACATTGTGGAAGTGAATTACGCTGCCTTACATTTCAATGAGAGGAGAGCCAAAAGAGGACGAGTAAAGAAACAACAACCTCAAGATATCATATATTCTGATGCACGATGTCCTTCTATGACTTAGATTTGATCTCTAATCTGATTCAATGTCATTAGTTCTGTTATTAGGTTTCTCTTTTCACTATAGATATGTTTTTGTTAATGATTGTTTGGACTGAATTTAAAGTGAAAGCTGAATGACCTATAAATCTCAGAATCACTGGAACAATGGAACAGTGTGGTTCAGTCAAGGAGTGACATGAGAAAACAGTTTAATACATTGTTAAGGGTGTGACCAAAAAAAGCCCTGTCTCCCATGCTGTGTTGCTGTCTTGTATCACAATGTTACTAATATATCAATTCATCAACCATCCTGAGTAAAGCTAGCTAAAGCTAAAGTATATATTACATGTAATGTAGGGGGGTAACTAAATATGGCTATATATACACCCCTATAATATATGCACACTTTTTGGCCCTAAATTCACAAGAGAAATGTAGTAGTTTTTGCCATTTCCTGATTTCTTCTGCTTTTGCACATTTGTCACACTTATTTGTTTCAGATCTCCAAAACAAAACCTTTCCAGCAATGTGAAGTAAACTAAAAGTCTCGAAAAACAGCACACTATTCTGCAATCAATAGAAATTCCAGAAAAGATTAGAAAGTTGGTTACTGAAATATGGAAAGGGTTCGAAAGCCATTTCTTAGGCTCATTTCTTACTCCAAAGTGAGAAAGCTTTTGACCAGTCTACCAATATTCTTCCAAGAGTGCCTCGACTTATCTGGGAAGTCTCAAAAGAATCCAGATGAACATATAAGAAACCACAGGTCTCACTCGCTTGAGATAGGTTCAGCCTTCTTGATTCTATTAGAAAGACACTGAGCAAATATTGTATCCATGGGAGAGTTGCAAGGCAAAAACCACTGCTAACCAGAGAAACATAAAAGCTTGTCTTATATTTGCTAAAAAAACACCTTGATGACCGTCAAGCCTTTTGTGATTATGATTGGTGGACTGATGAGTCGAATTTAGAACTTGCTGGAAGACACGAGTCTAATTACATCAATAACTTTAAGAATATCATAACAACTGTCAAACATTGTGGTGGTAGTGTGATGGTGTGGGAATGCTTTGCTGCTTCAGGGCCTGGGTGAGTTGCCATAATTGACAGAACCATGAAATTTGCCGTCTACCAGAAAATCCTGAAGGAGCAGCTTTGGGTATCAGCCGCTGATGTGAAGTTCAACCGCAGTTGGGCTATACTTTAACATATGTGAAAAATTGGAATATTGCATAAAACATTTGAGAATAAAGCACTGTTTCCATCCCATGTATTCAAGAAAACAAAATTGTCACTTCCGGGGAAACTGGCACAACGTATCAATACAAATAGAAGTTGTTGCAACTGGGGAAGCCACTGCGGCTCTTTATTCCAGTATAATAAATGACTTGCACTTCAGAGCATGCAGATGAAATGCTATCATGAACCCTATTTTGAATCATGCGAGATAGTTCTGCGAGGTAATTATACGAAATCATCTCAATGACAGACTTTGGCTCAGGCATTTCAGAATGACAAAAACAACATTTGAGATGCTGTGCAACTAGATTGGTCCACTGGTTAGTCCAGTTACGCTGACCCACTGTGCCCCAGTTCGCACAGAAAGATGCATTGCCATTGAGCTGTATTAGTCGGACACAAGCACTGAATATCCAATCCCATCAGCCAATTATCCGATCACATGATTTGTCGAGTCAAAGTCACAAGTTTTTTGATGTGCATCGAGAAATTTCTTCAGTAAATGTGTAGTTTATGCACATGTCTTCTTATCAAATTAAAAAATCATCCACCTCAATTGAGTGCATACGTTTTTTTATTCACATTTTTGTTTTTATTCACATCTGGTGTTTCCATACATTTTTTATGAAATATCCCAAAATTGACATAAAAATATATGGATGGAAACATACCTAATGTGCAGCACTAGAGAAAATCCACCACTGAATGGCTCAAAAGAAACAAAATTAAGGTTTTTGAGCGGCCTAGTCATAGTTCTGACTTGAACCCCATATTGAGATGCTGTGTCAGTACCTTAAACAGGTACAGTAGTTAATTCTTAAATGTCCTTGAATGTGGCTGAATTAAATAAATTCAGCAAAGAACAGTAGGTCAAAATTCATCCACAATGATGTGAAAGACTGATCTTCAGTTATTGGAAACATCTACTTGCAGTTGTTCCTTCCAAATGTGACACAGCCAGTTAATGAGTTTAGGGGGAAATGACTTTTTCACCTGGTTGATATTAATACAAGACCATTACCACTATATCATTATGTAGACTGAAACATGAAATAATTTACTGTATTATCAAGAAAAGATAAAGTTTGGGCTTTTTGAATTTATTTTTGAAAATTTTAGATACAATTTTATATTATTATTCACTGAAAAGCCATCCATCCGTATTCTGTAACGCTTATCCTACACAGGGTTGCAGTGAGCCTGGAAAATATCTCAGGGAACTTATGGCACAAAGTGGGGGACAACCAGGATTGGATGCCAACCCATCGCAAGGCACAATCGCACACACACACACACACACACACACACACACACACACACACACACACACACACACACACATACTTACACACCAATTCACACACTACAAACAATTTAGAGATGCCAATCAGCCTACAACACGTCTTTGGACCGGAGGAGGAAACAAGAGAACCTGGAGGAAACCCCAAAAGCATGGGTATAACATGCAAACTCCATGCACGCAGCGTGGAGGCAGGAATCGACCCCCAAACTCTGGAGGTGTGAGACAAATGTGCTAACCACTAAGCCACTGTTTTTAACTAAAATTAAAAACTAACTCACAACCAGAACCTGCATCTTAGTAAATGTTTCTTTCTAGAAAATAACAGAGATGCTTGAAACCTGCTTTTAAATGCTGTTTAGATATCTTAATATTAAATACTGGTCAAAGGGATGCAAAAATAAATAAATAAATAAAATACAACTCTGGATAAAACAGGTCAGATAGTAATTTTCTCAACAGACTGAAACACACATTTTCAAAAATGTCAAAATGTCCACCTCATTTCCTTCTCTTTTGTTTGTGTGTTTTTGATGTCGAGAGAAGAGTTTGAAGAGTTTAAGTTCCTACTTGAAGAAATCTTCAGAAAAATGTGAGGAGGGGCCACAGTCAGGTATCTACTGCTGCTAGCTTGCTAGACTAGATCATATGTGGAAAATTCTGTGATGTCAAAGTTACCCCATCATACTGTCATCAGTTTGACCATCTGACAGTGTAGCAAGAGGAGACATGTTATACACAGACCTCAGACTGAAGATGATGATACTGGTGTGGATTACAGTGGTGCTTTTTAAAAAAATTGGTAAGTGTAGATTGTTTTCTGATCACATGTAGGTTGCTGTAATAAGGATTACTGACTCAAATACAAGATAATTGTAAATAAAATCACTGTTTATGCTGAAAAAAAAAGTGTTTGAAAAGTTCAACTAATGTTTTTTTACAACTTTGGTACATTTACTCATGTTTTATGCTCCTACCAGCAGATTCTGCACAGGGAAATGGCATCCATCAGCCAAACCGAATGATCTCTGCTGATGTTGGTGATAACGTGACTCTGCACTGCTTTCGCCTGCAAGAGAAAAAAAGTGAACCAATTGTTTGGTACAAGCAAAAAGTAGGACACGAGCCGTGTGTAATGGTCACAGTTCTTGGTGAACCCAATTATGAAGATGATTTCAAGTCACCAAGATTCAGCATTGAGAAAGAAAAAATGAGCTGTCATTTAAAAATTGCTAAAGTGGAACCATCAGATGAAGCCATGTATTACTGTGGCATTCTAAAAAATTTTAAAACGTTTGGAAAAGGAACATTTTTATCTGTGAAAGGTAAGAAATTTAATGTACACAGCTAGTTGCCATGTTATACAATTTTAATCCAAATAAATGAAAAATAGATACACTTTAAGCCAATTTTGTCTAGCAGACTCTTTTCCTCTGTTTCATTAGAGATCAGAGAGATGCACTAGGTGTGAAATTTTATGTTCATTTATTCTTCATTTGTATGACTTAACATTTTGTAACCTGTTAAAAACAGCATGCACATTTGAGCATACATTATGTGTACCTAATGAACTTTGGAAATTTATTTCTTTGCACATATACAGTACTGTGCAAAAGTTTTAGGCACATGCAAAGAAATGCTGTAGAACAAAGATGGCTTCAAAATAATGAAATTAAATGTTTCTACGTTTAAAAAAAGTACCGTAAAGAGCAGTAAACAGTAGTAAATGAAACAAAGTCAATATGTGGTGTGACAAAAAATAAAAATAAAAATAAAAATAGTCTCCGGTACAATGTGTTTTATAAGTTTTATTTTCCAGTTTTATAAGGAAATGAGCTGGTAAGTTTTATTGAGCATCTTGCAGAACCAGTCACAGTTCTTCTGGAGACTTTGACTTTCGCACTCGCTTCTTATTTTCCAGCAGCCTTCATTGTGTTTTTTTGTCTGAAAAGTGTCTCTTACGTAATATGCCGCTTTCTTTTATGACATACAAACATTTTTCTGTAACATTTAATTTTGTGCTAGAAAACTAATTTTTGGGAATCTATTTTTTTTTTTTTTTTTTTTTTTTTACTGACCTGATAATGTAGAAGTCATAAAATAAGAAATCTATAAGTTTGTACTTAAAAGTACTTTGATATAAACTTGGTTTGCAGCTGCACTACTGTCAGAGCTGCTGTTTTTGACCAATCAACTGTGATATAAAACAGTGTAATAAACAGCAGGTGCTTTCTGGACTGCACATTACATGTGTGATAAAAGCCTATGTATTAAAAAATACTAAGATCTCATACTTTTTATATTACACTGAACAGGTAAACCAGATTTAAGTGTCTCAGTATACCAGAGCGGTGTGTTGGACTCGGTTCCTGCAGGAGCGTCAGTGACTCTGCAGTGCTCGGTTCTCTCTGAGAGCAGAGCAGCAGAACTCCAAGTGCACTGGTTCAGAGCTGCTCCACCACAATCCCATCCTCAAATCATTTACACTCATCACAACAGCAGCCATCAGTGTGAGAGTGGCTCTTCTACACACACCTGTGTGTACAACTTCTCCAAGAACATCCTCAGCCTCAGTGATACTGGCACTTACTACTGCGCTGTGGCCGTGTGTGGGAAGATCATTTTTGGGGATGCGACAAAAATACAAATGGGTAAGAAGACATTTGTCAGAAAATAACTTTTTTCAATTTTATTTTGTTATTGTTATATTTAATTGCTAAGCTTGCTGATTATAAACATTTATAATATTGCTATGATCACAAGGAGGTAACGTTATTATTTCATCATTATTATTTTTGTGCTACAGAAGAATCTGTGGATCCTGTAGTGACCTACCTCTCTGTAGCTTTGGGAGTGTGTGTGGTTATGATCTCTGTTCAAGTTCTTTTATTCCATAAATGGAGAAACCATGAACAATACACAAGTAAGTGTTATGTACAGTAGTATTGCAATATCTAATTAAAATACATTTAAATGTGTTTTTTTGAACTACCTTAATATAAGATATGGTCAGATCTCTTCACCCGATGAGAGCGGCTCACTAGAGAAGGAAATTAAATTATGTTAAGTGTTATAAATAAATTTTATTTTTTAAATATTTTTTTTTAAATACCAGAGAGACAAAGGATTGAGAGAAGAATGGAAAAAACAAGCACCAAGGTAAAAGAAATGACTCTTGATTTTTTTGATTATTTCCTTTATTTTGTTGTTTTATGTTCATAAATCTAATTCTAATTTCATTGTCATTTCATTCACTCCCACAGGACAGTGACTCTGTGGAGCTGAATTATGCTGCCTTACATTTTAATGACAAGAAAACCAAAAAAAGGAGAGAAAAAAGAGAACGACCTCAAGACACTGTTTACTCTGAAGTCAGATCTCTCACTGTTATTTAGATTATATGTCTTCAATAATGTATTTTATTTTTGTGTCTCTTCAGGAATAAAGTTTAACCTGGTGATCTGCTCATCTCATTTTAATCTCAAAGACACACATCAAATAAATCATGATATTACCTGTGCCTACAGTTTCTCTGTTTATCAATTAGGAAAGGACTGATGAAATGATTACAATTCAGAATGGGATGCTTATGGAAAAAGCCATGATTAGGAAAGTGCTCTAGATTTGTGATTTGTTTCTAAGATTTCATATGGATACGAAGAACATTTATTATAAATGGACACTATGAATGAGCACACAGTTCACGCATCACTGTGTTCTCTTCAAGATGTTTTTTCTTGCTTTTTACCCATTTCTGGTTTGATGTAATGATGTCATATTTAAATACATTAATCTAAAAAGGTATTCATGTGTTACATATACTGTTTAAACTCCAAATTACTAATGCAACAAAAGAAACTACTGAAGTCACATGAGTAAATCAAGAAATTTGACCTTATAATATCTAATCTTTCTTTAAACTTTTAAACTTTTAAAATTTTAAACTTTAATATTTTCTTATTTTGTTCATCCTGATTCAGTTACATCATTTACATACATTTAGTTTCAATGCACACACATATGTAACAGTACAGGTAAAATAGAAACATATAACTTGTGACTTGAAGCAGCCAATCAGATGAAGTCTCCATTACAAAACGTGGTGCTTTCATCATTTGACAACTTTCCAGCAGCTCTACATGAGTGTTATTTCACCTCTGAAGATGGCACAACTGTGGATTTTTGTCTTATCTCTGAACATAATATGTAAGTTTTAAAGTATTTTTATAAAAAAAAAATATATATATATATAAAAAAAATATTTAAAAAAATAAAAATAAAAAAAGAAAGAAAGAAAGAAAGAAAGAAACAGCACTGAGAACAGCCAAAAGTCTAGAGAGCAACATAAATCAGAATACTGATTCAAGATAAATTACAGTAACAGTCTCAAGTGATTTGGATATAATTTACATTTTCCTAAAAACAGCCTTAAATTGATGGCCCATAAGTTTGAATACTATTCAAGAAATGGATATATTATTTTTTTGGGATGTACATAGAGCTCCACTAAGCACACCCCTGAAACAAATGTGTGTACTTTCTTAATGTAACATTTCCTTTGTAAAACTAAAACGGTTACAATACAGTAAGAAAATGTCTCACATGAAAATATCAAAAAATACAAATATTATAAGGGATATAATTTTGTTATGTTATTGGAATACAAAAATGATACTGGCACATTGTGGATATTTATGTGGTGGTCTGGCCTGTAGTATACTGTGACACCTCAACTTTAAGAAACCATAAATATATTTCACCAAAACAACAATGAAATGTTTTAATTTACTTTATATTCTTGCCTAGACTACCTTCCTGTAAAGATCATGATGTCTAAGGAACCAGTTTAAAATTCGTGGTGTTAAAAAGAGTCAGTCTGCATAAGTGCACTTAAAACTGCAAAGTGTGATTTTCCTCACATAATGAATCTTGTGCTTTGATCAAGTTGTTGAATGGCTATGTGTCATAGAAAAACACACAATTGCCAGATACTGGCTGTCAAAATGTATGTGATAATTCTGTTCCACAATCACAATGACATTTTTAAATCCCCTTTTTTTAAAGTTTGCGTGTAAGCAGACTGTAAAATAATAGAACATTATGTGCAAAAGAGAAACCTTTCATTTCATACTATACTGTATATTGTACAGTACAAAAAAAGTCAAATTTTATCATGCAAAGGTCACAACACATACTCTACATGCACAATAGGGATTCCAGCCGTCCATTTTCGGTAATCCTTAATGGGTCACAGGGAACCTGGAACCTATCCCAGGGCACGTGGGGCACAAGGTGGGGGACACCCTGGACAGGGTGCCAATCCATCGCAGGGCACAATCACTCACACATTCACACACTACGGACACTTTGGACATACCAATCAGCCTAGTCTTTGGACTGTGGGAGGAAACGGGAGTGAGACTGACACCCTAACTTCTAAGCCACCGTGCCACCTACAATAGGGATTTATTGGTATAATTAGTTTTTCAGAATTTTATTATCTTGGTTTAACAGTTCCAGATATGATTGGATGTATCAGCATTATGGCTAAGAGAGGTTTAAAATATTGGTTGTACAGACATTAGAACAAGAGGGCTGATACCACATTGAGACTGTTTTTGATCATAAAATAAACCCTGTAGCCACTTTTCTTATTGGCCTTCTGTCATTTCAACCTGCAAGTAAAAAGCATGTTTGAGACAAAGACTCACTATATACAGTGTCAAAGTGATGAATAGAAATAATGACTAATGTTTAATCTGTCATATGCTGGTAAAACGTACATGAAGACAGCCAAGATCTTACACTGTCTATATTACACTGAACAGGTGATGGAGATGTAAAAGTGTCAGTGTTCCAGAGCAGTGTGTTGGACTCGGTTCCTGCAGGAGCGTCAGTGACTCTGCATTGCTCGGTTCTCTCTGAGAGCAGAGCAGCAGAACACCAAGTGCATATTTCATTAATAAGCAAAATGTAGATAGTTATTATTTTATATGTACAATAAATTTTGTGATATGATGTATAAAATACCTCATCATTATCATTATTTTTGTGCTACAGTACAAACTGTGGATCCTCTAGTGGTCTGCCTCTCTGTAGCTTTGGGAGTGTGTGTGTGGTTGTGATCTTTGCTCATGTCATAAGCTGTAAAGGGAGAAACTGCGAATATTATCATGGTGAGTCTTTATGAAGGTTGTGTATCTGAATATTATATCATATATTTACAATTATATAATATGTATTAAATACTGACGCAATCATATCTTTTCGTCTACAGTGAGATCTCATCAAGGTTCTGCAGATGAGAAAATACTCAATCAGGTAAATAAAACTTTAAAATATGCATTTTATAAATTATGATCAAACACAATGATATCAGGGATCACAATGACAAATATAACACTGATAGTGATTTAATTCTGATAGCTGTCATTTACAGTGAACGCTTTGTGTTGATTCCCACAGGGCCGTTCTGCTGTCGAGGTCAATTTCTCTGCTTACAATTTTTCTCTTGCATACAGAAATGTAGAACACTGCCAATATCAAAGCACCTTACTGTATAACTACTGTAATATTTCTTTTATTATATTGCATTAATCAGAGACAAACCTAGATTATGTGCTGGCCTCAGGCAAAATACATGCATGGATTTATTGTATTTATGTATTTATTTTTTTTTACTTCATGGTGTGTTTTACAAATAGGAAATCAAAATCTTCAACTATTTACAGAACATTGTCACCTTAAGAACACTGCTTACGAGCCTTAGGTAATGGAGAACGCTGCCACTATGTCCGCCGTGTCCAAAGACATTCAGATCAATAACTAACACATTGATTCGTGGGACCAATCCCGGTATCACCTACTGCATTTCAGCCCACATTAAGAACTGCTACCACTGCTCAAAACATGCTAACCCTAGCTAACTATTACCAATAATTCATCTTGCCACTGTGAAATAAAACTGAAATTGGACAACAATATGTGGGCTTGTTTGTTTGTATTTAATTATCCTTAATTCATTCATCATTATCTCCATCACTCATCGCTGTTCTGTTTACTCTTTTCCTCCTCTACTCCTCTATCTTATTGATTTTAAATACAGATGGGTGGCTCTGTTGCACTGTGGGGGGCACGCCATTATTTTTCTGGCATGGTTTGGCTCCACTTGTCCCCTTACAGTAAACTGTCACTGCAAATCAATACAAAGTTCTTCCTCCTGATCACCTTTATCCTATGATGATGGGTGTGGCCTCTTCCAGGATAACTCCGCCCCCACCCACAGAACACGAAGGCTCACTGAATAGTTTGATAAGGATGAACATGATCTAAATCATATGTAATGGCCTTCACACTCACCAAATCTCAACCTGAACACCTATGGGAGATTTTAAAGTGATGTGTTAGACAGCACTCTCCACCATCATCATCATCATCACAATACCATCCTAGGAAAAATCTGTGTTCATCGCTCCAATACAGATCTGTTCTGAAGACTTGTGGTGGATCAACACCTTACCAAGACATTTTTATTTATTTAATTAAAAAAAAAAAAGTCGACCACCTGTAGGTTTAATTACCTGTTATAGAATCATTTCTATTTTCATTAAAATGTCCTGTCATGAAACACCTGACTGAATAGATTTGGTTTCTGTAATAATCATCTCACTGTTTAAGAAATGTCACACTGGGCCCGAGTAGGATCTCAGCGAAGCCTTACATCAGACATTATTCTTATCCATGCTCTTCTGTTAGTAACATTTTTTTTTTTTTTGGTCGTTGCATCTGTAAGTGGAAGGAGCCTGTGGTTTAATTGTGAGAAGAAGGAAGTCTTAAGTAACCTACTTTCCGCTTCTGGGAGACCAGAAACGAGCACAGCATACATATAAAAGAAACCACAAGAAGAGTCCTCGGCTATGCAGCTCTCTTATAGTGCTTTTGTAATGGTCAGAAATAGGCACCTTGGAAAATGCAGCTTTTCATGTTACCAAGAAACTAAAAAAAAAATATCCTCTGTCCTGACAAAGTCAAATTTACAGCTTTACCTCAGCAAAATGCACTTACTGAAAACAACTGGTTGAATTTTTTTTTTTTTAGATCTAAAATACTTGATGTGCAATTATTGAAGTGAAATGACAACAATTCAAAATGATGTTTTACTTTACTATATTTTTATTATAAGCTTTCTTTAAACTTTATATATATATATATATATATATATATATATATATATATATATATATATATATATATATATATATATATATATATATATAAATCTGTATGTGATTTTACTTGAATCAACAAAAAAGAAACAAAAAAAAAAACACAAACATTTCATTTAAGTTCAAAGAATATGCAAAAGTTCTGTGTACAACACTTCTACTTGAGAATGTTTCGTAGTTTTTTTTTCTACTTCTTTTTCCACTACAGACTTCTGGTTGGTCAAAGTGTGTTACAAAAATAGAAACATGTAGATGGAAAGGAAATATAAAGAGAACTCGTGACTCGTAACTCAGCCAATCAGATGAAAGTCTCCAGTACAAAATACCTGATGCTTTCCTCATTTATTTATTTATTTATTTCCAAACAGCTCGATCTGAGTATTATTTCACGTCTGAGGATGGCTCCAATCTGGACAATTGTTTTATTTCTCAACACAATATGTAAGTTTTAAAGACACTGTATTTAAACAGGCTATAAATACACTTGTTATTCCTACTGGTTCTTTGATTTCATACATTTTCTTCCATTGTCTATTTCCCTTGGATGATTACATCTAATTTAATTTATTTTCTAGATCCAGCGGGATCTGTGGATTTGTCCAGACTATCATTTCTCTCAGTGAAGTCTGGAGGACGTGTTACTCTTAATTGCCCATTTGGAGACATTCCTAAGGCTGAAAGTGTGGTCTGGTACAAACAAATATTTGGAGAAATGCCTCAAAAAGTAGGAGAAAGATTAACATATAAAGGTAACAAAATTTCCCCAGAGTTTGAAACTTTAGGATTTACAATGGAGACGACTGATAGCGGCCTTTCTCTGACAATTCCACATATAAAAAGGGATGATGGAGGACTTTACTACTGTGGAAAATTTAGCTGGGAGAATTTTACATTATCTAATGGAACTTTCTTGGATGTAAAAGGTAATTAACTAAACCAAATCTGTACAATGCCAGTGCATACATTTAACTCATTTATGCTCATTTTGGAATTTCTCAATGCCCAAAATATTGTTTTATGAATTGTATATACAATACATTTAATTCACAATGCATTTAGAAATTATGGATATTGGTGGATGTTAGTGGAGAAAATATATACTTTTATATATATACACATAAATATACACACAATTCTAGTATCTATTTCTTTTTAGCAATCTGGAAATGTATTAATATTGATTAGCTTTAAAGTGTTGGCTGGACAGACTGTGCTACAAAGTGGCCTGATACCAAATTTAGGGTTGAAAAAAAATTGATTATTTAGCAACTTTTTATTGTGCTTTTTTAGGTCTTTAAGTAGAAATGTTTTTAAATTTCAAGACTAAATATAAACTGTCACTTATAATCACAATACTACACCTGGCATTAATACTAAAGTCATTTTTTTATTTTTTTTTTGTACTATCCCAAACGCTAACAAGTACAAGTTTATAAACAGAGCCAATATCTTACACTGTCCATATTACACTGACCAGGTGATGGAGATGTAAAAGTGTCAGTGTACCAGAGCAGCGTGTTGGACTCGGTTCCTGCAGGAGCGTCAGTGACTCTGCAGTGCTCGGTTCTCTCTGAGAGCAAAGCAGCAGAACTCCAAGTGCTCTGGTTCAGAGCTGCTCCACCACAATCCCATCCTCAAATCATTTACACTCATCACAACAGCAGCCATCAGTGTGAGAGCGGCTCTTCTACACACACCTGTGTGTACAACTTCTCCAAGAACATCCTCAGCCTCAATGATACTGGCACTTACTACTGCGCTGTGGCCGTGTGTGGGAGGATCATTTTTGGGAACGGGACACGAGTACAGTTGTGGAACTTTCCAAAAATTGGTTGGTAAATTTTATTATTATTTTTTTTATATATTACATGGATTTCAACTTTTTTTTTTTTTTTAACTTTTTGCATTTTATTTATGTTTAGTTATTTATTTGTAAAAAGGTTAAATGATCAGTAGTTGTAAATTTTTAGACCACTGTTCAGAGTGTTATTTTTTATGTCTACATGATATTTATTTTCCTGTAGTAAGATCTTTAGGTCCTGAAACGATCTACCTTGCAGTAGTGTTGGCAGTTTGTATGGTTGTGATCTTCACTCAAGCATTTATAATCTGTAAAACGAGGCACTGTGACCAATCCAGAGGTGAGTCTGTGAGATATAGAACTGCAAATAATTTAATAAACTATATAGTACTTTATTTCAATATCGTGCTATTTTATGTGTAGATTCATGACAAATAATCCCAATTAAGTTCCAATTTGTAACACTATAAAATGTAGGGGGAAAAAGGGGGTGAATATTTAAGCAAAGCACTATATCTGTATTTCTTTTCAGATTTCAAATGTGTATAATAATGTTTGCTTTCATATGTATGCTTTAAAGTGGACTGTAAACAACAGTAGCCAAGGCTAGTTTTTTGACAGACTATAATCCACCAATCGAACACTCACTGTAGCAAATAGTGATGCACTGACATAAAAAAATGCTTATATATGTGTGTATACACACACACACACACACACACACACACACACACACACACACACACACACACACACACACACACACAGGTGCATCTCAATAAATTAGAATGTCATGGAAAAGTTCATTTATTTCAGTAATTCAACTCAAATTGTGAAACTCGTGTATTAAATAAATTCAATGCACACAGACTGAAGTAGTTTAAGTCTTTGGTTCTTTTAATTGTGATGATTTTGACTCACATTTAACAAAAACCCACCAATTCACTATCTCAACAAATTAGAATACTTCATAAGACCAATAAAAAAAACTTTTAGTGAATTGTTGGCCTTCTGGAAAGTATGTTCATTTACTGTACATGTACTCAATACTTGGTAGGGGCTCCTTTTGCTTTAATTGCTGCCTCAATTCGGCGTGGCATGGAGGTGATCAGTTTGTGGCACTGCTGAGGTGGTATGGAAGCCCAGGTTTCTTTGACAGTGGCCTTCAGCTCATCTGCATTTTTTGGTCTCTTGTTCTCATTTTCCTCTTGACAATACCCCATAGATTCTCTATGGGGTTCAGGTGTGGTGAGTTTGCTGGCCAGTCAAGCACACCAACACCATGGTCATTTAACCAACTTTTGGTGCTTTTGGCAGAGTGGGCAGGTGCCAAATCCTGCTGGAAAATGAAATCAGAATCTTCAAAAAGCTGGTCAGCAGAAGGAAGCATGAAGTGCTCCAAAATTTCTTGGTAAACAGGTGCAGTGACTTTGGTTTTCAAAAAACACAATGGACCAACACCAGCAGATGACATTGCACCCCAAATCATCACAGACTGTGGAAACTGAACACTGGACTTCAAGCAACTTGGACTATGAGCTTCTCCACCCTTCCTCCAGATTCTAGGACCTTGGTTTCCAAATGAAATACAAAACTTGCTCTCATCTGAAAAGAGGACTTTGGACCACTGGTCAACAGTCCAGTTCTTCTTCTCCTTAGCCCAGGTAAGACGCCTCTGACGTTGTCTGTGGTTCAGGAGTGGCTTAACAAGAGGTATACGACAACTGTAGCCAAATTCCTTGACACGTCTGTGTATGGTGGCTCTTGATGCCTTGACCCCAGCCTCAGTCCATTCCTTGTGAAGTTCACTCAAATTCTTGAATCGATTTTGCTTGACAATCCTTATAAGGCTGCGGTTCTCTCGGTTGGTTGTGCATCTTTTTCTTCCACACTTTTTCCTTCCACTCAACTTTCTGTTAACATGCTTGGATACAGCACTCTGTGAACAGCCAGCTTCTTTGGCAATGAATGTTTGTGGCTTACCTAGTGAACCAAACTGAGGGACCATTTTGAAGGCTCAGGAAACCTTTGCAGGTGTTTTGAGTTGATTAGCTGATTGGCATGTCACCATATTCTAATTTGTTGAGAATTGGTGGGTTTTTGTTAAATGTGAGCCAAAATCATCACAATTAAAAGAACCAAAGACTTAAACTACTTCAGTCTGTGGCATTGAATTTATTTAATACACGAGTTTCACAATTTGAGTTGAATTACTGAAATAAATGAACTTTTCCACGACATTCTAATTTATTGAGATGCACCTGTATATATATAACAATTTGCTTCCTTGATGTGGTCAAAATGCAATGAACCACTAGGATAGTAAATTAAAATAAATGCAAAAGAGAATCATTCATACCATACAACATAATATGCTATATAGTGTACATATAATATATAACATAAATAGGGTACATTCTCCTTCAGTTCTACAGTATGTTTTTTATTTATCAGGGCCTAAATAACAATTGTGTGGTCTTCACCAATGTCTATAAACAAACAAATAACCTCAGGTGACAACAAGAAAAAACAAAAAAGTTTTTCCCAAATGTAAACCAACATTCAAGGTTTGTCTCAATCAGCTAGTCAGTAGTCAGGGCACTGATCAGGGAGTCTGCCATTTTAAGGGCTGTCTCAATTGCAAAATCCTTCCAGTGCACTGGAACGTTCGCTCCCTAAAAAATCCCACAATGCACCGCAAAAACCAGGGAGCATCGATGCTCACTATGCTCCCTTACTGGAAATAACGTCATGTTTTCTGAAGCCTCTCAGTGGGACGAACTCTCAGCCAACTTCCTACAAATATATCCTTCGACTACAAATGTAAGTAGCTTGTTATCGTTGCTGTGGCTGTAAGATGATTACTTACATTAGTGATTTTTTACATTATTTGATGTTCTATATATGGTTTGTTTGAGTCTAACAACTTTAAAGTGTTTTTTAAAAAAAAAAATCCACTAGCTTGCCTATGATTCTGCTTGGCATATTATGACAGAAATATGTTTGATTAAGCTAACAAATTGATATGACATAAAACTTTAATATTTTTACGTTTTTAATTTTTTGGTGATGTTTTACAACACAAGTATGTAGTCATATCACCCGAAATTCAGTTATCAGTGTCCCGATGTGTAGTGAGCCAGGGTCCTTACCAGTGCCCGAACTCATGTACACGGTATACTGATTCACTACCTACTGAACTAGGGAGCTATTTGAGACAAACCGTCAGAAACCAGGTGGGAACAAAAATAAGTATGCCCTATAATTCAGTAACATGTAGAACCGTCTTTAGCAACAATAACTTGAAGTAAACATTTTCTGTAGGAGTTTATCAGGCTCTCGCATTGTTTTGGAGAAATTTTGGTTCACTCTTCTTTACAACATTACTTCAGTTCATTGATGTTTGTGGGCATTAATTTATGCTCAGCTCTCTTAAGATCTTGCTACAGCATTTCAATGGGGTTGAGGTCTGGACTTTGACTTGGCCATTCCGACACTTTTTTTTCTTCTTAGTCATACGGATGTTGATGTGCTTGGTCTCACATTTGTCTTAAGAATATTCTGGTTTAAAGAGGAGTTTATCATTGTCTCAATGATTGCAAGTTGTCCAGGCCCTGTGGCTGCAAAACAAGCACAAATCACCACCCCTCCACCCCCATGCTTAACATTTGTTATGGGGTGTTTGTGGTGATACCCTGTGTTTGGTTTTCAACAAAAATGGTGCTGTGCATGATGACCAAACATCTCCATCTTGGTCTCATCAGTCCAAAGGATACTGTTCTAGAACATTTGTGGTTTGATAAGATGCATTTTGCAAACATAATTTGTGCTCCATATTCTTCCCCCCCCTTCCATGAAAGCCATAATTGTTCAGTCTTTTTCTGATTGTACTGTCATGAACATAAACATTTAATGTGGTTACAGAGGCCTGTAGGATACATGATGTGTCTCGTGTGTCTCTCTTTGTATCTCTGAGCATTAAACATTAAATTAAATTTGATTGGATGCCCATTGCTGGGAAAATTAGCAACTGTCTAGTAGGCTCTCCATTTGTAATCAAAAACTTCTGACTGTAGAATGGTGGATTTCAATTTGTTTGGAGATGGCCTAATAACCCTTCCCAAATTGATGAGCAGCAACAATTGCTTCGCTGAAGTCTTGGCTGATGTCCTTACTTTTTGGCATGATGTAGACACACACCTAACTGCTCCAGAAGATCAAACTGCCAAATAATCTGCTTTTATAGAGGTAGTCACACTTCTTGATGATTAACTAATCTTGTGCATTTCATTAGTAACACCTGGCTGCTTATTATTCTATTAATGATTGTGGAAGTAGCAGCGTTGGGGAAGCTACTTTGAAACTTTAGCTTTTCAAGCTACAAGCAGCTTATAGTTTGAAGTGGTAGCTCAGGGTTAAGATATTGGGTTACTGATCAGAAGGTCATGAGTTCAAGCACTGCCAAGCCACCACTGTTGGGCCCTTGAGCAAGGCCCTCAACTGCTCAGATGTATCAATGAAATAAATTGTAAGTTGCTCTGGATAAGGGTGTCTGTTAAATGGGCAACATTTTTAGTATGTCATGATTTTGAGTCAGCTTATTAATATCTTTGTATAATTCTGCATAAAGAAATTAAACACAATTTAAAAATAATTCAGAACAATTATGATTTATAATGTGCACATTAGGCTACTTATCAATTTAACATGACAATCGTATTCACTTCTATCCTTAAATTTGTGCTTGAACTCTTGGATGTTGTATTATAATTGAAGTACTGTATGAAGTACTTTAATCTTTGGTTTGCAAAGATTACATACAAAGGTGTAAGATGTATTATTTGAGTCCTTAAGGCACATGAAGTTTGACAAATAAGGCCACAGGAAATTGGTTTTCTCAATGTTTAAACCAGTTCCCATCTCCCGCTCCATCATGGATAATAAGGATGAGTGTGTCGAACTTGAATAATTGATACTTCCGATAGGCCAATAATAATGCATGCAATGCTAAATTAGAACAATAGTAGTAATAATAATAATAATAATAATAATAATAATAATAATAATAATAATAATAATAATAATAATTATTATTATTATTATTGTTGTTGTTGTTGTTTTATTTTTTTGAATTTCTTAATGTTGATTAATTAATTAATCATGTAAATAATAATAAATAATAGAAAAAGTTAAAACAGGACCTTTTTCTCTTGAGAAATACGACCAGACTGTTGTATTCAAAACATAAAATAAATCTCTTGGCATGCACTGAAAAACTTATTGAATTATTTTATTTTATTTTATTTGTACGTAAATGTAAACATTGTGTTGTGTTATCAACAACAAAGCGCAAGTAATATTCTTTGTATCAGAGAATAAACTCCAGTGTTAATGTATTATGGTATTATCATTTACCCGCCTCACACATCACGTAACAAACTGTGGTTGGTCGCTTTACATGTCCATCAGTCTCTTCCTGTCCATGTGAGCTACAATGAGGCTCTTAAATCCTGCGGGCATCGCAGATATGCAATGAAGTGGACCATTATAATTAGACAAAAAAATGTAGAGACTGGTTGAGCTACACCGCTACGTGTTAGAAAAAGTACCTCGTTACTGGAAAAGCTACACCATTTTAAGAGTATTTTTTAAAGCTACTGTCACGCTACTGAAAAATGTAGTTAAATTAGTAACATTGCTACTTTTAGTTAGCTACCCCCCAACACTCGGAAGTAGGAAGGGTGGATAATTGTTTTTTTTTTCAGTTTCTGTTTCTGTTTCTATTGAAAAATATTGAAATCTATTTTGTTTTTTTTCTCTCTCTCTCTCTCTCTCTCTATATATATATATATATATATATATATATATATATATATATATATATATATATATAAATATATAATTTTTCTCTTTACAGTGAGATCTCAACAAGATTCTGTGGTAGTGAAACCAGCCAACCTGGTAAATAATCTTAAATAGTACCTACATGCTCTTATTATTTAAACAAATTATTAAATTTCACATGTTTGCATGTTCATTTCCACAGGGTCATGATACAGTGGAGCTGAATTATGCTGCTTTACATTTCAATAAGAAGAATACCAAAAGAGTGACAAGAAAGAGAGAAAAACCTGAAGAATGTGTTTATTCTGAAGTGCCGTCTGCTACCTAGATTATACAATCCCCTCCAAAACTACTGGAATGGCAAGGACATTTTTTTGTTTTGCTGTAGACTGAAGACATTTAAGTTTGAGATCATAAGATGAATATGAGAAGATAGTTTAGAATTTAAGCTTTTATTTCCTGGTATTTATATGTAGATTTGTTCTAGTACATTTTGTATAAGACCACCCAATTTGTGGGCGAGCAAAAATATTGAAACACATGACTGACACGTGTATCTTGTTACCCTGGTATGTCCTGTAAGATTGATTATTTACACAATAAATAGCTCTTAGTTTTAGCCTTCAGTTTCACCTGTGAAGACTGCATTTGTTGTTAAAAAGGAACATGAAAAAAAAAAGCCAACATGAAGATCAGAGAGCTGTCTATGGGAGAAAACCAAGCTATTTTGAAGCTGAGAAAAAAGGGAGAATCTATCAGAGGCATTGCACAAATATCTGGCATATCCAATATAACAATTTGGAAAGTCCTAAAAAAGAAAGAAAGCACTGGTGTACTGAGCAACAGACACCGAATGGGTCGGCCAAGGAAAACAACAACGGCTGATGACAGAAACATTGTGAGACCTTTGAAGAACAGCAGCACTCAGTGACATCATCAACAACCTCCACAGGGCAGGGGTGAAGGTATTTCAATCCACTGTTCAAAGAAGACTTAGACAGCAGAAATATAAAGGCTATACCACAAGATGCAAACCACTCATCAGCAGTAAGAATCAGAAAGCCAGATTAGAATTCGCAAAGAAATACAGAGATGAGCCACAAAAAAGTTCTGGAAACATGATTAACCTCTAGTGATGGAAACGCAAAAGTGTGGAGAATTAAAGGATCTGCTCATGATCCAAAACATACAAGTTAATTTGTGAAGCATGGTGGCGGTAGTGTCATGGCTTGGGCTTGCATGGCTGCTTCCAGAACGGGTTCACTAATCTTTATTGATGATGGAACTCATGATATTAGCAGCAAAATGAATTCAGAAGTTTACAGAAACATTTTGTCTGCCAATTTATACAGAAATCCATCCAAATTAACTGCACCATGCATCAAGACAATGATGTAAACCACACCACCAACACAACAAAGGACTTTATCAAGGGGAAAAAGTGGAAGGTTTTAGACTGGCCAAGTCAATCACCAGACCTTAACCCAATTGAGCAGCATTTCACCTCCTAACGAGGAGACTGAAGGGAGAAACCCCACGAAACAAACAGCAACTAAAATAGGCTGCAGTAAAAGCCTGAAAAAGCAATGCAAAAAAAAAAAAAAAAAAAGAAGAAGAAAGAAACCAACAATTTAGTGATGTTCAATGAGTCGCAGGCTTGATGCAGTTATTGCAAAGAAGGGATATGCAACCAAATATTAAGTGTTATTTAAGACTTATCTGTTCCTATATTTTTGCTCACCTAAAATTGGTTGGTCTGATACAAAATGGTCTTTGTTTTATGTTGTTTAACACATCGAGATGTAAATACCAGGAAATAAAAGCTGAAATCCTAAACTCTCATCTCATATCTATCCTTTGATCTCAAACACAAATGTCTTTGGTGTACAGTGGGTATAGAAAAGAATCACCCCCCTTTAAAATAATCACATGTTGTTGCTTTGAGGCCTGAAATGAAGATGGACACAGTTTTGTTTAATCCAGCTATATTTACTCAGTGCAAATTATAACATCCACGTGAAAGATATAACACCAACATGTCAGAAAAATAAATAATAATTAAAAAAAACAGAATTACTGAGTTGGAAAAAGGATCACCCCCCTCCTAAAAATGACTTGTACACTCAATAAGGTGTAGCTAATCACCCTCTCAATGGCAAACAAAGCCATTTGACTTTCAACTGTGATCAGCTGTGGTCATTTTGATTAGCTCAGCATGAAAAGAGCTTTCCTGGGGCATTTTGTAGTGCAGCTGAAGCAAACAATCAACTATGGGTTGCAAGGCACTGCCAAAAGATCTCCGGGATAAAGTTGTGAACAGGCACAAGTCAGGAGATGGATACGAAAAAAATTCAAAGGCTTTATCAATGCCTAGAAGCACAGTGAAGTCTATTATTAAGAAGTGGAAGGTATTTGGTACAACACAGACCCTCCCTGGATCAGGATGTCATTCCAAACTGGATGAAAGAGCCAGGAGGAGACTGGTCAAAGAGACGACCAAGAGGCCTACAGCAACTCTGAAGCAGTTGCAGGAATTTATGACAAAGAGTGGTCATTGTGTGCATGTGACAACAATATCACAAATTCTACACAAATGTGGTTTGTATGGGAGGGTTGCAAGAAAAAAGCCACCCACAACTGAGCTTTGCCAAAACGCACCTTGAAGATTCTGAGGCCACATGGAAAAAGGTGTTCTGGTCAGATGAAACTAAAATTGAATGATTTGGCCTCAACACCAAACGATATGTCTGTCGGAAATCCAATACAGCTCACCATCCAAATAACACCATTCCTACAGTAAAGCATGGAGGTGGTAATATCCTGTTATGGGGGTGTTTCTCTGCAGCAGAGACTGGGGCACTTGTCAGGATAGAAGGAAAATGGATGGGGCAAAATACTGTCAAATTCTTGAGGAAAATCTGCTGCCAGAAAGTTGTCAATGGGAAGAAGATTTACCTTCCAACATGACAATGACCCAAAGCACACAGCAAAACTGACCACACAGTGGTTGAAGGAGAAAAAGTTCCTTGCATGGCCTAGTCAGAGCCCAGACTTAAACCCCATTGAAAATCTGTGGAATGACTTGAAGACTGCAGTCCACAAACGGTCACCATGAAATTTAACTGAACTTGAGCAGTTCTGCAAAGAAGAGTGGGAAAATATTGCAAAGTCTAGATGTGCAAAGTTAGTAGAGACATATTCCAACAGACTAAAGGCTGTAATTAAAAAAATAAGGCAAATTAAAGGGGGTGATCCTTTTTCCAATTCAGTGATTCTGTTTTTTATTTATTTATTTTTTTATGACATGTTGGTGTTATATCTTTCACTTGGATGTTATAAGTTGCACTGAGTAAATACAGCTGGATAAAACAAAAACTGTGTCTGTCTTCATTTCAGGCTGGAAAACAACAAAATGTGATTATTTTAAAGGGGGGTGATTGTTTTCTATACCCACTGTATAACACAATCAAATGGATTGGCCTTGCTGTCCCAATAGTTTTGGAGGGAACTGAATTAGTTTAATTTATTAATTAGTTATTTGTTTAAGGTTCACTTTTGATAAGTACAGTTTATTACACATATGTGGTCAATTTTCTCATCTCCTATGTCAGCTGGTAGTAATATTATATGTGAGGATTAATATCGAATATCTATCGAATTAAAATAGAATTATGTAATTCTTCTGTTCACATTCTGAACAGTCACCAGATATTCTATTAATGTGGTTAACTTTCTTTGTGACAATGTTCATGTGCCAAAACATGTACTTGAAGCACACTTTATATGTACACTGGGACATTTTCAAAGTGCACACAGTGCGGCGTTAACAATGAAATGGTGCACATCGCTATAAAGATCTCAGAACTAGCTTTAGTCTAATTGATTTTCAGATGGTTGTGTATACTGTCAGTAACTGTATACTGTAAGTACCTGAGGGTAAACATGTGTATATTTTAGCGGTCTTTATATTTTGAGCATTTATATATATATATATATATATATATATATATATATATATGCTGACAAAGGTTTTTGAGCAAACTGTATTGACCATTTCAAGATTCAAGAAATTCAATAAATGAACTTCTAGAATTAGAAAGCAAAAGTGAACTGAAAAATGTCTTAGAAATGTTTTTATATCCCTTATATCCTGTAAACCTCTCTGTTATTGTCATAAAACAGGAGACTGAACACCACAACATTTTAATAATCCAGTAGAGTCAAAAATACAGCAATTGAAAGTATAAATTTAGGATGCGAGTGGGTTAGATACTATGTATACTATGATACTAGGTAATGTAAGCTGTCTACAGAAACATGCATATATTAAAAAAAAAAAAAAAAGGTTCATCAAGATTTATTTTTTACATTTATAAAGTTCAGGGAATATGGAACACTAAAGGCATAAAAATATATTTTTTGTTTGTTTTGTCACAATTATGATCATTGTTAATCTAGGCTAAACATTTCACACTTAAAAAAAAAAAAAAAAAAAAAGCTTTAACATGAGTACAGAAGTAAAACCTGTGACCATTAATGTTACATAAAACATACAGATTTATTTCACATCAGTGTACACTAGAGTTAATTCCGTTAAGGAAAACTATGACGGAAAAAGTTTGTCGATGACCTTTTTTTCCATGACGAAGACAAGACGATGACGAGACGACATTAAACACTGACCGCGATTATTTCAACATGCAATATTGTTGACGAAAAAAGACTAAAGTGACTAAAATGTAGTTTAAAAAAATAACTTTACCAAAATCTCTCTCATTTTTGGTCGACAAAAAAAACAAAATATTATAATATATATATAAATAAATAAATAAATATATATATATATATATATATATATATATATATATATATATATATATAAATAAATAAATAAATAAATATAACAGCTCGGGGAAGTTAACGGAGTCTTAACTGAGCAAAAAGACAGAAACAGTCACTTTAAAAGGTGCAATAGTGGAAACTCAGAGGGCAGACGGTCGTGACACGGAAGATAATGATGAATGAACGGTATTTGTTTTGTCCCAAAGAAAACATATTGTTTGGAGGAGACATGAAAAAAGTGTAATGTTATTATATATTATAGCGGTATTTCTACTTATATGTTTATATTATACAACTGGCTAGACTAGATTGACTGAAATCATAATCAATAATAATCGTATGGCTACGAATGTCTACAGTTTTCAGCGACTAAATCTAGACTAAAATACTTACGGTTTTCTTTAACTAAATTAAGACTAAAATTCCCAGACTTTTAGTCAACTAAAACTTGACTAAAACAAAACAGGATAATGTTGACTAAATATCATAAAAACTATCAAGGACACTTTACACAGGACTAAGACTAAATCAAAAAATTGCTTTGTCAAAAGCAACACTAGAGTACACGCAATCCTTTGATGAGCCAGTTTTCCTTTTGTCAGCTTTGGCTTTCCTCTTGGTGAATTGTAAAGCTGCATAATTCAGTGTTTCAGCTTCAGATTCCTGAATATAAAATAAAATTTAATTAAATTACATTTGAATTAATATCATTTAATTAAAATGTGTACAAAGCTGAGCAGACTGACTGTATAAATGACCATTATACCGTAAGTAGCAGTATATGAATGTAACATATTAATGATATGCATGAGACATGAACAGTGATCAGTAGTGAGACTCATGCATGACTAAATGACTAATAGACTTTAGCCTATCAACAGAAAAAAAAAAGAAATACCCATACAATATTTAATAGTATTAAGTAGATTTAATATTTTCTTGCACACGTACCTGCCTCATTCCTGAAGAATCTTCTATAGAAGGGTTCACTATTAATACAGAAAAACACCTATTTAGTTATTTGAACAAAACTTAACTGAAGTAATTATCTGATCTCAAAAGGACTTACTTTTATCACATTTTCTTCTCCTCAGTATGAAATAAGTGAGACAAAAAATCAGAAATGCACACAAGCCCAAAGCCGTTCCCAAACCGAGTACTGTCGAATGTAGAGATCTAATTCGGATTAATTGTTCAGCAAATAATACTTTATGAATTAAGAATAATTATTTATTGATGAATTATGCAACACCTTACCTGTCTTCTCTTGTGTGTTCATGTTAGTGCTGTTTCCATGCAGTGTTGGTTCACACACCACTGAATTATCACACAGAGCTTGTTTAGATGTTTCTGATGAAATAGTAACATGATCAGCTATAAACATTTATCACAATTCACTAACTAAAAGTTTGTATCTCAGTGTTGTTGAAGGAAACACCTCACTAGCATTTCACTATTTTACTATTATTTGTCTTCCAGGTTGAACATGCTAATGGTAATAAGGAGAAATATCACTACATTAAACCAGTAGCTTAAGAAAATTTAGTGGAAATCCTACCTTTAATTTTTAAATAAGTCCCATCTGCAAACACAGGGTTGGGTCTCGTCAGTGCACAGTAGTACATGGCTTCATCGGACTGAGTGATGTTTAAAATGGTCATATTGAAGCAGTTTGAAGATTTTTCTATATGGAAACGAGACTTTTGGAATCCATTGTAAAATGTTTCTCCAGAAGTTTTAAATAACTTGGCAATAGTCTGAGGCTTTTTCCTTGTTGTTTGCTTAAACCAGGCCATCATCCCAAATTCCTTTTCAGAAATACAACACCGCAGAGTAGCAGAGTCTCCGATATCTACGCTGATTTTTTTATCAAGCTGATAAACTGGTGCCTCTGTGAGGGATTGTGCCGTAACCCAGAGTCTACCAGGTTGGACCGTATCTAGAAAAACATATACATCAATAGATTAATAATGTAATCCAGATATTATTAAACACACAGGGTTATTAAACATAACTTTAAACAAATAAAAATGTATTACATTCAGCTCACACAAAAGTGCATTAGGGTAATAGGTGCCAATAATTAAAAAAAAAAATAAAAATCTGGTAATTAGAAATCATTCCAAATAAGCAACAATCAAGATGAAAATAAATGAAGGTTGCATATATTACTTACACATGGTGCTGAAGATCAAAATTAAATTCCAGAAACCAGTCATTTTTTTTATTTATCAGAAATTCTAGTGTGCTTAACTCATTTATCAACAGAACATGAATGCGCTTGAAGCATGGTTTGAATTTGTACTCATACTACAGGTGCTCTGTTCTGAGCACACTCCAGAATGTGACCTGTGATTGGTTGTTAAAAAAAGATATGATAAAATAGCAGATGGTGTTCTGATCTACCTATATCTGCATCTACATTTTATTTTCAGTATTTGTGGTTTGGCTTTGTACCAAGCAAGGATGTTATGACTGAATGGAAAATGTGGTTTACTTGTACACTCACATGTGCCTACACTACCATCTCATTCATGCTTACTTCATTCTTGTTGCCCTCTTCAGCTTGTTTGTACAAAATCTTCCCAACAGAGTAATGATCATCTGGGCCAACAGAGTGAGCAATACGTTTGAATTTTGACATTTTGACAGGTGTATTTTTAATTATTATTATTGAACTGCCTGACTGTATTGTTTGTTTGATCTCAGATGGGACCTGTGCAGTTGCATTCTTTATTGCTGCAGTATTGATTGCAGTCTTTTATAAGTTTGGCTACTTTGGTGGACTCATTATTTTGCGACAGCAGCTGTATAGACACAGATGAAAATCTGTCTGACACAGACACAGTGTTTTGCAATATTATGACGTAATATATACCTGTTTCAGTGCCTGCATGAAACAAACAGCACATCTAGATCTGCCCACACAGATCTTCATTGGAAATGCTGAATGTGCTTTTCAGAGCTCATACTTACAAACAGCAACAGTAAGTAAGCAGAATGCTTACTCTTTATAGGCACTTTTATAACACAAACCACCACATCATTAGCTTTGAACATGCATGCTTCTACGCAAAACATGAATGTTTTTTCTATGTTTTAAACTATGTCAAAAATCATGACACATCCTGGAGCCCCCCACCCCCCATCTCCCCCAAGATGTCATCAATCTCAACTTTGTATGGCGCACGTCATGAAGCAGGTGGTTAATCAATAAAAGTAATGCAGTTTGGGCATTTGTCAAACGATTCGTAGAGCCCAGTGGCTGTCTCCACTCCCAGATGTGTATGAGGTTGTACTCACTCTACAACTCGATCCAGTGTGGCCTGAACCAAAGGGAGAGAGTGCTGGGAAATTCTTTGTGACCTGATTATTTCCACAGTAATCAATGCATGGGCACAGTCATCTGTGACGTTTCTCCATGAAGTCACAAACAGATGTGGAGTGTCAAATTAACCCTTACTAAGGCGCTTCTGGATGTACTTTGTATTTGTTAACGGTCTCAAACAGGGAAGGATGAGATCATAACTGTAGAATAATGAGAAACAACAGTGATTACAGCCTGCCAGCATTCTGGTGCTTTCTTTAATTACTTTGACCTTTCGAGTCCAGTTGTCCACCTATTTTCAGCCATTCTACCTTCCTAGAGAGTGTATTCACCATCACAATTGTAGCTGTTTACATTCCTCTGAGTGCAAATGTAGAATATTCTATCAACTGGCATGTGCCGTTTAAATCAAGTGGCACCATCCACAAACAGCGGCGTGTGCCATTTAAATGCAGTGGCACCAGCCACAAATGGTGGCATGTGCCATTTAATTGCAGTGGCACCATCCATATGAAAGAATGAAAGTAAAACAAAACAACAACAAAAACACCGTAAAAAGTTTGGAAGCCTATTTTGCATCAGGTTGTTTATTTTTGTTGTTTATTCTTAATCAGTACAACTTATAACATCCAAGTAACACCAACATGTCAGAAAAAAATTTTAAAAAATAAAAAAAACAGAATAACTGAGTTGGAAAAAGGATGACTCCCCTCCTAAAAATGACTTGTAAACTCAATAAGGTGTAGCTAATCACCTTCTCAATGGCACACAAAGCCATTTGACTTTCAACTGTGATCAGCTGTGGTCATTTTGATTAGCTCAGCATGGAAAGATACTTCCTGGAGCATTTTGTAGTGCAGCTGAAGCAAACAATCAACTATGGGTGGCAAGGCGCTGTCAAAAGATCTCCGGGATAAAGTTGTGGACAGGGACAAGTCAGGAGATGGATACAAAAAAATTTCAAAGGCTTTATCAATGTCTAGAAGCACAGTGAAGTCTATTATTAAGAAGTGGAAGGTATTTGGTACAACACAGACCCTCCTTGGATCAGGACATCACTCCAAACTGGATGACAGAGCCAGGAGGAAACTGGTCAGAGAGGCTACCAAGAGGCCTACAGCAACTCTGAAGCAGTTGCAGGAATTTATGACAAAGAGTGGTCATTGTGTGCATGTGACAACAATATCACAAATTCTCCACAAATGTGGCTTGGGAGGGTTGTAAGAAAAAAGCCACCCACGACTGAGCTTTGCCAAAACGTACCTTGAAGAGTCTGAGGACACATGGAAAAAGGTGTTACTGTCACATGAGTCAAAATTGAATGATTTGGCCTCAACACCAAACGATATGTCTGTCGGAAATCCAATACAGCTCACCATTGTTAGGTCGCGCAAAAAGCGCGACTTCAATTACCAGAATTCTCAGCAGCTCAAGAACATGGCCGCCACTGACTCTCATTCGCACACTCCACACTACATTTCCCAGCAAGCTCGGCGGCCTACAAACATGTTTGTAGGCCGCCAGGGACTACAACACCCAGAGCACCCACACACTACCACGGTCACAATCACCTTCCTTCTAATCCCGCACACCTGTCTTCAATCTCACAAGCACTTTATTTAAGGACTTTTGTTTTACAGGTTGAACGCGAAGTATTGTTTGTTCTCCCGAATCTTACCTTACCGAGCGATTAAATTCTGGACTGATTCTCACGGCATTGACCTCAAAGCTAAGTACCTTGGATTCCGACTCCCTCTAAAGCCCTCTTTCTGTTTATACATCTCGGTGATAGTTTAACGTGCACTTGTGTCTGATTTCTGTTAGCGCTGTGTAGTTAGCACACTTTATGTCTTGACCACTAACGTATGTAAAAGGTTCTGGTTGCTTATTTTCCGTTTTTCCTTTTCATTGCTAATTGTGTGTTTTTACTGCTAGCGCTAACGATTTGAGAGATTGTATAATCTTTGCCACGATAACCTGCGAAGTCTCGAAGCCTTCCTAAAGCATTTCTGTTATCCTGTGTCCTTTCTACATGTGTGCTAAATAAAGTGATGAAGTTTTGACTGCAACTGTGTCCAGCCTTCTTCCGGTGATATAACAACCATCCAAATAACACCATTCCTACAGTAAAGCATGGAGGTGGTAATTGAGAATTGAGAAATGTTTGTGACTTTTTTTATTTTACTGTTTTCACTATTACTCACTTTTAATAAAGTACTCATCTTGACTCTCATTATGGTCTACAAAAAATGTATATACATACATACACTAAACATAAACATACATACAAACAACAACAATAATAATAGTAACCCATTTAAAGGACTAGTTCAATGTAGGAACAATGGTAGGAGCATAATTATAATCATAAATAATATTTAATAAATATTTAATAATAAATAATCATAAATTATATTTTTATATTTTATCAAAATTATTATTAATTTTCATTGTTAATTTAGCTTAAACATAGCACACTTCAATTGCATTAACAAATGTACAGAAACAAAACCTGTGATCATTAATGTTAAACAAAAACAAACAGTTTTATTTCACATCAGAGTACACACAATCCTCTGCTATGCCAGTTTTTCTTTTTTCAGGTATGGCTTTCCTCTTGGCGAATTGTAAAACAGCATAATTCAGTCTTTCAGCTTCAGATTCCTGAATCTAAAATTAAATTAAAATGTGTACAAAGCTGAGTAGACTGACCACATAAATGAGCATTATACAGTAAGTAGCAGTATATGAATGTAACATTAATTAATATGAATGTAAGTTTCTGCTGTCTTTTTTTTTTTTTTTTTTTTTTTTCCCAGCCTAATGATGGCCACCGTCACTTGCATAGATATCTCTTTGGACCGTATATTGAGAATTCCCATGAACAGCTACCAAATGCAAATTTAACACTTGGATTCAACTCCAGACCTTTTATCTCCTTAATTTGCCATGAAACAATGTGAAAACAGGCCACACCTGACCATGAAACTGCTTATCAGTCAATTTTCCAATTACTTTTGCTCCTGTGAAAATGGAGGGACTCTATAAAAAAACTGCTGTAATTCCTAAATGATTAATGAAATACTTTTTTTTGTTAAATCCCTTGAATTAAATCTGAACGTCTACACTTCAATCAAATCTTGAAAGCTTCAATTCAAACACATTGTGGTGGTGTACAGAAGCACCCAACCCAACTGTACAGGTGCATCTCAATAAATTAGAATGTCGTGGAAAAGTTAATTTATTTCAGCAATTCAACTCAAATTGTGAAACTCGTGTATTAAATAAATTCAATGCACACAGACTGAAGTAGTTTAAGTCTTTGGTTCTTTTAATTGTGATGATTTTGGCTCACATTTAACAAAAACCCACCAATTCACTATCTCAACAAATTAGAATATGGTGACATGCCAATCAGCTAATCAACTCAAAACACTTGTCAAGTTTTCCTGAGCCTTCAAAATGGTCTCTCAGTTTGGTTCACTAGGTAAGCCACAAACATTCATTGCCAAAGAAGCTGGCTGTTCACAGAGTGCTGTATCCAAGCATGTTAACAGAAAGTTGAGTGGAAGGAAAAAGTGTGGAAGAAAAAGATGCTCAACCAACCGAGGGAACCGCAGCCTTATGAGGATTGTCAAGCAAAATCGATTCAAGAATTTGAGTGAACTTCACAAGGAATGGACTGAGGCTGGGGTCAAGGCATTAAGAGCCACCACACACAGACGTGTCAAGGAATTTGGCTACAGTTGTCATATTCCTCTTGTTAAGCCACTCCTGAACCACAGACAACGTCAGAGGCATCTTACCTGGGCTAAGGAGAAGAAGAACTGGACTGTTGACCAGTGGTCCAAAGTCCTCTTTTCAGATGAGAGCAAGTTTTGTATTTCATTTGGAAACCAAGGTCCTAGAGTCTAGAGGAAGGTTGGAGAAGCTCATAGCCCAAGTTGCTTGAAGTCCAGTGTTAAGTTTGCACAGTCTGTGATGATTTGGGGTGCAATGTCATCTGCTGGTGTTGGTCCATTGTGTTTTTTGAAAACCAAAGTCACTGCACCCGTTTACCAAGAAATTTGGAGCATTTCATGCTTCCTTCTGCTGACCAGCTTTTTGAAGATTCTGATTTCATTTTTAAATTTAATTTTTAAATATGTCTCATTTACAATCACAAGGTTGGGTCTCGTCAGTGCACAGTAGTACATAGCTTCATCAGACTGGGTGATGTTTAAAATGGTCATATTGAAGTAGTTTGAAGATCTTTCTATTTGAAAATGAGACTTTTGGAATCCATTGTAAAATGTTTCTCCAGCAGTTTTAAGGTTTTTTTCTGTTTGGTTGCTTAAACCAGGCCATCATCCCTAATTCCTTTTCAAAAACAGAACACCGCAGAGTAGTCGAGTCGCCGACACCCACACTGAGCTCTTTATCAGGCTGATAAACTGGTGACTCTGTGAGGAATTGTGCAGTAACCCAGCGTCTACCAGGTTGGACTGTATCTGGAAAAGCAAATACATCAATAGATTACTGCAATAATGTAATTCAGATATTATTAAACACACAGGGTCATTAAGCATAAACTCAAGTAAATCAAAATTTAAAGTAACTTCTACAGTTCAGCTCACACAAAAGTGCTTTACAATAATATGTCCTATTCTCTCTCTCTCTCTCTATATATATATATATATATATATATATATATATATATATATATATATATATATATATATATATATATATATATATATTTATTTCTCAGAAATTATTACAATTTAGAAATTTAATTAGAAATCAATACAAATGAGCAACAATCAAGGTGAAAGTAAATGAAAATTGCTCATATTACTTATGGTGCTGAAGATCAAAATTAACATCCAGAAATCAGTCATTCTTTATTTCCTAGAAATTCTATAGTGTTTGTATCTCAATTATCAACAGAATCGGAATGCTCTTGATGCATGGTTTGAATTTATACTTATACTATAAGCACTCTATATTGAGCATGCCCCAGAATATGATATGTGATTGGTTGTTAAAAAAGACCCAACATTTTCTGTTCCATATTTCTTTTATGGGTGTGTAACAAACAAAGATTAAGACAGAATGGAAAATGTGGTTTCCTTGTACACTCACATAAGCCTACACAAACACCTCACAGTTGTTTATTTAATTGCCCCTCAATTCAACTTGTTTGCAGAAAAACCTGCCTACAGAGTAATGATCATCTGGGCTAAAGAAGTGTGCAATATATTTGAATTTTGGCATTTTGACAGATGCTTTTATTACTAAAGGCCTGACAGCAGTGTTCAAATTAAAGGCAGCATCAATGATTTTATGTGTGGCTGCATTGGTGGACTCATTAACATACCACAGCAACTGTATAAGACATATGAGAATCTGTCTGTTGCAAAATTATTGCATAATATATACTTGGCTTTTTGGTTAGCATGTTTGTCTCACACCTGTGGGGTTGGGGTTCAAATCCCCCATCTGCGCTAAGTGCATGGAGTTTGCATGTTCTTCCCATGCTTCGGGGGGTTTCCTCTGGGTACTGAAATCCTAAAATGAACCACCAACACATCCTCCCTGGTTTTGAAAGCACAGCATTGACTCTACTACATCACTAACCCCCTTATCAGCAATATATCTCTACCATTACAAATCAATCACATATTGAACAGTCAAAGTTTCTGTCCATCCTAACCAAATTTCTTCATCTGATTATGGCTGCTGTAGCAGGATATATAAGACATAAATTTTAGGCCTTCATGACTCAAAAGCAGATATATCACTTGCCCCTTTGACATTACATACAGTGAGGGAAAAAGTATTTGATCCCCTGCTGATTTTGTACGTTTGCCCACTGACAAAGAAATTATCAGTCTATAATTTTAATGGTAGGTGTATTTTAACAGTGAGAGACAGAATAACAACAAAACAAATCCAGATAAACGCATTTCAAAACAGTTATAAACTGATTTGCATTTTAATGAGGGAAATAAGTATTTGACCCCTTCAACTTAGTACCTGGTGGCAAAACCCTTGTTGGCAATCACAGAGGTCAGACGTTTCTTATAGTTGGCCACCAGGTTTACACACATCTCAGGAGGGATTTTGTCCCACTCCTCTTTGCAGATCCTCTCCAAGTCATTAAGGTCATTTTCAATGCCCTGGCTGAGGGAAGGAGGTTCTCACCCAAGATTTGATGGTACATGGCCCCGTTCATCATCCCTTTGATGCAGTGCAGTTGTCCTGTCCCCTTAGCAGAAAAACACCCCCAAAGCATAATGTTCCCACCTCCATGTTTGACGGTGGGGATTGCGTTATGACTTGGGGTCATAGGCAGCATTCCTCCTCCTCCAAACACGGTGAGTTGAGTTGATGCCAAAGAGATCTGACCACACCTGACAACAACACTTTCATCCAGTTCTCCTCTGAATCATTCAGGCAAACTTCAGACGGGCCTGTACATGTGCTTTCTTGAGCAGGGGGACCTTGCGGGCGCTGCAGGATTTCAGTCCTTCATGGCATAGTGTGTTACCAATTGTTTTCTTGGTGACTATGGCCCCAGCTGCCTTGAGATCATTAACAAGATCCTCCTGTGTAGTTCTGGGCTGATTCCTCACCATTCTCATGATCACTGAAACTCCATGAGGTGAGATCTTGCATGGAGCTCCAGACCGAGGGAGACTGACAGTTTCTTCCATTTGTGAATAATCGCACCAACTGTTGTCACCTTCTCACCAAGCTGCTTGGCGATGGTCTTGTAGCCCATTCCAGCCTTGTGTAGGTCTACAATCTTGTCCCTGACATCCTTGGACAGCTCTTTGGTCTTGGCCATGGTGGAGAGATTGGAATCTGATTGATTGATTGCTTCTGTGGACAGGTGTCTTTTTACAGGTAACAAACTGCGATTAGGAGCACTCCCTTTAAGAGAGTGCTCTTAATCTCAGCTCATTACCTGTGTAAAAGACACCTGCGAGCCAGAAATCTTGTTGATTGATAGGGGATGAAACACTTATTTCCCTCATTAAAATCAATTTAGAACTTTTTTGAAATGCGTTTTTCTGGATTTTTTTTTTTTTGTTGTTGTTGTTGTCTCTAACTGTTAAAATACACCTACCATTAAAATTATAGACTGATCATTTCTTTGTCAGTGGGCAAACGTACAAAATCAGCAGGGGATCAAATACTTTTTTTCCCCCCACTGTATGTACTGTACTCACATTAATCATTGTATTGATGCACTGCACTTAGTTATTTCTGAACAATTATTACATATCCATGTTTGTTTGTTGTCCTACACTAACCAGAAGTTCTATATTTTGCTTTTATTTTACTACTTTCTCAGAAAAACAACAATAAAGTATCTGAATATGAATCAATCTAATTATTTATTTGGGTTTACCGACATTTTATTTTCCTTTTCCTTTTTCATTTAATGAGAAAAATCAGTGGCCTTTTTCTTCATGTACAGTATGCATGTATGTACAGTATGCATGTATTTTGCATGTAGGAGTTCATTACAATTTTAGATGTTCGTTTTAGCAGCTCAAACATAGCTCTGAAAAAATGAGGCTTAAATTCCTGGGGACTGAAATCACCTTTATAACACTTTGCAACCTCTACAAAACTTAAAAGCAACAGAGTCTTTGGCTTTTTACCCATAAAACAGCCTGTTCTCTCTCTCTTTCTCTCTCTCTCTCTCTCTCTCTCTCTCTCTCTCTCTCTCTCTCTCTCTCTCGATGTGTTTAAAATTCAGGTGATGGTGCACTGTAATGAGGTGAAAGTTACGTTATTGAAGCATTATAATCAGCACCACTTTTACAAATGCTCTTTTTAAACCCATTGCATTTAAAATAGCTTCTAATCTGATGGCCAAAAATGTGCATGATATCATATTTACTTATAGTGAGAGAGCAATACAAACCCATGCTCAGTAAATGAATGATGGTTGTATGATTGCATGCAGTTTGAAGTGAAAATTCTGGACTGTATAATGACTCCATTTCTGGAAGAATTTATCTTTGTTGTTTGACTTTAGTTAATGTAAAATGCATTTGAAGAAGTTTTATTATAAAACTATAAAAGTATGAAAGTAAAACAACAACAAAAACACCTTAAAAAGGTTGGAAGCCAGTTTTGCAGCAGGTTGTTTATTCAGACCAATACGTCAGCTGCCGTTGCTGTTTTTATATTTTTTATTTTTATTTTTTTATTGCTGATTTAATAATCTTGACTGCATTCACTGATTTCACACCAATACTGGTAAACCTTCCAACACTATCTGAGCCTTGGTGTCATTTCACTAGTGCTGGAAACACGACCACAGAGAGTGAATAAAACAAGCCCCACCCCCAGGTAATGTGACTGTCACAGTCCTTGATTTATGTTTAAAGTCAACCCACAAACTTTTTTGAAATTTTTCTAGCAATGAAATATCACTTTTTTAAACTCAGTAATTTTCAGAATAATGCTCGAAATCATGTTTTTTGTTACTTCTTTAATGAAATTGCTCTTCAGCTAAAGACATACAATTGAGGTCACAAAACGTTCTTCTATTCACATGTTCTCTGTTAGTTAGGGTTAATTATAGCACACTAGAAAGAAACAATGGGGAGGAGTTATTTTACACATGTGTACAGAGGTAGGATTATGTTTCTTATTATATCGTAATCTTGTAATGATAAATTAGGAATACATTTTCCTACAGTCAAGATGTTTTCACTTGCTGAAACATTATCACTGTTTTTGCGGTGTAATAGTCCCATGTGATATCAATCATTTATGTACATCTTACAGTTATATTTCACATAGGAGTACACACACTCATCTGATGAGCCAGTTTTCTTTTTGCCAGCTTTGCCTTTTCTCGTTGAGAATTTCAAAGCTGCATCATTCAGATTCCTGAAAATATAAAATAAAATAATGCAAAACATAAGAACAAGCTCAAAGTAATAACCATACAATATAGGCAACTTTTATATTTTATTATTAATATTTTAACTATTATACACACTAACTACACATAAGAGCAGCATAAAATAAAAGCTTGGGACTTAAAATCTGAGTAAAGTTACTGTATAAATTATATCTAGAACATTATAATAAGCAGCGTATGAATGTAACAACTTTGCACATACAGTGGGTTCCAGAAGTCTGAGACCACTAGTGAAAATGCTTCAATTTTGTGTTCTTTTCTAATTTAAAACAACATATTTCATTATAAATTATATAATTGACAACAACTTGAGTGGAAAGTAGAATCTTTGCAATTCATTTACATGAATTTCAGAGTTTCTTAGTATTCTGTAAGTCCCCTTTTTGCTTTAATGACTGTGTGCACTCATGCCGGCATGGACTCCACAAGTTTGTGCAAAACCTTATGATCCATTATTGATCAAACCCATCAGTGTCATCTGAACACATGCTTCAAAAGACGAGACGCTTCAATAGACGAGTCTGTACATGAGTTTTTACAATTAGCAGTCATACAGCACTCGAGGATACCGAGGTAAATAAGTAAAAACAAAATTACCCATATAATATACAATAGTATAAAACCGATATTATGTTTTCGCCACACGTATCTGCCTCATTCCTGAAGAATCTTCTATAGAAGTGTTCACTATTAATACAGAAATACACTTATTAGTCTTTTCAATACAAATAAAAGTAACTGGAATTATTATCTGTTCAGAAAAGCACTTATGTTTCTCACATTTTCTTCTATTCAGTATGAAATAAGTGAGACAGAAAGCCCAAAGCTGTTCCCAAACCGAGCACTGTCGAATGTAGAGATCTAGTCATTTCTGATACTGTTATTTCACCACATTCTATTTACATTAGTACAAATGATTTTCCAGGTGAATTAATAAATTAAGGAAAATTAATTAAGTATTACACCTTACCTGTTTTCTCTTGTGTGTCCATGGTAGTGTTGTTTCCTGCTTCACACACCACTGAATTACCACACAGAGTTTGTTTAGATGATTCTGATGAAATAGCACATTCTCATCTGTGAACATTTATCATGGTTCACTTACGTTCTAAGTCTGTAACTCAGTGCTGTTGAAGAAAACACAGTTTCTACAGTAACATTTCACTACTTCACTGTTGTTTGTCTTCCAGGTTGAACATGTTAATGGCAATAAGGAAAAATATCACTACATTAAACCAGTAGCTTAATCAATTTGAGTGAAAATCATACCTTTAATTTTTAAATAAGTTCCATCTCCAAACACAGTATATGGGAATATGTCTGCACAGTAGTACATGGCTTCATCGGACTGAATGATGTTTAAAATGGTCATATTGAAGCAGTTTGAAGATCTTCCTATTTGGAAATGAGATTTTTGGAATCCATTGTAAAATGTATCTCCACCACTTTTATATACTGTGACAATACACTGAGGTTTTTCTCTGTTTAGTTGCTTAAACCAGGCTATCATCCCAAACTCCTTTTCAGAAATACAACACTGCAGAGTAGCCGAGTTTCTGATATCCACACTGAGTTCTTTATCAGGCTGATAAACCGGTGACTCTGTGAGGGGTTGTGCAGCAACCCAGCGTCTAACAGGTTGGACTGTAAAAAAAGCAAATGCATTAATTAGTCAATGAATGCAATTTAGATATTATTCTACACAAAGAGTTAATACACATCAAAATAAATTAAAGAATAAAGACATTCAGGAAATAATGTTGGACTTCTTTCTACATACAACTACACACACAAGTAGTTTAGAGTAACAGGCTCAATTTCTTTCTTTATTTATTTTTTAATACATCAAACAAGATGGATTAATTTGCTCAAATTACTTACACATGGTGCTGAAGATCAAAATGAAAATCCACAAAGCAGTCATTTTTTTGTTTCTTAGAAATGATAGACTGTTTGTATCTCATTTATCAACAGAACATTAAGTGTGGTTTGAATGTATAGTTATGCTAGGCCTTCTGCACTGAGCACGCCCCAGAATATGACATGATGAGGAAGCATATTGCATTCTGACCTACATTTACCCCACACCTTTTTTTTTTCCCCATATGTGTGCTTTAGTGTTGCATAGAGATATTATGAAAAAGGTGTAATGGCAGAATGGAAAATGTGGTTTACTTACTGTATGTGTGCCTACTCTACCATCACATTGTTTATTTTATTTGCCCTCTGAATTCAGTGCACAGAGTAGTGCATTTGAATTTTGGCATTTGACAGGTGCTAGTATTATTGAAGGCCTGACAGCAGTGTTCAAGTTACAGGGGGACCAGATTGAGCTTTGCACCCCCAAAATAAACATGAGATCCCTTAAAAGCTGAGGGAAAGTTCTGAGTTTCTGATTGTGATGAGGACGAGAAAGGGGCCAGGCTGTGAGGAGTTGTCTAATCAGTGGGAGAGAGCAATAAAGGAGTGGCTGGAAGTGCCAGAGAGGGAGAGATAGAGACGCACATGTGCTTTCTGTTTGTTTGTGTGTTTTCTGTTCCATTTGAGTTTGGTTCCTGATTAAAATGTATGTTTATGCACAGTCTGCCCCCCCCCCTGCTCTTCGTCACACTCCTCCGTGTCCAGATTCAGGCCTCCGACCCGATGTACACCCCCTCCCACCCTTTCGGGAGGGCGGTTCTGCCCTTCTGGCTGCGTCCTTTTGCAATACAGGCTGCAAGACCCTCTGCAAAACAGAGATAGAGCTATCCATTTACTTCTGACAGGTTCAGCTGGGGGCAGATGGGTTTGGTGCACTTCCATGGACTCTGGCATCATTGGATTTCTTCAGTTCTTGGTCAATTATCATGATTCTTGCTCTCTTAAAATATTGTTGAGTCTGATCAAGAGGGAAATCAGCTGATTGAGGGACAGTGTGTAGTCTCTATAAGTGGCTTTGTTTTGTTCCATAGTGACTGGACTGCTCTAGTATGAAAAAGTCGTACGTATAGGCCTCTACATACAAGAACACTTGATGCACAAATACCACTGTTACTAGAAAATTCTCGTCCACAGAGGCTAAATACCTGGCATTCTACTCATAGGAAGGTATCCTCGCTTTTACTCATAGTGCATCCATGACTGTAGTGTACTGTCAAGATGAAACATCCTAGAAAAAAGAGGTGATCCTTTTGATTCTGGTGCTCAAAAAAAAGAAATAAATAAACAACTTGTCTTTAAACATCAGAAAATCAACAAAATTATTGTTCAGGTTGGGAGACAAGAAACAGAACACACTCTATGAACCATCTGCAGATCCTTTGTTGAAAAAGCCCTGACTGAACCTCCTGGGCATATACATTGCTGAAGGCCTCAAATGAACCAACAACACATGATCACCTCATCAGCCCAGCAAAGCCTGAAAAAGTCAACGCTGTCATCAGTCATCAAGAGCATGCAGAATAACCAAAGTTTCTATCCATAGCAACGACAGTCTCTTCTGCCTACTAGCATCTGGTAAGAGGTACTGCAGCATTTGAACCCTCACCAGCAGACTCGAACAGCTTCTTTTCCCAGGATTTAAAAGTCATAAATTCTAGCCCCTCTGGACTGCAATAAAGCAGATATACAATTGAACAATTTACATCACTTTACATGTGTCAGTTATTTTTCAACAATTATTGCCCATCCACATGTTTGTGTTTTTCTGCACTAACCAGAAGTATTATGTTTTGCTTTCATTTTACCGCTTTACGAGAAAACCACCAATGGAGAATCTATCAAACTTTTTATTTCGGTTCACCAACATTTATTTTCCTTTTTTTCCCTTTTTCATCTAATGATCAACTCCACCCATTGTGTTTGCGCCCTCTACCAAACTTAACAGCAGCAAAGTCTTTGGCTATTATCCATATAACACAGCATGCGTTCTTTCTCTTGTCTTCATTTTCACTTGATATGTTTAAATTTAAGGTGATAGATCACTGTAATTAGGTGAAAATTACCCAAGTTATTGAAGCATTATAACCAGAACCACTTGAAATGAAAACTCTGGACTGCACAATAAATGATTGTGGCTGCATTTCTGAAAGGATTCATTTTGTTGTTTGACACTGATTTTATTCTACTCTTCTGAGTATCTTATTCTGTCACTGAGGTGACAGTGGTAGCTCAGTGGTTAAGCTGTTGAGCTACTGATCAGAAGATCATGATTTCAAACCCTACACCCCCAAGCTTCCACTGTTGGGCTCTTGAGCAAGGCCCTTAACCCTCAATTGCTCATGTATAAATGAGATTTATATCAGTCCTTCTGGATAAGGGCATCTGCCAAATGCTGTAAATGTACTCTATTTTATTTATTGTATTTTATTGTTTTACTCTACACTTAATTCTGAACGATACTACGTCTGGGTTCTGGGCACCACATTCACAAGGCATGATTTTCTGTGTCCTTTCACTAGTGCCGGAAACACAAGCACAGAGTTGAATGAATAAAACAAGCCTCATCCCCAGTGTTACTGTAGAGGTCACAGTCCTTGACTTAGGTTTAAGTACAACACACATCTTTTTTGAATATACATTACACTGGAACATACTTTTCTTCAAACTCAGTATATCACTCATTATTCAGAATAATGTTTCTCTATTTTTTTTCCTATTCACATATAATTTTATAGCTAGAAATAAGAAAACTGTAAGTTTGAAATAAAAAAAATAATGTTGGTTGAATTCTATTTTAGTCATTTTAATATAATCTCATAATGATAATGATGTTTTTAGTGTAACTATGTGTTACTGTATGAATCATTTATATTGCATTACATTTTTCCTCATATCAGAGTACACACACTCATCAGATGAGCCAGTTTTTCTTTTTTCAGCTCTGACTTTCTGCTTGGAGAATTTCAAAGCTGCGTAATTCAGTGTTTCTGCTTCAGAGTCCTAAAAAAAAATAAATACAAAAACAAGATAAGAAGTTCAGCTCAAAGTTATAACCATACAATGTGGGTAACTGCATTACACACATTAACTACACAGAACAAGAGCAGCAACAAAATAAAATGTTGTGATCTGATGCAAATCTGATCAAAGTGACTGTAGAAATTATATCTAGAACAGTCTTAGAGTGAGTAGCATGTAAAAGAAGCCACATTTAAAATAGATAAATCAGATGTGAGATGCATGCGTGACAATAGCAAACATAAGTGTCAGCAGAGAAAAGGAATTACCCATATAGTTTAAATACATACTTTAATCACTGCATAAAAGGCTATAGCTCAAAGTGTTTGCTTATCTGCACACATACCTGCCTCGTTCCTGCAGAGTTTTCTGTAGAAGCCTTCACTATTAATACAGAAACACACTTATTAGTCTTTTTTGACAGTTTAATATAGTTGGGTTAAATATGCTGAGGACAAAAAGCACTTACATCTACAGTTTTCACATTTTTTTCTCTTCAGTATGAAATAAATGAGACAGAAAATCAGAAGTGCGCAAAAGCCCAAAGCCGTGCCCAAACCGAGCACTATCGAATGTAGAGATCTAGTCATTTCTGATACTGTTAGGAAGATATGAACACAGTGAAAGACAATTATGTATTATGAATTAAGGATAATAAATACATAAATAAATAAATAAATAAATAAACCAACATACCTGTTTTCTCTTGCGTGTTCATGTTAGTGTTGTTTCCATGCACTGTTTGTTCAGATGCCACTGAATTATCACACAGAGCTGGTTTAGATGTTCCTGATGCAATAATAACATTCTCACATATGAAAATATATCATTAATATCGAAAGGTCTGAATATCAAATTCACATGCGAGCAGTAACATAGAACGCAACATTACTACTGCACATTCAACCAGTCACATGATTCATTTGAGTAGAAATCCTACCTTTTATTTTTAAATACGTCCCAGCTGAAAACATGAGTGCACAGTAGTACGTGGCTTCATCAGACAGCATGGTGTTTGAAATGGTCATAATGAAGCACTTTTCTTTCTTTTTAATCTGAAAACGTGAATTTTGGAATTCATTGTAAACCATTTCTTCAGCAGGGTTCAATGGCCCAGCTATAAACACAGGCATTTTTCTGTTTTGTTGCTTAAACCAGAAAATTTCTCCTCCTTTGTTATTAAAGATACAACACTGCAGATCAGCCGAGTCACAGATATCCACACTGAGCTCTTTATCAGGTTGATAAACTTCTGGCTCTGTGAGGGATCGTGCAGTAACCAAGCGTCTACCAGGTTGGACTGTATCTAGAAAAGCAAATGCATTCATTAGGAAACAAAAGAAAAGCATGAAATTAATATATTACTATAGTTATTATTACAAAATTAATGTTCTACAGACGTAAAAACAAATACAGCTCATATGAAAGCAGTTTAGAGTTATGGGCTCCGTAAATTTATTTAATATTCTCTGGTAATTAGAAATCATTCCAAATAAGCATCAGGCAGGATTGAAATAAATCAAACATAATGACTGACACATATCACTTACAAATGGTGTTGAAGATCAGAATTAAAATCCAGAAAGCAGCCATTTTTCATCACTTAGAAATTCTACAGTGTTTGCATCTCATGTAACAACAGAATGTGAATGCACTTGAAGCATGGATTGAATTTATACTGTAGGTGGTCTGTACTGAGCACACCCAGAATATCACATGTGATTGGTTCTTATATATATATATATATATATATATATATATAAAGCACATGACAATCAGGCACATGGTATTCTCACCATCAGCCCACACTTTCCCCTTCATTTTTGTGTTTTATTGTTGCACAGAGATATTATGACAAAGGTGACAAAATGGAAATGTGGTTTACTTCTACACTCACGTGTGCTTTATTGTGCAGTAATCTACTGTAAAAAAAATACTAATTCTTTCTTAATTGACCTTAATTGTACAAAATATTGACAAAACGGTAATAGAAATCTGTAAGGAGATCCTGTAATCTCAAAGGAGACTATAATGCAACTTTTTCACTGATTAAGTTGTATAAAGAAGAGAACATGTCCCACTGCAATTATTTTGTATTATCCACAAGTTTTATTTGCACTTTAAAAAAAAAATAGCTAAACAAAATATTGCAACTAGCCAGCAGGAATGTTGGCGAGTTCGTTTTTAAACGTGCAAATAAAACTCATGAATAAAAAAAAAATTACAGTGGGAAATGTTATCTTCTGTATACAATTTAATCAGTGTAAAGTTAATGAAAAAGTAAGAATAAAATATATCAGGTACGGCTTACCTTCCGTTTCTACGTGTCTGTCTGCATCCACCGTTCTGAACTGCTTCCGAACCGCATGCAGACATGACCTCATGTGGGGGAGGGCAATGTGTACCTTCCACATAAAGCCGTTCAGTCTGAGGCCGTTTTGCCCGATGCCTTTATGGTTTCCACACACGCCACTTGCTTGTTACGATTCTGTTTTACAAAGTTTGAATATCTGGCACTGTATTGTACCATTCTACCTGCCAAGGGAATTTATTGCCATTACAATTCTAGATATTTACATCCCAGGTGTCCTCAGGACTCTCGTGTAGTACATCCCTGACTGTACTATGAAACACAGCACCAGCACCATCCTAAATTTTGCAGATGTTGCAGCAGGTCTCAAATGAATCACCAACACTAGTCAACAAGCCCCTGTTACACCTATTCATTCTTAGGAGGCTGAAAAAGTCAAAGCTGTCATCAGCAATATTTATAATTTAAAAACAAACATACCCATCTATAGCATCATTGGTGCATCACAAACACCTTCATCAGGAATCTACCTTCAGCTTTGCAAAACATGAGCATGCAGAGTAACCAAAGTTTTTATCCATCTTAACCACGGTCTCTTCTGCCTTCTAGCATGTGGTAAGAGGTACTGCAGCATTTGAGCCATAACCAGCAGACTCTCGAACAGCTTATTGTCCCAGGATATAAAAGTCATAAATGCTAGGCCCTCTGGACTCTGATCCCTTTCCATTTTAACCACATTAATGCATTGTCACTTTACTTATATCAATTATATTTGAACACATATTTTCCATTCACATGTGTGTGGTCCTGCACTAACCAGGATTACTGTGTGTTTTCCCCCCATTCATTTAATGAGCAACTTCACCTATTGTGTTTGCGCTCTCTACACAATTTATCAGCAGCAAGTTTTTGGCTACTAGCTATATAACACAGCCTGTGTTCTCTCTCTCTTTTGTCCTCATTTTCATTTTTAAATTTAAGGTTATAGATCACTGCACTCAGGTTAAAAAAGTTTTTGCTGCATTATAACCAGCACCTCTTTAAAATGCTCTTTTTATACCTTTAAAGTTGTAGTGAGAAACTCTGGACTGAATGATACATGATTATGACTCCATTTCTGGAAGGATTTATCTTTGTTGTTTGACGATTCACTTTTGTTTATGGAAAAATGTGTTTGAAGAACTTTTAGTCAACACACAATGCTGAAGAATACTTCTTCCGTGTGTTGTCCTGCACTAACCCTCCGTGGTGGTGAGCTGTGATCGTATAGAGGTCAGCGTTGTGGCTGTAGCAACCCCGGTTCGAATCTGGGTCATGGCAGGATTTTTCTAGGGCAGTGGTAGCTCAGTGGTTAAGTAGTTGGGCTACTGATCGGAAGGTCGTGAGTTCAAATCCAAGCACCACCAAGCTGCTACTGTTAGGCACTTGAGCAAGGCCCTCAACTGCTCCCCAGGCACTGCAGCAAAAATGCCCACTGCTCCATGTGTGTGCACAACTTGGATGGGTTAAATACAGAGGACAAATTCCAAGTATGGGTTACTGTACATTGGCCTTCACATGTCTCTGGGTTCTGGGTACCATGTTCAAAAGGCATGACTTTTTTTTTTTTGGTGTCCTTATACTATATGAGCACATAGGTAGGTGAATAAAACAAGCCCCGCCCCCCAGTTAATGCTGTAGTCACAGTTCTTGATTTATGTTTAAGGCCAACCCAAAACCTTTTTGAAAATAGAAGAAACATTAGTTTAAACTCAGAAATCTTTACATTTATTGTTTTCAACAAGAATCACAGTCATACAAATGAGCCCACAAAACCTGTTCAAAGTGAAACACAGGTGCCACACTGTAGTCATACAAAAATGTTTGATTTTTCACAACTTCACTGTTAGATAGTAATAATAATAATAATAATAATAATAATAATAAGACAGTTGGAAAAAAAAAAAAAAAAACAGGTCAAAAAAATCTCCATGAGTTAATTTAAACGTGTTCAGAAGCAGGACTTACCTACACTGCAAAAATTAATATTTTGAATATAGGCAAAATTTCTTATTATGAGATTAGTTTAAACAAATATGGGATTATTTCTAGAATTTTCCATGTTTTTTTTTTTTTTTTCTTTCATTTCGTGTGTTTGTTTTTTGGCATATAATTTTGCTTTTTGAAATAAATGTATCTGTCAGCAACAATTTGTAAAATTGGTAATAAATTGTAATAGTTTTTTTCTTATTATATCATAATCTTGTAATGATAAATTAGGAATACATTTTCCTACAGTCAAGATGTTTTCACTTGCTGAAACATTATCACTGTTTTTGCAGTGTAATAGTCCCATGTGATATCAATCATTTATGTTACATCTTACAGTTATATTTCACATCCGAGTACACGCACTCATCTGATGAGCCAGTTTTCCTTTTTTCAGCTTTGGCTTTCCTCTTGGAGAATTGCAAAGCTGCATAATTCAGTGTTTCAGCTTCAGATTCCTGAAAAAGATAATAATGCAAAAACATAAAAAGAAGTTCAGCTCATATGCGTAACTGTACTATACACACTAACTACACAGAACAAGAGCAGAATCAAAATAAAAGTTTGGGATTCTTGTGCAAACGTCATCAACCTAAATGTATACTTTTTTATCTAGGACCTTATAATGAGCAGCATATGAATGTAGTAAAATTTTACATATACCTAATATTTTAGGTTCAGTCAAGAGCAAAGAAGGAAAAATTGTCTATATTGTTTAACCTTTTGATCTTTTGTTGAAAAAAAATAACAAAAATATTCTGCTCTCATGGATCTCATGCAGTTTCATAGATTTGGGGAATTTGTAACTACGGGGGCAAATACATTTTCACACAGGCCCAGGTGGTATTGGATAACTTTTTTTTTTGCTTCAATAAATAACATTATCATTTAAAAATGGTATTTTGTGTCTACTCAGGTTGCCTTTGATTTATCTTAGATTTTGTTTTAATTTCTGAAACAATTTAGTATGAGATATACAGTACACAAAAACAGAGGAAATCAGGCAAATACTTTTTCACAGTACTGTATAAAAACAATACTACAGTTTCATGCACACATACCTGCCTCGTTCCTGGAGAATCTTCCATGGAAGCATTCGCTATTAATTCAGATACAAACATATTAATAATTTTGATAGAAATAAAATCATTATCTGATGACAAAATCACTTACTTTTATTATATTTTCTTCTCCTTAGTGTGAAATAAGTGAGACAGAAAATCAGAAGTGCACACAAGCTCAAAGCCGTTCCCAAACCGAGCACTGTCGAATGTAGAGATCTAATTCAATTAGATGATTTTCTACTCAAATAATACTTTATGAATCAAGATTAATTATGTAATGTTTAATTACGCAATACCTTACCTGCTTTCTCTTGTGTGTTCATGTTAGTGCTGTTTCCATGCAGTGTTGGTTCACAAACCACTGAATTATCACACAGAGCTGGTTTTGATGTTTCAGATGAAATAGTATCTTTCTCACCTATGAACATTTATTATGATTCACTGAAAGTTTGTATCTCAGTGTTGAAGAAAACACCATTAGCATTTCACTATCACACTATTATTTGTCTTCATGTTTAACATGCTAATGATAATAAAGAAAAAAAAAAATCACTGCATTAAATCAGCATCTTACTTAATTCTAGTGGAAATCCTACCTTTAATTTTTAAATAAGTCCCATCTCCAAACACAGGGTTGTGAGTCATCAGTAGTACACAGTAGTACATGGCTTCATCAGACCGAATGATGTTTAAAATGGTCATATTGAAGCAGTTTGAAGATCTTTCTATTTGAAAACGAGACTTTTGAACTCCATTGTAAAACATTTCTTCAGAAGTCTTAAAGAACTTGATGATATGTTTAGGTTTTTTTCTGATTGGTTGCTTAAACCAGGCCATCATCCCGAATTCCTTTTCAGAAACACAACACCGCAGAGTAGCCGAATCTCCGATATCCACACTGAGATCGTTATCGGGCTGATAAACTGGTGACTCTGTGGGGGATTGTGCAGTAACCCAGCGTCTACCAGGTTGGACTGTATCTAGAAAATAAACAAACGTATTAATTGAATGTATTTCAGAAATGAATATACATAGATTTATTAATGATCACCTTAGAGTTATAATATTGGACCTCTTTCCACATACAGCTCACACAGTTTAGAACCATAGGCTCCATAGATGATTTTTTGTTCATAATACGTTAAATAAGATGGGAATAATTTGCTAATATTACTTACAAATGGTGCTGAAGATCAAAGTTAAAATCCAGAAACCAGTCATTTTTCATTAGTTAGAAATTCTAAAGTGTTTGTGTCTCATTTATCAACAGAATATGAATGCGCTTGAAGCGTGGATGAATTTATACTATAGGTGCTCTGTACTGAGCATGCCCCAGATGATGACGTGATAAGCAAGCATATTGTATTCTGACCTACATCTACACCACATTTTTTCCATGTATGTGTTTTCCTGTTGCACGGAGATACAGTATCATGACAAAAATGTTATGACAGAATGGAAAATTAAGTTCACTTATCACATGTGCCAACACTAATGCCTCATTATTGTTTATTATAACTGCTCTATTAATTCAAATTGGTGTATAAAATGCCAAATAGCACACACAGACTTGGCCCTTTACATGCTATAGTCATCATCCTGTAACACGGGAGTGTCAGTGTTGTGTTCTACTTAGAAATGAAGAACAAATGCAACCTCAAAGTCTGACCAACAAAACTGACCAATAAAAGGTATGACAACTTATTAGTGTAAGTACTGTCCCGGTGTAACTGTACTGTAGTGTAAGAGTCCCTGCATTGGAAAAACTAAGTTATTACTTTACCTCTGACAGTTACGATGCTCTGACACTGGATACTCCTTCCTTTAAATAAATCCCATAATTAATCCCAGAAGTCCACTATAAACAGGGCAGTTGAATTCAATGAACCGCCCACTAAGTATTAAATAATGATGAAAGCTAGTCAGTAAAGTAAAGATCAATAAAGGGACTAAAGATTGATATTCTTTTATAAATTCAATAAGTGAGGTGTGAATATGGCGAAATATAAAGTAAATATCAAATACACAGGACTGTATAACTGTCAATACATTTAAGCACATTGAATTACAATAAATAAATACATTTTATTAAATTCTATTATGCAACTAAATTATTTTGAGCCTAGATTTCATTATCAGAGCTGGACACTGCCACGTAGTGGTCAGAATTGTTGTGTATTTAAATAATCATCCATCTGTGTAACAGTTGTTTGGTAGCTGTTGTAGAAAGTTATGAGTTTAAATGTAATTTAACTTTCAGAACTCAGTGATGAAGTGATGAATATTTTGAGGAAGATATGAAGGCCAGGGGAATAAAAGTGGCTGAGGCAGTGAAAGTGACCACAGCCATAATATAGACTTGAGCAGTGAGGTAAACTGAAGCAGTGATGAAGATCAGAACTCAGCAGTAATATAAAGTAAGATCAATCAACCAAACCCATCTATAGCATCATTGGTTTGCATCACAAACCCCTCTATCATTGAAAAACAAAAGCATGCAGAACAATCAAAGTTTCTATCCATCCTAACCATGGTCTCTTCTGCCTTCTAGCATGTGGTAAGAGGTACTACAGAATTTGAGCCACAACCAGCTGACTCTCGAACAGCTTATTGACGCAGGATATAAAAGTCATAAATGCTAGGCCCTATGTCACTTTACTTATATCAATTATTTTTGAACACGTATTTTCCATCCACATGTGTGTTGTCCTGCACGAACCAGTATTTAAAAAAAAAAAAAAAAAAAATCTATTCATTTAATGAGCAACTCCACCCACTGTGTTTGTGCCCTCTAAACCACTTAACAGCAGCAACATCTTTGGCTACTAACCTCTTAACAAAATTGTGTAAAATTAGCCAAAAACACCCATCCAAGGCAAACCCAAAGTAAAATTAAAGCTGTTCTTGAACCATTTGGAATACATGCATGGTCTTGGTCTCTTTTGAAAGGTGACACTCTAAAGTATCTTCCCCAGAATTACTCTAAGTGCTACTGAAATGGATTAATAGAGGTTTGAACACACTGAAATAGAAGTTTTTTTTTTTTTTTTTTTGGCGCATACAGAGGTCTGCAGATGAGTACAGCTGGTATCTATTAGCTGGAAAACACAATTGGGCCACAGCATGAGGCCTTACAGAGTCCAAGGTCAAATTTGATAACAATACCAAAGAAAATTAATATTTTACACACGTTTATCTAAGGGTACAGTACTGTGGAAAAGTTTTAGGCACCCTATTTTTTTTAGTACAAACTTTGATATAGATTTTTTTTTTTTTTAATTTTATGACTTCTACATTATCAAGTTTTAGTTTTCTAGCACAAAATGAAATGTTACAGAAAAACAGAAAAATGTTTGTATGTCATTAAAGAAAGCAGCGTATTATTACGTAAGAGACACTTTTCAGACAAAAAAACCACAATGAAGGCTGCTGGGTTTTGCTGCAAAAATAAGAAGCGAGTGTGAAAGTCAAAGTGTCCAGAAGAACTGTGTCTGGTTCTGCAAGATGCTCAATAAAACTTACCAGCTCATTTCCTTATAAAACTGCACACATTGTACCGAAGACTACTATTTTTATTTTTATTTTTTGTCACACCAAATATTGACTTTGTTTAATTTACTACTGTTTACTGCTCTTTGTGGAATTTTTTTAAAATGTAGAATCATTTAATTTTATTATTTTGCTCTACAGCATCTCTTTGCATGTGCCTAAAACTTTTGCACAGCTTTTACCAAAATCACCTTTTGGAGACTCCAAAGGGCGCTTGGTAACCATGTACACATACCTAGGATAAAGAGGCTACTACTCATTTTCTCATAATTTTGGGCACCAATGAAAGGTGACACTAAGAGCGATTAAAAAAAGATACATTTTCAACTTTGTTATGCAACTTCATGCAGGGACTTTTAAATTGAAGTGTTGAAACTCACCCGTGAAGCCACAAATCCTATTTTTCAGAATTTCATTGGCTATACGATGGACCAGTCATCGATGCAACCGGTCGCAATAGACTTGAGCTTTTCACGAAGGAAAGGGGGAAGGCACCTCCCTTCATAATAAGTGTGTTTGTATGTCGGTGGTCTGACAGAGACGTTGATCGTAGCTGCTGTTGTAATTGTATCTTGAAACGGTTTATATCATTCGAATTACAAGAATCTTAGCTTTCCAAAGGTATATGGCATGAGTACCTATGTAAACACAGCAGCTGTGTACATGAAGTTTTGCTCACAAGATGGCGACGGCAGGCTGTCGGAACTCAATGAGGCTAGCTATAAAACACAGCCTGTGTTCTCTTTTAGTCTTCATTTTCACTTTTATATGTAAGCTTATGGATCACTGTACTGAAGTTAATACGATACTGAAACATTATAACTAGTCCCACTTTAAGATGGTCCTTTTATACCTTTAAAGTTATAGTGTGAAAGCAACGAAAAACTCTGGACTGCATGATAAACGATCATGACTCCATTTCTGGAAGGATTCATCTTTGTTGCTTGATGCTTCACTTTGGTTTATGGAAAATTGTGTTTTTTTTTTCCCATAACATTCACAAGGGGTGATTTTTTTGGTCTACTTTCTCTTGTGCCAGAGATACGAGCACAGAGATGGGTGACTAAAACAACCCCCCCCCCCCCAAGTTAATGTATTAGTCACAGTTCCTGATTTATGTTTAAAACCAACCCAAAACCTTTTTGAAAATATATTAGTATTAGAACATTACTTTAGTTTAAACTCAGTAATTTTCAGAATAATGTTTAGGAGCATGTTTAAAACTTCTCTTTACATTTATTGTCTTCAAATAACGTTTGTTATTTATTGTAACAAAAATCAGAATCATACAAATGGGCCCATGAAATCTTTACAAACTGGAACACGGTTGTAACACATACTAAAACAACTTCACGATTAGTTAAACGTAATAATATGCCAGTTGAAAGGAAAAATGGGGGGGGGGGGTACCCAGGAGTAAATTTTAACATGTGCACAGAAGCACTCGGTATCTACACTGCAAAACAATATTATCGAGTATAGGCAAAATGGCCTGTCCTCTGTCCCAGCACCACATTCAATGACTTTACACTTTAGTTGGTTTATTAATTGTTGTACAGAATATAACAAAGGTCCAAACAGCAACTCAAAAAGGAAGTGAATAACTTCAGGAGAGGGAAAGTCCAAAACAACAAACATAAACCCGCTACCTTGTCCAGGAGTAAAATCGTAACAAAACTATAGATAGAAAAACAAACTAACAACGGAAATGTACACTAACACCCTGACTGACTAAAAACACGAGAAAAATAGAAAGTAAAACAAAATGGCGCACACCTCCCTACAGCTTCTGTCACACAGTTTAACATATAATACCAATCCAAGTTCAAGGCTCACTAGTGGCAAGAACTTAGGGTAACAACCAACAATACAAAAAAAGGGTTCAACACAGCTACAGCAATATAAAAATGACACTGTGTAGGTAAGCACAATATTTGGGCTGGAACAGGAGAAAGAAGCTTCTCTCCATCTGTGTGCTCTTGACTGCTTTTAAGCAAGCAGCCTACTGATGGTTAATCAGGGCCAGCTGGTGGCAATCAGTTACCTGTCGAGGAGGGTAGGGGGAGCCCACAGAGATAAAAGAAAGAGGGGGAAAAGAAACATGCACAAAGACATATCACAGTGACACAAATAAACATATCTAAGTACCATACAACATAAAAGTAATAAATAATAGGTTCCTGGGGACTTAACAATTGGGATTATGTTTTGCTATAGTCACTGTTGTACAACGTGTTATGAATCATTTATGTTGCATCTTACAGTTTTCTTCACATCAGCGTACACACACTCATCTGATGAGCCAGTTTTCCTTTTTTCAGCTCTGGCTTTCCTCATGGAGAATTGCACAGCTGCGTAATTCAGTGTTTCAGCTTCAGATTCCTGAAAAACATTATAATGGAAAAACATAAAAAGAAGTTAATAAGCGTACAATATGTGTAACTGCACTCGCTATACACACTAACTCCACAGAACAACAGCAGTTTGAAATAAAACCTAATAGATAGATAAAACATAAGATATAAAAGCTTGATTGCTGTGCAAATCTCATCAATCTGACTGTATGAATTATACCTAAAACATTATAACGAGCAGCATATGATGAACATAGCATCGTTTCACATATATACTGTAAATTGGAAAATTGGTAGAGATTTATGTTTGCCTAAAGGTGACAAACAAACAAACATAATTACCCATGCAGTATAAAAGTATAAAATCAATACTATAGTTTATTGCACACGTACCTGCCTCGTTTCTGGAGAATCTTCTTTAGAAGTGATCACTATTGATACAGAAACACACCTATTAATCATTTTGATAGAAATAAAATTATTATCTGAAATTATCTGATGACAAAACAACTTACTTTTATCATATTTTCTTCTCCTCAGTATGAAATAAGCGAGACAGAAAATCAGAAGGGCACACAAGGCCAAAGCTGTTCCCAAACCGAGCACTGTCCAATGTAGAGATTTAATTCAAATGATGTTCTACTCAAATTATGCTTAATGAATCAAGAATAATTATATATTGATGAATTATGCAACACCTTACTGATTTTCTCTTGTGTGTTCATATTAGTGTTGTTTCCATGCAGTGTTGGTTCACACACCAGTGAATTATCACACAGAGATGGTTTAGATGATTCTGATGAAATCAGAAAACATGCTCACCTTTAAACATTTATCATGAGTCACCAAAAGTCTGTAACTCAGTGTTGCTGAAGAAAACACTGTTAGCATTTCACTAATTCACTATTATTTGTCTTCCAGGTTATAAGGAAAAATATCACTGCATTAAACCAGTAGCTTAATCAATTTTAGTGGAAATCCTACCATTAATTTTTAAATAAGTCCCATCTCCAAACACAGGGTTGTGAGTCATCAGTAGTACACAGTAGTACATGGCTTCATCAGACCGAATGATGTTTAAAATGGTCATATTGAAGCAGGTTGAAGATCTTTCTATTTGAAAACGAGACTTTTGAACTCCATTGTAAAACATTTCTTCAGAAGTCTTAAAGAACTTGATGATAAGTTGAGGTTTTTTTCTGATTGGTTGCTTAAACCAGGCCATCATCCCGAATTCCTTTTCAGAAACACAGCACCGCAGAGTAGCCGAGTCTCCGATATCCACACTGAGATCTTTATCAGGCTGATAAACTGGTGACTCTGTGGGGGATTGTGCAGTAACCCAGCGTCTACCAGGTTGGACTGTATCTAGAAAATAAACAAACGTATTAATTGAATGTATTTCAGAAATGAATATACATAGAGTTATTAATGATCACCTTAGAGTTATAATATTGGACCTCTTTCCACATACAGCTCACACAGTTTAGAACCATAGGCTCCATAGATGATTTTTTAATAATACGTTAAATAAGATGGGAATAATTTGCTAATATTACTTACACATGGTGCTGAAGATCAAAGTTAAAATCCAGAAACCAGTCATTTTTCATTAGTTAGAAATTCTAAAGTGTTTGTATCTCATTTATCAACAGAATATGAATGCGCTTGAAGCATGGTTTGAATTTATACTTATACTATAGGTGCTCTGTACTGAGCACGCCCCATAAAATGACGTGACAAGCAAGCATATTGTATTCTGACCTACATCTACACCACATTTTTTCCATGTATGTGTTTTGGTGTTACAAAGAGATACAGTAACATGACAAAAATGTTGTGACAGAATGGAAAATGAAGTTCACTTGTCACTTTTCACATGTACCTACACTAATGTCTCAGCACTGTTAATTATAACTGCTCTATTAATTCAACTTGTGTGTACAAAATGGCAAATAACAAGCACAGACTTGGCCCTATACACCCAATAGTCATCATCCTGGAACACAGAGGAGTGTCAGTGTTGTGTTCTGCTTAGACATAAAGAACAAATGTAACCTCAAAGTCTGACCAACAAAACTGACCAACTGCTTTTTATACTAACATTTATTTATCCAGGTGCACAAACTATTGATATTGTATTGTATTGTATTGTATTATATTGTACAACCCCAATTCTGAAAAAGTTGAGCCAGTATGGAAAATCCAAAAAAAAACAAAAAACAAAAAGAGTCATTTGAAAATTCACAGTCAAATGTTTAACACTGTGTAACATCACCTTTTCTTTTAATAACACTTATTAAGCGTTTGGGACTGAAGACCCCAGTTGGTTAAGTTTAGCAAGCAGAATTTTCCCCATTCATCCATTATGCATTTCTTCATCTGCGCAAATGTACAGAGCCTTCATTGCCTTATTTTGCACTTCATAATGCACCACACATTCTCAATTCTCAAAACAGGTCAGGATGCTGCTCTGGATGGCAGCATTTGTTGCTCCAAAATGTATACATATCTTTCTGCATTAATGGTGCCCTCACAGATGTGCAAGTTACCCATGCCATGGGCACTGACGCAGCCCCATACCATGACAGATGCTGGCTTTTGGACTTGACGCTGATAACAGCTTGGAAGGTCCTTTTCCTCTTTGGCCCGAAGAACATGACGGCCGTTTCATCCAAAATGAAAATGTCGACTCGCCAGACCACAAAACAGGATTCCACTGTGCTACTGTCCATCTCAGATGAGAACGAGCCCAGAGAAGTGGGCGGTGCTTTTGAGTAGCGTTGATGTACGGCTTCTGCTTTGCAAAGTATAGCCTTAACTTGCATCTGTGGATGCAGCGGTGAATGGTGTTGACTGACAAAGGTTTACCAAAGTATTCCCGAGCAGATGTCAGGATATCCATTACAGACTCATGATGGTTTTTAAGCCAGTGACGTCTGAGGGATCGGAGATCACACGCATTCAGAAGTGGTTTTCGGCCTCGCCCTTTATGCACCGTGATTTGACCGGATTCCTTGAATCTTGATCTTAATTATATTGTGCACTGTAGAAGGTGAAATGCCCAAAATCCTACTGATTTGTCTTTGGGGAATGTTGTTCTCAAAGTGTTGGATTATTTGCTGATGCATCTGTTGGCAGATTGGTGAGCCTCGGCCCATCCTTGCTCTTGAAGGACTAGGCCTTTTTTGGAGGCTGCCTTATATACTATGATTAGACGATTGCCTCACCTGTTTCACATCACCTTCTTATTTCAACTTGTCAAATCGCTATTAGTCCTAAATTGCCCCATCCCAACTTTTTTGGAAAGTGTTGCCTGCATCAATTTCAAAATAAATGTTCTTCAAAAAACTATGCAGTTGATTAGGTAAAACATCAAACACATTGTCTTTAGCTCTTTGTTTTAATTAGGATTTTCCATACTATCCCAACTTTTTCGGAATTGGGGTTGTATATTAAACACTGCAGTTGGTGAATAACTCATAGTTAAAGCTTTACCTCTGACTGTTACAATGCACTGATAGTGGAGACTTACTCCTTTAATATCAAATAAAATCTGGAAATTATATCATTCATATTTAACAAATAAAATTTAATAAATACCAGAAGTCCACCACAAAAAGGGCAGTTGAACTCAATGACCTCCCACTAAGTTGTAAATAATGATGAAACCTAGGCAGTAAAGTCACAGCCTCCTCTGTGACCTGAAACAGATCAGTAAAGGGACTGAAGCCTGATGTCCTTGTATGAAGTCAATAAGTGAGGTGTGAATATGTCAAAATATATAGAAAATAGCATCAAATACACAGGACTGTATAACTGTCACTAAATTATAGTACACTGAATTACAATAAATAAATAAAATGTATTCAATTGCATAATTTAACTTAGATTTGTTTAAGTCTAGATTTCACTATAAGAGCTGGACACTGCCACCTAGTGGTTAAAACTGATGTATATTTAAGTCAGCATTCATTTGTGTAAACAGTTGTTTGGTAGCTGTTGTAGAAAGTTGTGAGTTGAAATATAATTGAACTTAATGCAACTTTCAGAACTCTGGTCTAGTGAACTGAACTCTGGGATCGCCGTGTCCGAGAAGGACACATGCCATGCTGCCTTCAAATCTCACCTTTTATCAGGAGTGTGTAAATGTCACTCAAAAATGATGCTTACATAAGACTCTGCCGTCAGATTGGAACAGAATGCTGGTTTATTTATGTACTTATGCACTTACTTACTAACTAACGTGCTTACATTTTATTTATTTGTATTTTATTTGTAATAAAATTTGTATATATTATTTTATTTTATTTTATTTTATATTATTTATATAATTTTTTATATTATTTGTATATAGTAATATATTACAATATGTACATATTGTCTTTAAATTAATATGTACTATTCATTCATTCATTCATTCAATTATTCATCAGAAAGGTTATCGATGTGCATTAACACTTTATTTGTAGTTGACTGGTGTTATGTTGCTATGGTAAGCAAACTGCAGCAAAGGTTCAACACCATGGACAGCGACAAACGTTCCCTCCTGCACTTGAAACACTTTTACACACCGAGTTCCTCATGTGCATCCATCACCGATGTTTAGTTTCTGTTGCTTGATGTTTAAGATGAAGATAAACACAGAAAATGTTAGTATTACAGACTGCAACATATTTGTTTTGACCCAATGAAGACATTAACTCGCTTTGTTACTTAACTCACACTTTCAACACCATGGACAGCGACAACATTCTGGTCGGTCTAAAACCTTCTTCATGTGTTTGTGTCTGTCTTTTTCCCCAAACTCTCTTTCCTTTCTTGTTTGTAAAGCTGCACATATACACACACATTCACATATATTTTTTGAGTTTTGAATTCTTTCCATTTCAACCACAAAAACCCTCATTCTTTTTCAGTGTGGGACACACTGTGTAACACACACATGCGCACACAAAAATGAACGAAGCTACAAAAAAATCTCAAGCACAGAGAACCTGTATACTCAGCACATTCCCACATTCTGCTCTCCCTGTTTTGTGTGTTGTGTGTGTGTGTGTGTGTGTGTGTGTGTGTGTGTGTGTGTGTGTGTGTGTGTGTGTGTGTGTGTGTACCTAAACTATAACTTTATAACATTCTCTCAGCAAATCGAGGGAGGGACATATGATTATAAATAGCTTTTTGTCACACTGTATAGAATCTCACCACAATCAGTCAATATGGCAAAAATAATCTCGGTTATTTGAGCTTTAAAATCATTTTAGGAGAGCGTGAAGCAAATGTAGAAGGAGTTACTCTTTTGGAAGAACTTTCTGAACAGGAGAATCGTGTCTTGATAAATACAGTTTTTTGGAATTGAATCTGAAGATGGGGATGACATTGACCATAAACTTTTCCACAACCAGCTCATCAGCACCCTTTAAGAAAAGAAAGGCTGATGTCCAAAAAATGGTGAAATCAAATGATCTACTCTTCGCAGGAATGAGCCACCAAGAATGGCTGCCACTGTGATGAGGAAGAAATCAGGACCAACACAAATAGCTATTACACAAGCGCAGGACAAATTCTTCTACTCTGAGGACACATTACACATGTACCAAGTGCAAGTTGTACATTTGCAACACACACCATGAAAATCTGTCCCTCATATGGTGTGTCAAATGCATGTACATGTATTCAACAGGGCCAATCAGTCAATAACATGTTTTGTATGTATAAGGGACCTTTTGAAGTTTTGAAGTAATGATGAAAAGCCTTGTTTTATCTGTATTTGCTCAAGATCATTCGTACCATCACTTGTTGCTCATGATGATTCGTACCATCTTCATTTAAAGGGTTTACAAGAAACGAATAAACAAATGTTTATTGAGAAATATGTAAATATTAACCACATATTGTCTTTGTACTGCTTATAAATGAGAAAATTTTTACCATGGGTTTACCAGACCCATGAACACTGAGTGAGTAACAAAAATGCAAAACACCACACAAGGGTTAACTAAACATGATTACATTATTAGGAATAAACAGTTAATGTGTTCTAAATAGGCACACTAGTCATTTTGCAGTAGCTCAGCCACATAATATTTATGTATTTATTTTTTTGTTTGTTTGTTAATTACGAGCCCTGATCTGACATACTCTGTATCTACAGGATGTACTTGTATAATCAATATCAAATATGTTGATAAACTGTGATAAATAATGTTTACACATATTATTAAAGCAGATAATACAATTAAAGATTTACTGCTTTTAGGCAAAGTGGTCCCTCTGAAAAAAAAAAAAAAAAAAAAAAAAAAGCTTTCCTTTTATAATTTTTAAATTTGCATTAGAGTTTAAAATAGGGAAACTGTATATTTAAGGAAAATGTTTTAATATTGTGCAAGGGAGGGTAAAAAAAAAAACTCTAGCACACAAGAACTGATGTAATAACTGTAAGTTTTCTGTAATGCTGAGTCTGCATGGTTGTAAGAGGGGCCCAGTTTACATTTTCATAGCATCCTGGATTGTAAAAACACAAAGGCTGATGCACTGTCATGTGTCCACCCATCAGAATGCCCCCCACGGAAAATGAATGTCCCTCCCAAGCTACAGGACAAACTGAGCTTCACAAAACTCACCAGATGCTGCACACCAAGTACTGGTGAAACATCATGGTGTCTGAACGATGTAAGGAAGCTGAATGAAGTAAGGCCACATGCTTCAGGGCTCCTCCTCCAGACCAGACCCACGTGGCATTTCAACTTCCACTGTCTCAAAAGTCTCTCACAGTTATTCTCATCATTATAGACAGGTTCTCCAAGTTACTGCATACTCTCTTTACCTGCATTTCCCTCAGCCTTCTTTAACTTATTTTTGTACACCTGTTTTTTTTGTTTGTTTGTTTTTGTTTTGTTTTTTTAATCAGAGCTGGATGGTGGAGAATTTACTGCCACCTAGTGGTTAAAACCTGCTGATATTTAATTCATGATTGTCTAAACAGTTGATTGGACCCTTGAGCAAGACCCTAAACCCTAACCTGCTCATCTTTATATTTGGATTAGCCTTTCAGTCACTTTGGATTAAAAAAATAATAATCCTCCAAATCAGTAAATGTGAAAGTGTTGTTAAGAACTTGCTGAGCAGAACACGGCAGGCAGACTGTAAATTTACAGCCAGCATGACTGTGTAGGTCAGTTCTATTTAGTAAATTTAGCAAAACTTACAGAGTTCAGTGTTACTACAGTTCATTAAGACTTAGCACCTAAGAGTATTAGATAATATTATATATCTTACACTAGCACAACCAGCTTGATTAGTGTAAACAGTTAAGTAAAGGATTACATTTAAGCTTGTAGGTGAATTTTCAGGTTTACAATAATGTTTATGAAAACTAAATGACAAAGTGTATGAGAGAAGTTTATGTCTACCCTTTTGATTTCTTTATTTTCCAGTATGAATGCATCTTATAAACAAACACACATGATTTTTCCCTAGTAGTTGCCAATGAGGCCAGTACCTGGTTTAATCTTGATATCTATTTTTTTTTTTGCTAAATTGATTTGTTACATGTTATTTATTTATTTATTTATTTATTTTTATTTGTCTTTAAATGATATCCTATATTACCTATTGATGCATTGATTGATTGATTGGTTGATTAATTCACTCATCAGAAAGGTTACTCAGGTGCATTAATGATGCATTTGTAGACTGATGTTCTTTGGTTAATGTTTGCTATGTTAAACAACCTGCATTGTTTCATCACAAGAGTTTTGACACCACAGATAGAGACAGACTTTCACTCCTCGTATACCAATAATAATAATAATAATAATAATAATAATAATAACAATAATAATAATAATAATAATAATAATAATAATAATAATAATAATAATAATAATAATAATAATAATACATTCTTATTTCAAGCTAAAACTTAACCAGAATACAGTGTACAAAACAATAAAAGACTTAATAAATGAACAGACCACACCACTTGATAAAGTTTATAAAACTAGGCATTGGTTATAAAATCAGGTCACCATTATGTCAATTTTACAGGCTACTGAATGCTTTTGCATTGATTTGGCTAAAATAAATATTTAAATATTTACTTGAATATTTACAGTGAGCAGACATACAGTAGATATCTGTTATATCAATTAATAATGAAAAAAATAACAGTGATCTATGTAACAGGAGTGTATATCACTTCAGAATAAACAGTATCTTGAGGTGGTTCTCTTTTTGCTCTTCCAATTTTGGTTTTCCTTTCATTGAAGTTTATAGAAGCATAATTCAGCTCCGCGGCATCATGGTCCTAAAGGAACGCATATAAACTGTTAATTACAAAAAACATAACTTTTTTTGTAATTCTGTGTATACACAGCACCTGATTAGTTACCTGATTGTGTGTTTTCTCTATTACAGAACCTTGTGGAACTTTCACTGTAGAAGAAAGAAAAGCTTTCAAGAAAGAAAAGCTTTCAAGAAATAGACGTGTGCTAAGATCCTAAATTGCAATTAGGTTAATTTTTACTTCTCAGAAAACTTATATTTACCCCTGTGTTGGTCAAAGTTTTGTTTTTTACAGCTTAAAATAACTTGAACAGAGATCACCACCACACACAGTGTCAAAGCTACAGCAAGGCAGATCACTACAGAATCAGTAGGAATCAATCCATCTGTCGGAAAATAAATACCATAATGACAAATATGTACAGACTGTACGTAGCAATATTCTAAAAACCATAAAAACCATAGCAATATTCTAAATATTTATAACTAAAACCAAGAAAACAGATACAATATACAATTCATACATACTGGAACATTGGTCAGTGAATGTATTCATACCCAACTGTACCCGTGTCCCGTTCCCAAAAATGATCTTCCCACACACGGCCACAGCGCAGTAGTAAGTGCCAGTATCATTGAGGCTGAGGATGTTCTTGGAGAAGTTGTACACACAGGTGTGTGTAGAAGAGTCGCTCTCACACTGATGGCTGCTGTCATGATGAGTGTAAATGATTTGAGGATGGGATTGTGGTGGAGCAGCTCTGAACCAGAGCACTTGGTGTTCTGCTGCTCTGCTCTCAGAGAGAACCGAGCACTGCAGAGTCACTGACGCTCCTGCAGGAACCGAGTCCAACACGCTGCTCTGGAACACTGACACTTTCACATCTCCATCACCTGTTCAGTGTAATATAGACAGTGTAAGATCTCACTTCATTTCGTTTTAATATTTAGACCTGTATAATACATGGAATTAAAGCACGTGCAGTCAGTTATATCACAACATTTCAATCATTATGAACATAATTTAATAAGTATCACAAGCTCAGTGAAATAACTGCATGATACTGAGAAACACAGACTAGAGTCCATCATGACACTTTCGAGCGTTGGCATGTAAAGTTTGTGATACATATTATATTAAAAGCCTACTAAGAATGAAATACACAGACTTTATTACGTAGATACACATGTGCTGCAAATATATCTGCTGTTTTTCAAAGTTAAGCAAATGTAGTCATACAAATAAACAATATATCACAATACATTTCAGTCTGCAACCTTTAATTCATCAGATTTAATTATAAGAATTAATTCTAGTGATTATGTATATTAATATTCTTACCTTTCACTGATAAAAATGTTCCTTTTCCAAAGGCTGGTAAAAATGTTAGAACACCACAGTAATACATGGCTTCATCTGATGGTTCCACATTAGCGATATTTAAATGGAACCCCCTTTTTTCTTTCTTGATGCTGAATCTTCCTGACTTGAACTGATTTTCAAAAATGGCATCATGTTCAAATGTGGCCATTGCACAAGGCTCATGTCCTACTTTTTGCTTGTACCAAACGATGGAACCAGAGGATTCCTCTCCCAGTCGAAAGCAGTGCAGAGTCACATAATCACCAACATCAGCAGTGATTACTGATTTCGGCTGATTAATATTATTTCTCTGTGCGGAACCTAATGTCAAGAGTTAAACAATGACAGGTTACACTCAAATGTACCAAAACTTTATTCTACCTATAATACACAATGATAATCACTGATGTAACAAAAACGTAATAAGATGTGTTGAAATGTTTCCAAAACCAGACATTGGTTTCAATAAATAACCATTATCATGATGACCTGTATATTATCAGACACTTAAATGACCATCCTGACTTACCAATTTTAAGAAAAGTCAACACTATAATCCACATCATCATCAGCATCTTTAGTCTGTGTTGTGTCTATAGCATGTCTCCTCTTGCTAAACTGTCAGATGGGCAATCTGAGCACATCTCACTTTGTGCCGAAGATTTATGAAATGAAACTCTGACATCACAGACTGAGCTAACTAACTGTGGCACTTTGTGCTGCTCGTGGCAGTTTAGTAGAATAGCACTTGAAACTTTTCCAAATTTAATTAAGCAAGTAATTTATTTATGTTTTATTATGTGCGTGCATTATTGCGTGTGCAGGGTGTCCTGCAATGGACTGGTGTCCCATCCCAGATGATTTCTCTCGCTTTGTGTCCAGTGTTACAGGGATTGGCTCCAGATCCACAGTGACTTTGATCAGGATAAAACACTTACTGAGGATGAATTAATGAATTCATTTTGGCAACAGGGTTGGAAAAAAAAACAGCCATTATTTAAAATATTTTTATTTCTTTACTGATTCTGATCTATTCTGTGTAACAAATAGTTGTATGGATCACAATCACATGTCCCATCTTATCTAACAGAAATATTATGAAAAAAAGGAATAACAACAAAAATTGCTTAACCTTTTTTGAATAGTAGCATTTGCAGTTTGACTCACTGATTTATGTCTGAGTGTTTAGCACATTACCAGAACACACTCCAGCTGTGTACTCACTGTGTGAGTGTGGTGTGTTGTGGTTCTTTCTGTGTGTGGGTGTGAATTAATTTGTGTTTCTCTTGGTGTGTGTGTGTGTGTGTGTGTGTGTGTGTGTGTGTGTGTGTGTGTGAGTATGCATGTTTTGTTTTTTTTTTTTTGCTTTTTTTAAATGCTTGTGTCTCATTCGTTAGGGGAAGCTTCATTTTGCACTGCTGAAAAGTTACCTTTTATTAGTTCCTGTACTGGTATACCAAACACAGGAAATTGCCAACTCAGTGTATACATGTATTATACAGTGTATAAGTAAATTCAAATAATGATTAAAAAAAACTCATTATACACTCTTATTCTTCTGAAACAATTCTGTCATTATGTTGAGGAGTAAAATGAGTTAGGGCTCTGTCTCCCAAAAGAAATACTGCAATCTACAACAGTCTTTTTATTTCATTTGATTGAATCATTGACTGATGTAGGCCAGGCCTCGCTGGTGAGCTTTAGATCAGTACTTATGTCCCAGCTTCATTAATAGCAGCTTCAAATTGGTTTACCATTTTAATTTTTATAACTATTCCATGTCCGACTTTTTCCAGTAGCTGTTATTACTTCCTACTAATCATACATGTTGATATAGTCATGACATTGAGATCACCCTAAGGCCTACAAGCTTTATCTCCTGCAATCCTGAACAAGATTTTTTTTTTTTCCTGCACAAGGTTTTTTTTTTTCTTAGTGATTCATTAATCACAATGTTACCATGTGAAATTCTCAATAAAAATTATCAAAGATAATCAAGAAATCAAGGAGAAATAATTTGCTTTTTTATTATATTATTCTTACTGTAATAGCTAAAAATGCTGATAGGGCTTGCTAAAAAAGTAACCCATGAAGACCAAAATGTGCTAAGCTGGATATACAGTGGGTATAGAAAAGAATCACCCCCCTTTAAAATAATCACATTTTGTTGCTTTTCAGCCTGAAATGTAGACGGACACAGTTTTTGTTTTATCCAGCTGTATTTACTCAGTGCAACTTATAACATCCAAGTGAAAGATATAACACCAACATCTCAAAAAAACAAACAAACAAACAAAAAAAAAAACAGGATCACTGAGTTGGAAAAAGGATCACCCCCTTGCTTTGATTTGCCTTTTTTTATTACAGCCTTTAGTCTGTTGGATTATGTCTCTACTAACTTTTGCACATCTAAACTTTGCAATATTTGCCCACTCTTCTTTGCAGAACTGCTGAAGTTCAGTTTAATTTGATGGTGACAGTTTGTGGACTGCAGTCTTCAAGTCATTCCACAGATTTTCAATGGGGTTTAAGTCTGGGCTCTGACTAGGCCATGCAAGGACCTTTTTCTCCTTCAACCACTGTGTGGTCAGTTTTGCTGTGTGCTTTGGGTCATTGTCATGTTGGAAGGTAAACCTTCTTCCCATTCACAACTTTCTGGCAGAGGGCAGCAGATTTTCATCAAGAATTTGACAGTATTTTGCCCCGTCCATTTTCCTTCTATCCTGACAAGTGCTCCAGTCCCTGCTGCAGAGAAACACCCCCATAACAGGATATTACTACCAATTTTAGTCTCATCTGGCCATAACCATTTTCCATGTGGCCTCACTCAGAATCACTGAGTTGGAAAAAGGACCACCACCCTCCTAAAAATGACTTGTAAACTCAATAAGATGTAGCTAATCACCTTCTCAATGGCACACAAAGCCATTTGACTTTCAACTGTGATCAGCTGTGGTCATTTTGATTAGCTCAGCATGAAAGAGCTTTCCTGGAGCATTTTGTAGTGCAACTGAAGCAAACAATCAACTATGGGTGGCAAGACACTGTCAAAAGATCTCCGGGATAAAGTTGTGGACAGGCACAAGTCAGGAGATGGATACAAAAAATTTTCAAAGGCTTCATCAATGCCTAGAAGCACAGTGAAGTCTATTATTAAGAAGTGGAAGGTATTTGGTACAACACAGACCCTCCCTGGATCAGGACGTTGCTCCAAACTGGATGAAAGAGCCAGAGGAAAACTGGTCAGAGAGGCTACCAAGAGGCCTACAGCAACTCTGAAGCAGTTGTAGGAATTTATGACAAAGAGTGTTCATTGTGTGCATGTGACAACAATATCACAAATTCTCCACAAATGTGGCTTGTATGGGAGCATTGCAAGAAAAAAACCACCCACGACTGAACTCACCTTCAAGATTCTGAGGCCCCATGGAAAAAGGTGTTATGGTCAGATGAATTATTTGGCCTCAACACCAAATTATATGTCTGGTGGAAATCCAATACAGCTCACCATAAAAATAAGGCAAATTAAAGCAAGGATGTGATCCTTTTTCCAACTCAGTGATTCTGTTTTTTTATTTTTACATAGAGACGGCTGTGGGCAATGAAGTTGGCTACATAGAGATGGCTGTGGGCAATGATGTCTACTTCTCCACCTAAACTGACCCAGCTAGCTCACTGATTCAAACATAAAATTAATCAATAAAACTCTATATCAAATTCAAACCAAATGAAAGGCCAAATTCACGAAGACTAAATTCAGAAGAGGTAAGTTTATTAGCAGTCAAGCATGACAGCAAACAAACAGTGGTACCAGGGATACACACTGCCATGAAATGGCAGAGTGCACCCAGGTCCTCTCTGGCTACAGGATCTTTATATACATTTCATGCAAGCTTCATGCAAACTCTCCTGATAAACTGTTGAGCAATCACACACAGTTCCACATACTCCAGTAACACATTTCCATTATCTCCAGGAGACCTCAGGTTTTCATCACACTCAGCATTTCCCCGAACTTTCCATTATTTCACAACTCTGTCTGTTTCCCCATCTCATTTGTGTCTGTCTCTTCTTCGCAATTCAATTCAATATAACTTATCCCTATTCTTTCTTTTCTTGTCTGATTCTATGTCTGTCATCCTCCTGGACCTATATAGTTGTTTTATTGACTGCCTAACTGCATTGTGTGCTCTATAATTGTCTATACTATTTGTGTGCTTATTATGATCAGACTCTGTCAATCCCAAGTACTCTTATGGGGCACTCTATTTCTCACACGAAAGGGCTGGAGTCTACGATCAAGATGGTTGACACTTTCAAGCAAACTTTTATTCATACCATGGGACTAAAACACCTCTATACTTGACCCTATCCTAAAGCACACAAGCTAGACTATGTGCCCTGTTTGATATACTGTAAAGCTTTATTATATAAAAATGTAATATTTCTTTGCATAAGGCCTGTCATTAAAAATGCCTCCTCTACACTCTATGTGTGTGTACATCTCCTGTGTCCTGTGTTAACAATACAGATACATCTGTGCACCAGGCCTCTCTACTGTGTGCTCCCTTTTTTCTGTCTCTGCTCGCCATGAAGTTCAAGTGTGTGAGCAATGTAAGAGATCATGGTCTTGGGTGATATTATTCCACAATGTTCTAATTCTTATAATTTTATTTTCCAGAATTTCCCACATTCCCAGGTCTTCTCACTCCTCTAAATCCAGTTGTTGATGGCAGGTACATTCACTGACCTTGGGAACAGGGAAGGTTGATATCCCAGGAAGCATCTGGAAAGGCATGGGACCAGTCAAGGAGTCTATCAGAGAGTTTTGGATGTACTCCACCCATGGGATGTACTTCCTCCAGTCCTGCAGGCTGTTTGCACAGTATGGCTCAAATAAAGCATACAATATCCAGGTTGGGATATTGTTGGTTGGTGAAAAGTACAGCCCACCTGTCTTGGCAGGGGTTCATTCTTTTGAAGGACATGAAATATTACAGGTTTTTATGGTCAGTAAGGATGAGGAATGGAGACTTCCAGCCAATGCCTCAATTTTTCATGGTGGCTTTGACAGCTAGTAGTTTTTGGTTGCCTCCATCACAGTTTCTTTCAGATGGGGTTAGTTACCTTGAACAAAAAGCACATGGGTAAACCTTTGCTGGATTACCTTGATGCTGGGATAACATGGTCCCCACCCCACACTCCAAAGCATAAACCTATGAATTGGAGATGTGACTGCCTTCACTTTTTTCTGATCCAGTTCAACACCACTCTCATCCAGGATGTACCCAGAAACTGGACTGACCTTTGGTGAAACAAGGCAGGGTCATACACAGAATAACTATCCAGAATTAATGGCTCAGAACTGTCAGGTGACTGGGAAAACTGTAAGGTTTTACACTGAAGCTAAGGTCTTTGAGCTTTATATAGCTAACAAATGGCAAATTCCAAGTGAACAAGATGTTCAAAATTCAGGGGAGGGTGCCCTCTGGTGGTCTGGCAGAATATTGTCCGGGCTGGATGTTACACAATGTCACTTTTTATAGAATACTTTAATGCAAATTAGTGATATTGACCGTGTTAACACTTGTACCAAAGGGCAGTTTTTCCTTGAGACTTATCACTTCCATTGAAAGACATGTTCAGATCACACTGGATTTGACGTAACATGGATCATAAGATTTTATACAAACTTGTGCACATTGCAAAGTGCACATGGTCATTAAATCAAAAGAAATATTAAGGGAATCTGAAATACATGCAAAATTCCTGTTTTCACTCTATAACAATCTATTTTTCACTTGAGTTATTGCTAATAATATAATTTGTAATTATTTATTTTACTATTATTGATATTCAGCTGAATCATTGTTCCACTTCTATTAAAAAAAATAAAATAAAATAAAAAATCCAATGGGTCATTTTGATGTGAACTGAAGTAGTATAACAGTGTTCAGACCAAACCAGGTAAGGTTCATAATTCAGTGTGTAGTTACTGCCAGTGTTAAATACTTATTATATCTATATGTTAAAGTACATACATGACTTGTATTTTGTGTTTCCCTTATAAAATACATGAATGGTTTAACCTTTAGGAATATCTAATTCCTCTTTTTCTGAATTATGATCGTGAACATATTCAACATGTGTCGATATGGGTGGAGTTTTATTCAGGCCCTAATGTGGCTCCTCCTTCACCACTGTGTAACACTAACCAATCACATTCTCTCTCTCTCTCTCTCTCTCTCTCTCTCTCTCTCTCTCTCTCTCTCTCTCTTTCTCTCTCTCTGTCTTTTTGATATCCCACACATACACATACACACACACACACACAAACGCACACACACACAAACACACAAAGCTACAATGTGATACTAATGACTAAAAACAGCACCAACTGACATTAAATGATTTGCCATAAGATACAAGAAGTGTGGCTCAAAAGTTTTCTTGATTTTATTTGAACACTGACATGAACATGACCAAAGTCTACCATATACAGTATTATACATTGAATAAAATTATGCTCAAATTTATTATGTACTTATTAAATATACACAATGAACTATTAGTTTATATTTCTATATGGAATTTTGTTAAAATGATGTGTATATAAATGTGTATAATGTGTGTGTGTGTGTGTGTGTGTGTGTGTGTGTGTGTGTGTGTGTGTGTGTGTGGTTAAGGTGTGTTTGTGGTTTTGTAGCTCTGTTTGTCTCTCTGCCCCCTCACACGCTGCAGCTCTGAGAGTTTCATCTCTGCAGGCCGCTCTGACCGCCGAGTCGCTTTTCTCAGAAACACCATCAGTTTCTCACCTCTCAAACTTTCCACAGGATGTGTGGCTATTTTCTGTTTGTCTCAGGCCACACCATTGTTGTTGTTGCTGTCATCTCCAGGCTTCATATAGATGTATAATGTGTGTGTGTGTGTGTGTGTGTGTGTGGTTTGTGGTAGGCTATAACATTTGTTTACTTCACTCCTGCTAATTTTATTAGTTTGCTCTGCAGTATAAAGCTCTCTGATTGGGTCTACAAGATTGTAGAGTGAGCAAAAAAAAACACACACTGAAAGTTCCACACCACTCTCAGCTTTAACTTTCTATACCAGACCTGTGTGTGCATTCTGCATCTGCTGAAGAGCTGTGAAAAGCTGCAGTGAGGTGATAGAAAATCACACAGCTGAATGTACTGTAAAAGTTTGCACCCCCCTTGGTTAATGTATTAGAAAAAAATGTATCTCTGTTTTACAATTGTTATGCAAAAATATATTAATAAATTCCAAAATTATAAATGAAAAGTGGGTTTGTCCTACACCAAGACCACGATTCAAAGCAACATAAAGTAACCAGCAATTTTTTTTTTTTTTTTTAAATTAAAAAAATAAAAATAACTTTTAAGAGATTGTAAAAGAGGTTATAGAGGCAAACGGTGGATATATTAGTTGTTAGAGAATATATCTCATTCTGTAAGGGTTTTTTTTCTGCTTTCTTTCTTTATTTTTATTTTTATTTTTATTTTTTTTCACAATTTGGTCACTAGACAAGTCCCACTCACCAGCCTGCAGCCATAATCAGTTGTAGTGCTGAGAGGCGGGGTTGATTTTAAATACAAATACTGTACACTTCTGATGTCCAATGTGTCTGTTCATGTGTAAGTGTATTTCATCAAACATCTGCAGATGCCATTTCTCAGGTCAGGTGGTTAAACACACACAGAACACATGACATTGCCTTTACAGAAATGCCACGTGAATGGCACGTCAATAATCACATTTTTATGGGAAATTTACACATTAGACACTTCATACTTCATGCACATGGTTTTATTTTTCAGATGAGATTTTCTCACATGACTTAAAGCAATAGTACCAACTTTCAACCACAAGCCAAACCCAAAAATCACAAGATTATTATTATTATTATTATTATTATTATTATTATTATTATTATTATTATTATTATTATTATTATTATTATTGCTCAGGACCTAGAAAAGACACCACATTCTCTTTTTTATCACTATGTGATTCACACTGGTACTGTAGTTCTTTGTAGTTCTTACACTCATTAATCCTTTGCATGTTAAGAGTTTCACTATACATCACTGTCACACAGCACTGGCTCCACCTACTGACTACTATTGTGTTATTTCCTGCCAAAAGTCAAGGACACATTTAGCTTACTTGCACAAAGAATTTTCTTTCTCATTCGCAAAATTGTATAATATGCACACACTCTCAAATTTATGCAGCTCACGGTGCTAGGTTCAGTGAGTATTTATTGACAATAGCTGAATATCTTGTGTGTTGTGTAACAGGACAAAAAAAAAAAATATTTCAGTCCCCTGATAAAGCGGTCAGCTCCACCAGCAGGACAGCATCCACACAGTTCTACCTTGTTAGCTGTATAACATTGAAGAACGCCTAAATTCAGATAAAAACTTACACTTTTCCTAGCTAGCATGGGAAGATGCTCAGGCATAATGCAAAGTACTTAAAGGTAGTTCTGTTATAAGATTGTTTTCACCTTATACGTTTTATACTGCCCAAATGTACTTGATTTCTGATGCAAAGAAATTAAGGAAAGAGAATCTCGTCCCAGCATTGTTCCATTAAAATAATGAATTCTTGCACAAGTGTGTGAGTTGTTCAAAGTTTTATTTTTCACATTTATTGTGTCTTTTTGCAAGACAGCATCATACCACAAAAATCTGTATAAAATACAAAAGAGGTGTATCACTTTTATTTCCTTTACTATAAGAGAAAGATTTAAGTGGACTATTAATAATAATAATAATAATAATAATAATAATAATAATAATAATAATAATAATGATGCACACTTGAAATGATAAATTGTGGAATATCAACCCATCACTAAACATATTTATAGCAGTAAAACATGTAGCATGGCAGCAGTTTAGCTACTAATGATGTGTTTTTGGTCATTTTATGTTCTAACTGTATATTACAGTTTCACATCAGTGTACACCAAATTATCCGTTCCTCCAGGTTGGACTTTCCACTTGAACAATTGCAAAGTGTCATAAGCCAAGCTGTCAAAATGAGATTTCTGAAAAAAATAAATGAATAAAAGATTGCGTTATATTGAAATGAGACGAGCACTGAGCAGATGGATCACACTCAGCACAGCGGTGAAACTAACACAGTGCTGGTATGATTACAAGACCTCAGTGTCACTGCTGGATTGAGAAATGTTCCATCAATCAAAAGGCAATATGGACCATTATAAGCAGTAGATGAATGAAGCATCATATATAGACCATGGATTAGTAAAAAACAATATGATTAGTAGTAAGATTTCTCCATGATTAAAGAAAATATATTCGTATCTATGAAAATAAATAAATAAATAAATAAATAAATAAATAAATAAATACGTATTTCACAAACAATAACCTACAGGTGCATCTCAATGAATTAGAATGTCGTGGAAAAGTTCATTTATTTCAGTAATTCAACTCAAATTGTGAAACTCGTGTATTAAATAAATTCAATGCCACAGACTGAAGTAGTTTAAGTCTTTGGTTCTTTTAATTGTGATGATTTTGGCTCACATTTAACAAAAACCCACCAATTCACTATCTCAACAAATTAGAATACTTCATAAGACCAATAAAAAAACATTTTTAGTGAATTGTTGGCCTTCTGGAAAGTATGTTCATTTACTGTACATGTACTCAATACTTGGTAGGGGCTCCTTTTGCTTTAATTGCTGCCTCAATTCAGCGTGGCATGGAGGTGATCAGTTTGTGGCACTGCTGAGGTGGTATGGAAGCCCAGGTATCTTTGACAGTGGCCTTCAGCTCATCTGCATTTTTTGGTCTCTTGTTTCTCATTTTCCTCTTGACAATACCCCATAGATTCTCTATGGGGTTCAGGTCTGGTGAGCTTGCTGGCCAGTCAAGCACACCAACACCATGGTCATTTAACCAACTTTTGGTGCTTTTGGCAGAGTGGGCAGGTGCCAAATCCTGCTGGAAAATGAAATCAGCATCTTCAAAATGCTGGTCAGCTGAAGGAAGCATGAAGTGCTCCAAAATTTCTTGGTAAACAGGTGCAGTGACTTTGGTTTTCAAAAAACACAATGGACCAACACCAGCAGATGACATTGCACCCCAGATCATCACAGACTGTGGAAACTGAACACTGGACTTCAAGCAACTTGGGCTATGAGCTTCTCCACCCTTCCTCCAGACTCTAGGACCTTGGTTTCCAAATGAAATACAAAACTTGCTCTCATGTGAAAAGAGGACTTTGGACCACTGGGCAACAGTCCAGTTCTTCTTCTCCTTAGCCCAGGTAAGACGCCTCTGACGTTGTCTGTGGTTCAGGAGTGGCTTAACAAGAGGAATACGACAACTGTAGCCAAATTCCTTGACATGTCTGTGTGTGGTGGCTCTTGATGCCTTGACCCCAGCCTCAGTCCATTCCTTGTGAAGTTCACTCAAATTCTTGAGTCGATTTTGCTTGACAATCCTCATAAGGCTGCGGTTCTCTCAGTTGGTTGTGCATCTTTTTCTTCCACACTTTTTCCTTCCACTCAATTTTCTGTTAACATGCTTGGATACAGCACTCTGTGAACAGCCAGCTTCTTTGGCAATGAATGTTTGTGGCTTACCTAGTGAACCAAACTGAGAGACCATTCTGAAGGCTCAGGAAACCTTTGCAAGTGTTTTGAGTTGATTACCTGATTGGCATGTCACCATATTCTAATTTGTTGAGATAGTGAATTGGTGGGTTTTTGTTAAATGTGAGCCAAAATCATCACAATTAAAAGAACCAAAGACTTAAACTACTTCAGTCTGTGGCATTGAATTTATTTAATACACGGGTTTCACAATTTGAGTTGAATTACTGAAATAAACGAACTTTTCCACAACATTCTAATTTATTGAGATGCACCTGTATATTCTCCAGTTCAAAGTGTTTACATATCTGAACACGTACCTGCCTTATTTCTGGACATTTTTCTATAGGAGTGCCCACTATTAATACAGAAACACATTAATCATTTTGAAAGAAGTAAAAGTAACTTTAATTATTATTTGATGACAAAAACTCTTACTTTTATCACATTTTCTTCTCCTCGGTATTAAATAAGCGAGACAGAAAATCAGAAGTGCACACAAACCCAAAGCTGTTCACAAACCTAGCACTGTCAGATACAGATAAATATAAATAACATTCCTGAAGCTATTTTTATTTCATATTACTCAATTTATACAGAACACAATAAAGCATGAATTAGTGCAAATCATTTTCTAGATGGGTTATGAATTAGGAATTAAAGATTAATTAATTGATTAATTATGACATCTTACCTGTTTTCTCTTGTGTGTTCATGTTAGTGTTGTTTGCATGCAGTGTTGGTTCACACACCACTGAATTATCACACAGAGCTGGCTTAGATGTTTCTGATGCAATAGTAACATGATCAACTATAAACATTTATCATGATTCACTTATACTCTGTAACAGCATCAGTATTATTTTTCTTCCAGGCTGAACATGCTAATGGTAATATGGGAAAATATCATTAAACCAGTATCTTAATCAATTTAACTTGAAATCTTACCTTTGATTTTTAAATAAGTTCCATCTGCAAACACGATGTCGGGGGATGTCAGTGCACAGTAGTACATGGCTTCATCGGACTGAGTGGTGTTTAAAATGGTCACATTGAAGCAGTTTAAATGTTTTTCTGTCTGGAAACCAGGATTTTGGAATTCAATGGAAAACGTTTCTCCAACATTTTTAAAGAGTCTGACTATTATCTGAGGTGGTTTTCTGTTTGGTTGCTTAAACCAGGCTATCATCCCAACTACTTTTTCTGAAATACAACATTGAAGAGTAGCTGAGTCTCCGATATCCACACTGAGCTCTTTATCAGGCTGATAAACTGGTGACTCTGTGAGGGATTGTGTAGTAACCCAGCGTCTACCAGGTTGGACTGTATCTAGAAAAACAAATGCATTAATTAGGTAATGAATGTATTTCAACAATCAATATATGCAAATAGTTACTAAACATCACATTAAAGGAATAATATTGGAGTTCTTTCTACATACAGCTTACACAAAGTGGTCCAGAGTAATAAGCTCCATATATATATTTTTATTATTATACTTCAAACTGGATAATTTGCTCATATTACTTACTCATGGTGCTGAAGAGCAAAATTAAAATCCAGAAACCAGTCATTTTTCATTTCTTGGAAATGTTGCAGTGTTTGTATCTCATTTATCAACAGAATATGAATGCACTTGAAGCGTGGTTTGAATTCATACTTATACTATATTGAGCATGCCCCAGAATGAGACATGATTGGTTGTTTAAAAAAAATTAAAAAAGACGATAAACTAGCACGTGGTATTCTGATCTATTTACATCTACAGCACTTTTTATTTTCCATATTTGTGGTTTGGTTTTGCACCAATGATTCTATGACTGAATGGAAAATGTGGTTTACTTGTACACTCACGTGTGCCAACAAAAACATTTCATTGCTGTTTATTTTAACTGCATTCTTAATTCAATGTGTTTGTACAAGATCTTCCCTACAGAGTAATGATCATCTGGGCCAATGGAGCATGCAATAGACATAGATAATAAATACAATAGATAGACAATAGATATAGAAATACAGGGGACATCAATGATTTTTATGTATTTCTACTGTATTGTATGTCTGACCTCTGATCTGTAGGCCTGATGGCTGTATTTAATAAATTTCTCTACTATGAGAAGACTCATTAACTGAGGTTTAGTGAGCAGCTGTATAAGATACCTATGAGAATCTGTCTGACACAGAGATAGTATGTTATAATATTATGGTGTAATATATAACAGTTTAAATGCCTGATGTTAAACTAAACATCACATCTGTAGCTGCCCATGCCGGTCATTGCTGGACATGCTGAATGCCTCGTGATGCTTAAAAGCAGCAACACAATTTGAATTCTTATTTCAACTGTACACTTTAAAACACAAAACACCATGTTATTATGTAAAGCACTGAACATACACTTTATTGCATTATTTATTAACAGGGAACATCCTGGGACCATCTGGGGGCAGACTGGTTTGGTCCACATGGACTCTGGGGTGGTTGAATTTCTTTGTTTCTTGGCCATTGAACTGAATGATCATGATGCTCTCCCTCTTAGGAGATTGTCTAGTCTGATCAAGAGGGAAATCAGCCGGTTGAGGGATAAGTTAAGGGAAATGATTATTATTAATTATTATTATAAGTAGTTGTTTCAGTAGATGGCTTCATTTTGTTCCACAGGGACGATACTGCTCTATCCAGTAAGAGCAAAGATGGTGACATAAATGCCACTGTGACTGTACAATTCTGGTCCACATAGTTTTTAAGTTGTGGGCAATGTGAACTGAAAATCCTGGACTGCACATAAATTGCATAAATAATTATGGCTTCATTTCTGGAAGGCTTTGTCTTTGTTGTTTGATGATTCACTTTGGTTCTTCTTCTTTCCTTTCGGCTGTTCCCTTCAGGGGTCGCCACAGCGAATCATCTGCCTCCATCTAGCCCTATCCCCTGCATCCTCTTCTCTCAGACCGACTACCTTCATGTCCTCCTTCACTACATCCATAAACCTCCTCTTAGGTCTTCCTCTCGGCCTCCTGCCTGGCAGCTCTAACCTCAGCATCCTTTTACCGATATATTCACTCTCCCTCCTCTGAACATGTCCAAACCATCTCAACCTGGCCTCTCTAACTTTGTCTCCAAAACATCTCACATGTGCTGTCCCTCAGATGTACTCATTTCTGATCCTATCCATCCTCGTCACTCCCAAAGAGAACCTCAACATCTTCAGCTCTGCTACCTCTAACTCTTCCTCCTGTCTTTTCCTCAGTGCAACTGTCTCCAAACCATAAAACATCGCTGGTCTCACTACTGTCCTGTACACCTTTCCTTTCATTCTTGCTGGTACTCTTTTATCACACAACGGACCTGACACTTTTCTCCACCCATTCCAACCTGCCTGCACACGCTTCTTCACCTCTTTTCCACACTCCCCGTTGCTCTGGACTGTTGACCCTAAGTACTTAAAATCCTGCACCTTCTTTATCTCTTCTCCCTGTAACCTCACTGTTCCACTTGGATCCCTCTCATTCACACACATGTATTCTGTCTTGCTGCGACTAACCTTCATTCCTCTTCTCTCCAGAGCAAACCTCCACCTCTCTAGACTTTCCTCCACCTGCTCCCTGCTCTCACTACAGATCACAATGTCATCCACAAAGATCATAGTCCATGGAGATTCCTGTCTGACCTCATCTGTCAACCTGTCCATCACCACCGCAAACAAGAAGGGGCTCAGAGCCGATCCTTGATGCAGTCCCACCTTCACCGTGAACTCCTCTGTCACACCTACCGTACCCCTTACCATTGTCCTACTGCTCTCATACATATCCTGCACCACTCTAACATACTTCTCTGCCACTCCAGACCTCCTCATACAATACCACAGCTCCTCTCTTGGCACCCTGTCATACGCTTCTCTAAATCTACAAAAACACAATGTAGCTCTTTCTGACGCTCTCTGTACTTCTCCATCAACATTCTCAAAGCAAATATTGCATCTGTAGTGTTCTTTCTTGGCATGAAACCATACTGCTGCTCACAAATGCTCACTTCTCCCCTTAGCCTTGCTTCCACTACTCTTTCCCACAACTTCATTGTATGGCTCATCAGCTTAATACCTCTGTAGTTTCCACAACTCTGCACATCTCCCTTGTTCTTAAAAATCGGCACCAAAACACTTCTCCTCCATTCCTCAGGCATCCTCTCACTCTCTAAGACCTCGTTGAACAACCTAGTTAAAAACTCTACTGCCATCTCTCCTAGACACTTCCATACCTCCACTGGTATGTCATCAGGACCCACCGCCTTTCCTCTCTTCATCCTCTTCAAAGCTCTCCTAACTTCACCCTTGCTAATCCTTTCTGCTTCCTGCTCAACAATATTTGCCTCTACTACTATTCTCTCTCTGTTATTTTCCTCATTCATCAGTTCCTCAAAGTACTCCTTCCATCTTTCCCTCACCCTCCTATCACCTGTCAACACATTTCCATCTCTATCTTTAATCACTCTAACCTGCTGCACATCCTTACCATCTCTATCCCTCTGCCTCACCAACCGATACAAATCCCTCTCACCTTCCTTACTATCTAACCTTGCATACATGTCCTCATAAGCTTTCTGTTTGGCCTTTGCCATCTCTATCTTAACCTCACGCTGCATCTCCCTATATTCCTGTCTACTTTCCTCCGTCCTCTCACTGTCCCACTTCTTCCTAGCTAACCTCTTCTTCTGGATACTCTCCTGAACTTCCTCATTCCACCAACAAGTCTCCTTGTCTTCTTTCCTCCTTCCAGATGACACACCTAGCACCTTCCTACCTGTCTCCCTGATCACTTTGGCTGTAGTAGTCAGACTCATCAACCTATCTGACACTCTCTTTACCTCCAGAACATTCTTCACAAACTCCTCCTTCAGGATCACTCCTACTCCATTTCTCTTCCTGTCCACACCATGATAAAACAGTTTAAACCCTGCTCCAATGCTTCTAGCCTTGCTCCCTTTCCACCTGGTCTCCTGGACACACAGAATGTGGACTTTCCTCCTCTGAATCATATCTACCAGCTCTCTGCCTTTACCTGTCATCGTACCAACATTCAAAGTCCCTACTTTCAGTCCTAAACTCCTGCCTTTCCTATTCTCTCTCTGCCTACGGACACGCCTTCCTCCTCTAACACACCTTCCTCCTCTCCTTCTTCGACCAACAGTAGCCCAATTTCCACCAGTGCCCTGTAGGTCAACGGCACCGATGGTGGTCGATGTTAACCCGGGCCCCGACAGATCCGGTATGGAAGTCATGTTCGTGATTCGCATATTGAATTTGGCAAAAGTTTTACGTCGGATGCCCTTCCTGACACAACCCTCTCTATTTATCCGGGCTTGGGACCGGCAAAAAAAGTACACTGGCTTGTGACCTCCTGTGGCTAGATTAAAGATCTTGTCAGAAGTGGGATTTGAACCCACGCCTCCATGTGGAGACCAGAATCCTCATTACAGGAAGGTTTTACACCTTGAGTCTGGCGCCTTAGACCGCTCGGCCATTCTGACATTGTTAATGTACTTCTAAGTTCTGGGCACCACATTTACAAGTCCAACACACATGCTTTTTGAAAATACATTACACTGGAACATTACTTTTGCAAAGAAAATTTCAGAATAATGATTAAGAGCATTTTTTAAATTTTATTATTTTTTTTTTACGTATTTAATGAAATGATTTGCACATTTATTGTAAAAGTTAAATTCATACAATTTATACACGGAATCTCCACAAAGTGCAACTGTAGTCACAATAATAATAATAATAATAATAATAATAATAATAAAAATTTTGGATTGGATTTGGATTTTGTCCTATAACAATAGGACAGTTGAAAAAAAAAGAAGAAAAAAGCACAATCCGGAGTTATTTTAACAGAGCAAAACATGTAGCATGGAAGTTTAGCTACACACTGAAAGTGAAAAAGAAAACCAATACCTTGAATGTAGGCAAATCTATATTATATTTCTTACTACGACATTTCTTTCTAGGCTTCTCTGTTTTTTTTTTGTTGTTGTTGTTTGTTTGTTTGTTTGTTTTTGGACTATTCTGCACAGCAATTTTGCTTCTAGATGTATGTATATGTTAGCACGTACATTATCTACAAAGCTTTAAATTAGCAAACATGTTGGTTTAATAATCTTTTAGTTGTTATATTATAATCTCATGATGAAAATATGGGGGGAAAGTGTATAGTCAAGTTATTTTCACTTGCTGATTTTTTTTTTTTTTTACTGATTTTGCAGTGTAATAGTGTCATGTGTTATGAATAATTTATGTTACATCTTACAGTTTTATTCACATCAGAGTACACACACTCATCTGATGAGCCAGTTTTCCTTTTTTCAGCTTTGGCTTTTCTCTTGGAGAATTGCAAAGCTGCATAATTCAGTGTTTCAGCTTCAGATTCCTGAAAAAAAAAAAAAAATAAAATAAATAAATAAATAAATAATAATAATAATAATAATAATAATAATAATAATAATAATAATAATAATAATAATAATAATAATGCAAAAACATAAGAAACCCAGCTCAAAGTAATAAACATACAGCATGGGTAACTGCATTATACACACTAAGGTGTATGCTAACATATATAAAAATAAAAAAATAAAAAAAATAAAAAATAAAAAGCTTGGGATTATTGCGCAAATCTTATCAAACTAACTGTATAAATGATATCTTGAATATATAATGAGCAGAGTATTGTATGAATGTAGCAACATTTCACATAAATAAGAATGGAAATTAGTAGTGAGACTCATGCGTGAATAAAGTTATATCTAGAGAAAAAAAGTAGAATTACTCTTACAGTATACAGTAGAAAAAAAATTATACTATAATTTGTTGCACACGTACCTGCCTCATTCCTGGAGAATCTTCTACAGAAGCATTTACTATTAATACAGAAACATATCTATTAGTGTTTTTGAAATAAAAGCAACTGTAATTATTATCATCTGATGAAAAAAGCACTTACTTTGATCACATTTTCTTCTCCTCAGTATGAAATAAGTGAGACAGAAAATCAGAAGTGCACACAAGCCCAAAGCCGTTCCCAAACCGATCACTGTCGAATGTAAAGATATAGTCAGTTCAGATAGCGTTATGAACACAGTGAAACACAATTATTTATTATGAACAATTCATAAATACAAATTATAAAACATCTTACCTGTTTTCTCTTGTGTGTTCATGTCCGTGCTTTTTCCATGCAGTGTTTTATCACACAGAGCTGGTTTAGATGTTACTGATGCAGTGGTAACATGCTCACCTACAAATATATATCATGATACATCACTAAAAATTAAGTCTGAATATAATTGCTGTTAAAGTTACCTAACACAGTTAACATTTCACTACTTCACATCCTAGCCGTAATAAAGAGTGAAACATTACTGCATTTAACCAGTCACATGATTCATTTTAGTAGAAATCTTACCTTTAATTTTTAAATAAGTCCCATCTGCAAACATGAGCGCACAGTAGTACGTGGCTTCATCAGACATCGTGATGTTTGAAATGGTCATATTGAAGCAGTTTCCATATTTTTTAATTTGGAAACGAGAATTTTGGAATTCGTTGTAAAATGTTTCTCGGGCAGTTTTAAAGAATCTGACTATAATCTGAGGCTGTTTTCCATTTTGTTGCTTAAACCAGATAATTTCTTCATCTTTTATTCCGAAAACACAACACTGCAGAGTAGCCGATTTGCCGATATCCACACTGAGCTTTTGCTCAAGCTGATAAACAACTAGCACTGGGGATTGTGCAGTAACCCAACGTCTACCAGACTGGACTGTATCTAGAAAAACAAATGCATTAATTAGGTAAAGAATGCAATGAATACAATTAACATTATTTGCAGAAGACTAATTAGGTCCAGGATATATATATATATATTCAGATATATAGTTTGGCACTTAATAATCATCCTAAGGAACCAATAAAGAGAATGGGACTTTAAAAAAAAAAATACTTACACATGGTGCTAAAGACCAAAATTGAAATCCAGAATCCAGTCATTTTAAATGTTTAATTTATCAACAGATTATGAATGTGCCTGAAGCAATGATTTCATTTATACTATAGCTGGTCTGGACTGAACACGCCCCAAAATATATCATGTGATTTGTTCTACTAAATGGAAAAAAGCAGAATGATACAGTGTCTCACCCAACCACATCTGACCCTGTTCAGCGTGGTTTATGTGTACTCTCCTGTGTAATGTGACATTTCAGAAGAGTGGTAATACACACATATATATATGTATATATATATATATATATATATATATATATATATATATATATATATATATATATATATATATATATATATATATATATATATATATATATATATATATATATATATATATATATCTTACTGGTCTCTGATTGATCTAATACCATCAGTCTTGTACAGAGGGGTCCAAAAGTCTGAGACCACATTGATAATCTGTGTGTTTGTTTGTTTGTTTTAAAAATAAACACAATGTTTGGGATTATTATTTTTTTTTTTTTAATTTAAAACAAAGGAAGTGAATGTTCAATATCTTGAATATTTGATATTAAAGCTTCTGCACTATATATATAGGTCCCTATTTAAATGTAAGCAAGTTTATGATTCTGACCATGTTAACTGCTTTGCACAATGGATCAGATTTCCCTCATCTATCGAAGACGACACGCAAATGAATTTGATCTAAAATGGATCATAAGGTTTTGCACAAACTTGTGGAGTCCATGCCGGCTTTAGTGCACACTGTCATTAAAGCAAAAAAGGGGACATAACAAATACTAAGAAACTATGAAATTCATGTAAATATTTCAGAGATTCTACTTTTCACTCAAGTTGCTGCCAATACATTAATTTATAATGAACAATGTTTTAAATGAGAAAAGAATGCAAATAGAAGCATTTTCAACAGTGAACTCAGACTTGTCAACCTCACTGTATATATGATTAGAAATAAAGCTACAAAGTGCTGACACTGAAGACTCCTTCTGTAAATGTTAAATAAAGCTGAACTCAATGAACCCTCCACTAAATTGTAAATAGACATTTAAAAAAAATAAAAATGCAGTAAAGTCATGGCCTTTACTGTGACCTGAAATAGATCAGTTATTAAAGGCACTGAAAGCTAATCTTATATTATAAATTCAATAATTGAGGTGTGAATATGTCAAAATATATAATAAATAATATAAAATACACAGGAATGTATAACTGTCACTAAATAGATGTACACTAAATTACATAATTTCCTTTAATTTTTTTTTTAAAGAAAACTATATAAGAAAATTAAAATTTCTTCAGTTATATGATTTAACAAAATTTTGTGTATGCCAAGATTTCAGTTTCATAGTTGGATGCTACCACCTAGTGGTTAACACTGGTTGTTCGTAACCACTAATGGTGTTTTTAACAGTTGTTTGGTAGATGTTGTAGATGTAAGTTCAAGTTAAAATGACGCTCTGACATTGGAACAACGCTTGCAGTAAATCGGGACACTGATGTCTTTGATAACGTCTGTGCTTTAAACACTTTTACACACCAAGTTCATCATTTACTAGATCATCTCCATCACTGATGTTTGAAGTGTGTGGGATGAACATAAACACAGGAAATGTTGATATTACATGCCGGAAAATGTCCCATGGTGAATTTTATGTGACATGATCAACACAATTAACTTGCTTTGTTACTTCACTCAAGCTTCAACACCATGGACAGTGGCAAAATCCTAACCAGGGACTAAAAAAGAGACATGCAGACTGAAGGCTGTGTCCCAAACCACATGGTAAATAATGTACTAAGTAGTGTGGTAACTATGGTAGCTGGCATTCTGACTTTCTATTTAGTCTGCGGGTATGTGGTTTAGAAGTGAGCCTAAGAAACATAAGCATGAGACATAAACATAAACAACAAACAAACAAACAAACAAAAAAATGTTACATTATGTTTGTGTTATTCAAATTGACTATCTATCTATCTATCTATCTATCTATCTATCTATCTATCTATCTATCTATCTATCTATCTATCTATGGATATATTATCATGTTGGATGTATGGATTAATTGACAAAAGAAAACTTTACACAACCTTACACAAGGAACATTAGAATTTTTAAGGAGCATTAAACTATTTCTTAGTTTATTTTTTTTTTTTATTGATTAAACATATTAAATGTTTTTTATTCCTATCTTCTTCAAGAAGTTGTCCAGTCAGATCCCTGAGCTGCCACCACCGAAATGGATCTATCGGAATCCAGAATACAGAAAGAAAAGCCAAAGAACAAGAAACATCTCTTTTTACAGCAGTCACCAGTGCAGGAAACTGAGGCTCCAGCTAAAAGACTGAAGACCCAGAGCAGAAAATGGCTCATCTCCCACCTGTCTCCAGTGCAGAAAACAGAGCATCTGGGAAAAAGGCAGAAGGTCATGAAGGTCAATTCTGGAAACAGCTTACAGAACCTTCCTTCCACCTCACAGGAACCATTCTTGAGCTCCATACCCACTCCAGAAAGCAATGATGTGGCATCGGCATTGTGATATTTGCTCCTGGCTGCCGATGTTGCCCTCAGCATGAACTTCTAATACAATTTAGACCAATGCTGTGGATCTTTGATGTTGATCCTGTCACAGTATCAGCAGCAAAACTTCCTTGTGCCAGGAACTTGTGCCTGATCCCTTTATGTCTCATACGCATACATTGGCTATGAGATCAGATATCTGGCTAGGCCCTTCATTATGGAGAAGAATAGGCAGGCATTTTGGAGCTGGATGATCAACATCACCATCAATATAAGTGTCAAAATGCTGACGCTAAACGATGACCTAGTGATGTTGTCTGTATGCTGAAGGAAGTGACAGAACTGGACAAGCCAATTCAAGACCTATCAACTCACAGCCAAACCCAACATCTAGGTTATCTTGAGAAGCAGTGCCAGGGGTTTCTCCATGCCAACCAACTTGAGATTCTTCAACTAACTGACCTTGTCTGGGGATTTCTGCACCAGAGGTTTCCTCATACCAATCAACATGGGGTTCATGAACTGACCATGTCTGGGGAGTGCAGGACCAGTGGTTTCTCCATGCCAGCCAGTATGGTGTTCCAACACTGTCCTTTTTAATAAAGATGAAAATCACTTGATGAAGATCTTGATGATACATTCAACAGTATGCAAATAGACAACACCCATTTTTGACTACATAATATACCCTGAGGAGATAAGTCCCCTCAGAGAAGACAGTGCTTTCCTGCCCACTCTTTGTAGTGCTACATCTTTCAATAAACAAATATCTGCTTTAATAAAAGACTGGATAGAAATACAGATACAGATATTAATAGGAGGCACACTAGTCATTTCGAAGAGGATCACTGGTATTCAAATGAGCTTCTGCTATGCTGACACACTGAACCGCTAGAACCTGAAGAGAAAAAAATGTACTGCAGCTTTAAACTTTATATCTTAGGAGCAGAAAATCATGGGTATATGGATTAATTTCACATGGTGGCAATATCACTCTGCAATAACACTGAACACAGGGTTCCTTCTGATACAATGACCAAATAGTGTTTTGCAAAACAAAGCATGTGATTAACACTTTAATTTCATCCTGAATATACAAATCTAAGGATAAGTACAACGTATTGTTCTTTATATAAAATTGTGATGTTTATAAGTAGAGTATAAATAAGTCATCAGATTAATAAATTATTATTATTATTATTATTATTATTATTATTATTATTATTATGTGCAAGTATAATAAACTCACAGTGAACCTAAATTTAGATTTTAGAGGTTTAGAGGTCAGTGATAGGAGGAGGCCTAATCTGAATCACACAACCAACTACCCACCCACCCACACACACACACACACACACACACACACACCCTCCCACCCACCCACCCACCCACACACACACACACACACACACACACACACACACACACACACACACACACTGCATCTACAGGATGCAGAACCACAGAACATAATAACGCATCAGTGTAATCATGATAAATCTTTTGTATATGTGTTATTATAACAGATAATAAAATACTGGTTATACTGAAATACTGGTTAACGTCTCTATTTCTCCATGAAATTGTATGACTTTTCCTCATTTACGGTCATAGACATGCAAAATGCCAACAAACTAATGTGTTGTAGAATATCTGTACACAGTTTGTATACAAAGCTGATGTTGTGGGTCATTTTTCCCAGCATACTTTCAAGTCGCACAGACCCAAAATACACATGTATTTGATGTCAGTTGATTCTTTGACTGATTTCATTGTTATGACTGGGTCTCAGTGCACCTGCTCAGGGGGTAAAAAGGATTTACAGACAGAGATGTTCAACAATCAGCTCCTAAAGACTGGCAATCTAATACGTCCGATCACAGCTTCACACTCATCGATCACAAAAGCTGGTTATTTATTTTCAGTGAAACAAAAGGGTTAAATTAGAGACTGGAGATGTTGAATGCACTTCACAGTTGGTCAAAGCTGTTGTGGTCAGTCGCTGGGTGCCAGATGAGTCAGATTTTACTTATGGGCTATAGTTAGTCTTCCTGTATAAGTGTAACACTGTGAGAAAAGGTACTTGAGCAAAATGCTATGGCTACAATGAACAGGATGTAATAATACACATCAAAGGTAACCTAAGGGTTTAACATTCAATAGATGAAGTGGTTCTCACACTCCTGACTGGCTGATATTTAAGTCTCCAGTGTGTCAGTTCACTATGAGTCGAGCTCTGGATTTTCTATTCAGTGACTGTAATCTTTTATGAAACTCAGAGGGTTCAGGTTAATAGTCTTCAGGATAGGTGTACTGTAAAAATGCAGAGCTAGTGACTTGTTCACAACACAGAAAGAAAGTAATATACATACATACACAAATGCAAAAACGCATTTATACATGGAATATATTTTAAAATATGACTTATTTTAGCTATATATGTACAGTATAAATACGTATATATTTTGTTTAATGAACTACTACTATCCTGTACATATGATTTAAATATACTCATAGATTGTATACAACAACAACAACAACAAGAACAATAATAATAATAATAATAATAATAATAATAATAATAATAATAATAATAATAATAATAATAATAATAATAATAATAGAGTGCATGTGTATTGAATTGAATAAAATGTATTGAGTAAAATGTGTACATTATTTTAATAAGTTGTCTTGTTCACACTGACCCTTTGCACAGAGTAGATTAATATAAATGGGTGTGGTTGCACTGTGGTTACAGCTATATGTGCCAAACACTAAGAGCAGCATTTGCACATTGGCAATAGCATTGGCACACTTCTGTACTTTTCCTCCACCGGTCAGCTACAACTGTGAGTACCATTTCCTCACACACTCAGGAGTTATATTACACTATATATTATCATATTATTAATACAGTGATTTAATGTTAACAGATGATTTGTAATAACTGAAATTGCAGATGTTACAGATGATCAGTAATCATTGCAGGTGATTCGCATCTCTGAGGTGTTTGCATTTACATTTACATTTACCGCATTTGGCAGACGCCCTTATCCAGAGCGACTTACATTTATTTTATTTATACAACTGAGCAGTTGAGGGTTAAGGGCCTTGCTCAAGGGCCCACAGTGGCAGCTTGGCAGCCCAACGTCTTAACCATTAATCTACCACTGCCATGAACTGAAACTGAACTGTTTGCAGTTCCCTGTAGAACTCTGTGCAACATATTTAAAAGAAAAATAAAATCTAACTGGCAAAATTTAAGTAACGATTGATTGTAATATCACAGATAAAGACAACGGTGATGATTGGCGTGAAAGGGAACTTCTGTAACTGTGAATGCAATTAACAGATTTTCCATGAAAGCAGAACATAAAAGAAGATTTTGTGAAAAGGGGTTTGTTTACGAAGTGTACAAATAAAGTAATAGAAAATATTTCGGCAGGGATATGAATACTTCAGAGAGCAACACAACTCCTTTTACAACTTTTACTACACCCAGTGGAGCATGTGAGTGCCTAATACTGTACATATACACATTGAATGCATGTGTGTTTAATAATAAAATGTACATTGTCATTAATCACACAATATATCTAAAAGCAAGTTAATCATTTCAAATTCAGATTTTTTAAATTCATTTTTCAACAGACACTGAATCCAATGATGACATGAGGTGCAGCTCTAACATGTGCATTCCCATCGCCACCTGTCTTTCTGAAGCTTTGTTAATTTCCATAATCATTAACATCTACATGATTTGTACGAAGACACACAGAGAGGTTGGTCAGCGTCTTTACAGTAAGTACTTTCCATTAATTAGACAATATTTTATTATACATTTTGTAAATTTTAAATAGGAAATTAACAGAATGTCTTAGCGTGTATTGTTCATCTTTTACTACAGCAATTTCCCAACAAGTTACAATTAATGTCCATAAAACTGGTTAATTCCTCTTATTCCAACCTCTGGTGCTGCTACAGGAAATGGATGTTTTATCAGTCTCTCTTTTCTGTCTCTTTAAGTTGCAAAATTTAAATTCCTCTTCCCTGAAGACTTTCCAAAGTCGGAAAACTTGACACTGGAGACTCCTTCAATAAATGTTTAATAAACACCTCTTTTGGGAAACCTTCATCATTTTTTATCATCAAAATTTTCACTTCTTTGTTAAACAACACATTTTTAAAAATCTTTTTTTTTTATTGTAAGTCTTAGATTATGTGGAGTGTCTGACATATACAGTAAGTTCACATAAATTAGCTGTTACTATAGAAACAAAAACATATTAGAATGAGCACAATAACATAAACCTATTATTTGTAGACGAACAATTGTCAGGGCTGTTGTTATAGTAAACTAAACAACACTTCTGACCAATCAGAATCAAGAACTCAGACTCAAAACCACTGTGGTATAAATCAACTTTATTGTATTACATTTAATGACAACAATATGTATGTTATTTTCTGTCAGATCTGGTACTTCACTAAATATTACACCTTCATTTTATTTCTATATTAAATCCAGATTTGGTGACTTCAGTGCATTGTTGTCACACACGCCACGCCACACAACAGGATGGACAAACACACGAGCAGGTAAAAACTGCTGCATTTGTCTTGGCTACAAAAACAACACTTACTTTTCTGGCTTCAGTGATGTTAAAAGAACAATATTGCTATACAATCTATATGGTTAATTTTCTATAAGAACAGCTCTGGCAGTTGTGTTCTAATATGTTATTGTTTCTATAGTAACAACTCACACAGGGACTTGTATGGCAGGCGTTAGATGTTGTATACTGCATATTGATAATTTTTTTTTTTAAAGTAGTTTTTGATATGGTGAAGTTTTCTCTGAGGAGAAGAAGAAGAATTTAACATTTATGAAAGGACTCTCCAGGGTCAGCGCTTTGTAACAATCAGAGGGAAAGCAATACGTTTTCCAACATGGGGAAGTCTGATTTTTATAAAGCATTACCAGTGTAATCTATTTTATCCATCTAATCTAAGGTTTAAGGATGTTACATAGCTTCTGTGACACAGATGTTGTGGTCAATGGCACATAAAACAAGCCTTTGATAGCTTCAGCACCATAATCACTACTGTATTCTTTAACTTGTGTCAATTTTAATAGATGGAAAAATGTTTAAATTATACTGCAAGGCAACTGATTATTTATCACGTATTGACATTTTGTAAATGAAAATTCAGACAAATATGTTTCATTTGTTAACAAACAAACAAACAAACAAAAATAGATAAAATAGGTTTGTTTATTTCCAGACTGAGGCTGAAGATGATATACAGTATGCTACGATGGATTTCTCTATCTGGATAGAAGAAACAGAAATGAAGGAGACAGAGAGAGAGAGAGTAGACACTGTGTACTCTGATGTGGCAAGCTTCGGCTGGGAGTGATGTTCTCCTCTCATTGTGAAAGTATTTTGCTGTGCAATAAATATTACTTTGTATTTACCAAGACAACAAATATTTAACAGTCATCTCAACTGACACTGTGGTATTTTTTTTTACAGTTATGTTACAGAATAAAAACACACATTTTGTGTTTACATTTTACAATCTAACAATTTTACAACATGACAAATCTGAAAAGTACTTCCAAACTGGAAGTGTATAGCATGGCTCAATGTCAGATATTAAGCTACAGAATCCCACATACTCAACAATTAACATTTCTTGTTATATACTACAATAAATTCCTTCACTTTAGCATCACTGATCACTTCATTGTCCGGCTCACTCAAAAATCTGATGAATTCCAATCTATAGCCAACTGATCCTCCCATGTCTTGTATATACTGTATTTATATGGAATATATAGTGTACTACATGATCTACTGGCCTAGTAAATATTAAGGGGTCACACTTCAGGACCCTACAGAGGGCAGTGCTGGGATCAAATAAAAATGATGCTCCAAGCATGCACCAGTTTTAACCACTAGGTGGCAAGAATTTCTCAAGCTGCCAGATCTGAAATTTGAAATCAATCTGTACTCATTTAATGTGATAAAAAAATAAATAAATATTTTTTTTTTAAAAATTAAAAAAAAAAAAAAAAAAAAAAACACAGAAAAACAACTACAAAAAAACATGAAACATACATGAAACATATATTGGATTTGGGTTCCCAGGTATAGACTGTTATACCTAATAAATACATATACATTAATTAACATATAAAGTATCATATGAGAGGCAACTCAGTGCAGGTTTAATATTTACTTTAATATTTAAGCTCCATTATGCTTTATTCTTCACATAGCACTGACCCATTCAGGGTGTGTGATCATTCTTGCCTTGATGATCCACAAGCTACATAAAATTCCTTGCTTGCAGACTCCTTAAGTTGTGCAGCAGAAAAGCGTTCGGCTTATCAGGTGGGAAGGAAGGCATGTTCTCTCTCCCCTGTCAATGACAGTAACACTGGACAATCGTGAGTAGACACAAGTGTGTTACGCTGCTCTGTGATGCAGATGAGCAGAAGTTTGAAAAGATGTGGATTTTGGTTTCACGTATCTCAGAAGAAGAACCTGTTAGCTTTCACTTCCCTGTTTGGTAGGTGTTGTATGAAGGGGATAACTGACTGGTGTGTGGGAAGTGGCATGTGACCTGATGAGACATTTGATCTGAATTTGACCCAGTGAGAATAAACACAAACTCCATTTGTCTTTCAACATTGTGTTTTCATGGTCAACTTTTTTTTTTTTCCTTTGACGTATCACTCAATGTCATCACTGTGACTAGCGTTTGTAGCTCTCTCCAGTGTAATATCACTTACTCAAAGTCTTTTTTTGTCCTTCCCACATCTCTCACTTCTCTCATTTATTTAACAGCTCTGTTCTCTGTGTAGGTGAATTAGATTCTCATCTGCACATTTAATAACCTACTTCAATTTGATTTATTGGGCAAGATTTTGTTTAAACATGGTTAATTGGACTATAACTGAGGGCATGTATAAACTAAACCTTCCCATCACAGCAGCGAAGTCGTGACAGTTTGAATTGACAGCATAACACAGGTATGGAAATGTGGGTGCGATGTGGGTGGATGAGAATACTGCATGGGGTATCATGTCTTTTTTTCTTCATTTATTAGACCCAATCACATGTCTTATTTTGGAGCATGCTCAGTAAAGACTGCCTATAATATAAATGCAAACCTTCCTTCATAAGCACTCATGTATACGATGGCTGTTTTCTGGGTTTTCATTTTGATCTTCTGCATTATGCGTAAGTAATATATATATATTTTATCATGTTTAATATATTGCTTCTTTGAGATTATTTCTAATTACCAGAGATTTTTTTTAAAATATAAATTGAAGTTAAACCTTAAAATAAATATCTGTTAGGTGGTACAGTTATTCTTTTATGATAATATTTTCATTAACTCTTGATGGATAAAGATTAAATTCAACTAATTAATGCGTTTGCTTTTCTAGATACGGTCCAACCTCGTAGGAATTTTTCATATTCCTTCACAGAGCCAGAAGTTTATCAGCCTGAAAAAATACTCTGTATGGATATGGGTGACTCGGTTACTCTACAGTGCTGTATTTTTGGAGCAGATGTTGGGGTAGTTATCTGGTATAAGCAACCAAACAGAAAACAGCCTCGGATTATGAGCAGAGTGTATAAAACTGCTGAAGACACATTTTACAATGAATTCCAAAATCTTCGTTTTCAAGTGAAAACATCTTCAAACTGCTCCAATATGACCATTTCTAACATTATCCAGTCTGATGAAGCCATGTACTACTGTGCAATCACATCACCATACACTGTGTTTGGAAATGGGACTTATTTAAAAATTAAAGGTAGAATTTGCACTAAAATTGATTAAGCTACTGGTTTATAGTCATGTTCCTCTTCATTGCCATTACCATGTTCAACCTGGATGACAAATAATAACGTAGTGGTCAAAAGCTAACTGTGTTTTCTTCAACATCACTGAGTTACAGACTTTTTAGTAAGTGAATAATGATAAATGTTTATAGCTGATCATGTTACTATTGTATCAGAAACATCTAAACCAGCTCTGTGTGATAATTCAGTGGTGTGTGAAGCAACACCGCATGGAAACAGCACTAACATGAACACACAAGAGAAAGCAGGTAAGCTGTCATAACTGACTGTTAATTATCCTTAATTCAGAATAATTACACTGAAAAATCATTTGTACTAATATAAAAATCTGTAATATGAAATAATAGTTTCAGTAATGACTAGCTCTCTACATTTGACAGTGCTTGGTTTGGGAACGGCTTTGGGCTTGTGTGCACTTCTGATTTTATCTCTAACTTTTTTCATACTGAGGAGAAGAAAATGTGATGAAAGTAAGTGCTTCATGATAAGAAAGTGATTAATTCAATACAGTTATCAAAAAGTCTAATAATTGTGTTTCCATATTAATAGTCAAAGCTTCTATAGAAGATTCTCCAGGAACGAGGCCGGTACGTGTGCGGATCAGTAAATATTTTGTACTAAATTAAGTAAAGTATGTACTACATACCATAGTTTAAACCCTGTTACTTTCATATACAGCTATAATTTGTCTACATGTAATTTATACAAGTCTGTTTGCTCAGCTTTGCATTATATTATTATTATTATTATTATTATTACTATTATTATTATTATTATTATTATTAGTAGTAGTAGTAGTAGTAGTAGTAGTAGCAGCATAGTATATTTGTTATTTATCCCCCAACCCCCAGCCCCAGGAAACTGAAGCTGAAACGCTGAATTATGCAGGTTTGCAGTTCTCAAAGAGGAAAGCCAAAGCTGAAAAAGTGAAAACTCGCTCATCAGATGAGTGTGTGTACTCTGATGTGAAATATAACTGTAATATGTAATGATTCAGACACATGACATGTTTAAAACAATTCCTCTTATTCCTTTACTTTAACTTCCTTTTTACACAAAATACATGCAATGCCCCTTCTTTGCACTTTGTACAGATTTTGTGGCCTTGTTTATATGAAGACATAATACATATGAAAAATAAATTGACTCTACTCCTTACTGCTAGCTTACTGTGTTCTGTGCACATTTGTGTATTGTGTCCAGTTGTTCCTTTTTTATGACAATAGTGGACATGTTGTTTGGAGATCATACCTGCCTACAGTGCTGTGAAAAAAGTATTTGCCCCAACCTGAATCCTTCTGTTTTTGTGTACGTCATACTAAATAATTGTAGATTTTCAAATGAAATACAACATAAAACAAAGGCAACCTGAGTAAGCACACAATACAGTTTTTATTATTATTTTTTATTGTATATGTATAAGTTATACAACACCTATCACCCATTTGAAAAAAGAAAATAATTGCCCCCTTAAACTTAAAGTCTGGTTGTGCCACCTTTAGCAACAATAACTGCAACCAAATGCTTCTGAAAACTGGAGCTCAGTCTTTCACAGCACTGTGGTGGAATTGTGGCCCACTCTTCTTTGCAGAAATGCTTTAGTTCATCCACACTGGAGGTTTTTACAAAAACAACAAATATTTAACAGTCATCTCAACTGACTTTGCGGTATTTTTTTAAAGTTATGTTACAGAATAGTAAACGTGTAACAAGACAATTTTGTGTTTAAGTTTTACAATCTAACAATTTCACAACGTAACATCAAATTCTACTATTGAAAATCACATTTAAAAGAATATTTTCTGTTTTAAATTAATGTTATAATATAAAAGAAAGTTGTAGATCTGCCTGTATATTGTAAAATGTTATTTATTTTATTTACCAACAAGTCTGGAGTTACCTGTCATATTTTAGTCAACATTCAATAATCTATTCACTAAAAACTTGTATATAATATAGTGTGCTGTCGATCTTAATAAAATAAAACAGATACCACATGCATTTTAGATATTTTGTTCAGTATTTTGTATTTGGGAGGGGGGGGGGATCAAAGTTAATAAATAACTGCAATCAATGGACACATTTTATTCATGGCTATGTGAAAACAAAGTTTTAAGTACTATGTGGTAATCACATTTGCCTCACACCTCTGGGGTTAGGGGTCCAATCCCTGCCCCTGCCCTGTGTGCATGGAGTTTACATGTTCTCCCCATGCCTTGGGGGTTTTCTCCGGGTATTCCTGTTTCCTCCCCCAGTACAAAGACATGCATTGTAGGCTGATTGGCATTTCCAAATTGTCCTTGGTGTGTGAATGTTTGTGTGTGATCGTGCCCTGCGATGGATTAGCACCCCGTCCAGGGTGTACCCCACCTTGTGCCCCGAGTTCCATGGCTCCATGCACACAGGCCCCATGCTTCCCTGTGTAGGATAAATGGTATGGAAAATGGATAGATGGATGGATGGATGGATGGATGACTTGTAGTGCCATACAGTGAGTTGCCTGTTTATTACTTACCAATCTGGGGTGGAGGCCGGATACCACAACACATCTCGTCTCAGGCAATGACACCATATGTGGTTTAACCCTTTTTAATATATAGTGTTCACACATATTTACAGTCAATTTAAGGCTGTTTGTAGTAAAATTTAAGATGTAAATCATCCCCAAATCACTTAAAATCATTACAGTAATTAAACATTAAGCATGATCCTATTTTTAAGAAAGGCCTACAGACCAAAGTGCCATAAACACATGGCTGTGTTACTGTTTCAGCACTTATTATTAATCAGGAATGTCAGATTGATCCACTGAGCTGTTACACTTAACATGAGATATGGGACTGATGACAGGACTCAATATATGTACTGTATGGCTGGAGTCATAATGAGGTATCTTTATTTTTCATGTTGTCTATGTGCGTGTAAAGTGTTTGATAGAGCACAGGAAGGGCAACATCTGAAAAGTACTTCCAAACTGGAAGTGTATAGCATGGCTAAATATCAGATATTAAGCTACAGAATCCCACATACTCAATAATTAACATTTCTTGTTATATACTACAATAAATTCCTTCACTTTAGCATCACTAATCATGTCACTGTTCAGCTCACTCAAAAATCTGATGAATTCCAATCTATAGCCAACTGATCCTCCCATGTCTTGTATATACTGTATTTACATGGAATATATAGTGTACTACATGATCTACTGGCCTAGTAAATATTAAGGGGTCACACTTCAGGACCCTACAGAGGGCAGTGCTGGGATCAAATAAAAATGATGCTCCAAGCATGCACCAGTTTTAACCACTAGGTGGCAAGAATTTCTCAAGCTGCCAGATCTGAAATTTGAAATCAATCTGTACTCATTTAATGTGATAAAAAAATAAAAAAATAAATTTAAAAAAAAAAATTAAAAAAAAAAAAAAAAAAACACAGAAAAACAACTACAAAAAAACATGAAACATATATTGGATTTGGGTTCCCAGGTATAGACTGTTATACCTAATAAATACATATACATTAATTAACATATAAAGTATCATATGAGTGGCAACTCAGTGCAGGTTTAATATTTACTTTAATATTTAAGCTCCATTATGCTTTATTCTTCACATAGCACTGACCCATTCAGGGTGTGTGATCATTCTTGCCTTGATGATCCACAAGCTACATAAAATTCCTTGCTTGCAGACTCCTTAAGTTGTGCAGCAGAAAAGCGTTCGGCTTATCAGGTGGGAAGGAAGGCATGTTCTCTCTCCCCTGTCAATGACAGTAACACTGGACAATCGTGAGTAGACACAAGTGTGTTACGCTGCTCTGTGATGCAGATGAGCAGAAGTTTGAAAAGATGTGGATGTTGGTTTCACGTATCTCAGAAGAAGCACCTGTTAGCTTTCACTTCCCTGTTTGGTAGGTGTTGTATGAAGGGGATAACTGACTGGTGTGTGGGAACTGGCATGTGACCTGATGAGACATTTGATCTGAATTTGACCCAGTGAGAATAAACACAAACTCCATTTGTCTTTCAACATTGTGTTTTCATGGTCAACTTTTTTTTTTTTTCCTTTGACGTATCACTCAATGTCATCACTGTGACTAGCGTTTGTAGCTCTCTCCAGTGTAATATCACTTACTCAAAGTCTTTTTTTGTCCTTCCCACATCTCTCACTTCTCTCATTTATTTAACAGCTCTGTTCTCTGTGCAGGTGAATTAGATTCTCATCTGCACATTTAATAACCTACTTCAATTTGATTTATTGGGCAAGATTTTGTTTAAACATGGTTAATTGGACTATAACTGAGGGCATGTATAAACTAAACCTTCCCATCACAGCAGCGAAGTCGTGACAGTTTGAATTGACAGCATAACACAGGTATGGAAATGTGGGTGCGATGTGGGTGGATGAGAATACTGCATGGGGTATCATGTCTTTTTTTCTTCATTTATTAGACCCAATCACATGTCTTATTTTGGAGCATGCTCAGTAAAGACTGCCTATAATATAAATGCAAACCTTCCTTCATAAGCACTCATGTATACGATGGCTGTTTTCTGGGTTTTCATTTTGATCTTCTGCATTATGCGTAAGTAATATATATATATATATATATATTTTATCATGTTTAATATATTGCTTCTTTGAGATTATTTCTAATTACCAGAGATTTTTTTTAAAATATAAATTGAAGTTAAACCTTAAAATAAATATCTGTTAGGTGGTACAGTTATTCTTTTATGATAATATTTTCATTAACTCTTGATGGATAAAGATTAAATTCAACTAATTAATGCGTTTGCTTTTCTAGATACGGTCCAACCTCGTAGGAATTTTTCATATTCCTTCACAGAGCCAGAAGTTTATCAGCCTGAAAAAATACTCTGTATGGATATGGGTGACTCGGTTACTCTACAGTGCTGTATTTTTGGAGCAGATGTTGGGGTAGTTATCTGGTATAAGCAACCAAACAGAAAACAGCCTCGGATTATGAGCAGAGTGTATAAAACTGCTGAAGACACATTTTACAATGAATTCCAAAATCTTCGTTTTCAAGTGAAAACATCTTCAAACTGCTCCAATATGACCATTTCTAACATTATCCAGTCTGATGAAGCCATGTACTACTGTGCAATCACATCACCATACACTGTGTTTGGAAATGGGACTTATTTAAAAATTAAAGGTAGAATTTGCACTAAAATTGATTAAGCTACTGGTTTATAGTCATATTTCTCTTCATTGCCATTACCATGTTCAACCTGGATGACAAATAATAACGTAGTAGTGAAATGCTAATTGTGTTTTCTTCAACATCACTGAGTTACAGACTTTTTAGTAAGTGAATAATGATAAATGTTTATAGCTGATCATGTTACTATTGTATCAGAAACATCTAAACCAGCTCTGTGTGATAATTCAGTGGTGTGTGAAGCAACACCGCATGGAAACAGCACTAACATGAACACACAAGAGAAAGCAGGTAAGCTGTCATAACTGACTGTTAATTATCCTTAATTCAGAATAATTACACTGAAAAATCATTTGTACTAATATAAAAATCTGTAATATGAAATAATAGTTTCAGTAATGACTAGCTCTCTACATTTGACAGTGCTTGGTTTGGGAACGGCTTTGGGCTTGTGTGCACTTCTGATTTTATCTCTAACTTTTTTCATACTGAGGAGAAGAAAATGTGATGAAAGTAAGTGCTTCATGATAAGAAAGTGATTAATTCAATACAGTTATCAAAAAGTCTAATAATTGTGTTTCCATATTAATAGTCAAAGCTTCTATAGAAGATTCTCCAGGAACGAGGCCGGTACGTGTGCAGATCAGTAAATACTTTGTACTAAATTAAGTAAAGTATGTACTACATACCATAGTTTAAACCCTGTTACTTTCATATACAGCTATAATTTGTCTACATGTAATTTATACAAGTCTGTTTGCTCAGCTTTGCATTATATTATTATTATTATTATTATTACTATTATTATTATTATTATTATTATTATTATTATTAGTAGTAGTAGTAGTAGTAGTAGTAGTAGTAGTAGTAGTAGCAGCATAGTATATTTGTTATTTATCCCCCAACCCCCAGCCCCAGGAAACTGAAGCTGGAACGCTGAATTATGCAGGTTTGCAGTTCTCAAAGAGGAAAGCCAAAGCTGAAAAAGTGAAAACTCGCTCATCAGATGAGTGTGTGTACTCTGATGTGAAATATAACTGTAATATGTAATGATTCAGACACATGACATGTTTAAAACAATTCCTCTTATTCCTTTACTTTAACTTCCTTTTTACACAAAATACATGCAATGCCCCTGCTTTGCACTTTGTACAGATTTTGTGGCCTTGTTTATATGAAGACATAATACATATGAAAAATAAATTGACTCTACTCCTTACTGCTAGCTTACTGTGTTCTGTGCACATTTGTGTATTGTGTCCAGTTGTTCCTTTTTTATGACAATAGTGGACATGTTGTTTGGAGATCATACCTGCCTACAGTGCTGTGAAAAAAGTATTTGCCCCAACCTGAATCCTTCTGTTTTTGTGTACGTCATACTAAATAATTGTAGATTTTCAAATGAAATACAACATAAAACAAAGGCAACCTGAGTAAGCACACAATACAGTTTTTATTATTATTTTTTATTGTATATGTATAAGTTATACAACACCTATCACCCATTTGAAAAAAGAAAATAATTGCCCCCTTAAACTTAAAGTCTGGTTGTGCCACCTTTAGCAACAATAACTGCAACCAAATGCTTCTGAAAACTGGAGCTCAGTCTTTCACAGCACTGTGGTGGAATTGTGGCCCACTCTTCTTTGCAGAAATGCTTTAGTTCATCCACACTGGAGGTTTTTACAAAAACAACAAATATTTAACAGTCATCTCAACTGACTTTGCGGTATTTTTTTAAAGTTATGTTACAGAATAGTAAACGTGTAACAAGACAATTTTGTGTTTAAGTTTTACAATCTAACAATTTCACAACGTAACATCAAATTCTACTATTGAAAATCACATTTAAAAGAATATTTTCTGTTTTAAATTAATGTTATAATATAAAAGAAAGTTGTAGATCTGCCTGTATATTGTAAAATGTTATTTATTTTATTTACCAACAAGTCTGGAGTTACCTGTCATATTTTAGTCAACATTCAATAATCTATTCACTAAAAACTTGTATATAATATAGTGTGCTGTCGATCTTAATAAAATAAAACAGATACCACATGCATTTTAGATATTTTATTCAGTATTTTGTATTTGGGAGGGGGGGGGGGGGGATCAAAGTTAATAAATAACTGCAATCAATGGACACATTTTATTCATGGCTATGTGAAAACAAAGTTTTAAGTACTATGTGGTAATCACATTTGCCTCACACCTCTGGGGTTAGGGGTCCAATCCCTGCCCCTGCCCTGTGTGCATGGAGTTTACATGTTCTCCCCATGCCTTGGGGGTTTTCTCCGGGTATTCCTGTTTCCTCCCCCAGTACAAAGACATGCATTGTAGGCTGATTGGCATTTCCAAATTGTCCTTGGTGTGTGAATGTTTGTGTGTGATCGTGCCCTGCGATGGATTAGCACCCCGTCCAGGGTGTACCCCACCTTGTGCCCCGAGTTCCATGGCTCCATGCACACAGGCCCCATGCTTCCCTGTGTAGGATAAATGGTATGGAAAATGGATAGATGGATGGATGGATGGATGGATGACTTGTAGTGCCATACAGTGAGTTGCCTGTTTATTACTTACCAATCTGGGGTGGAGGCCGGATACCACAACACATCTCGTCTCAGGCAATGACACCATATGTGGTTTAACCCTTTTTAATATATAGTGTTCACACATATTTACAGTCAATTTAAGGCTGTTTGTAGTAAAATTTAAGATGTAAATCATCCCCAAATCACTTAAAATCATTACAGTAATTAAACATTAAGCATGATCCTATTTTTAAGAAAGGCCTACAGACCAAAGTGCCATAAACACATGGCTGTGTTACTGTTTCAGCACTTATTATTAATCAGGAATGTCAGATTGATCCACTGAGCTGTTACACTTAACATGAGATATGGGACTGATGACAGGACTCAATATATGTACTGTATGGCTGGAGTCATAATGAGGTATCTTTATTTTTCATGTTGTCTATGTGCGTGTAAAGTGTTTGATAGAGCACAGGAAGGGCAACATCTGAAAAGTACTTCCAAACTGGAAGTGTATAGCATGGCTAAATATCAGATATTAAGCTACAGAATCCCACATACTCAATAATTAACATTTCTTGTTATATACTACAATAAATTCCTTCACTTTAGCATCACTAATCATGTCACTGTTCAGCTCACTCAAAAATCTGATGAATTCCAATCTATAGCCAACTGATCCTCCCATGTCTTGTATATACTGTATTTACATGGAATATATAGTGTACTACATGATCTACTGGTCTAGTAAATATTAAAGGGTCACACTTCAGGACCCTACAGAGGGCAGTGCTGGGATCAAATAAAAATGATGCTCCAAGCATGCACCAGTTTTAACCACTAGGTGGCAAGAATTTCTCAAGCTGCCAGATCTGAAATTTGAAATCAATCTGTACTCATTTAATGTGATAAAAAAATAAATAAATAAATTTAAAAAAAAAATTAAAAATAAAAAAAAAAAAAAAACACAGAAAAACAACTACAAAAAAACATGAAACATATATTGGATTTGGGTTCCCAGGTATAGACTGTTATACCTAATAAATACATATACATTAATTAACATATAAAGTATCATATGAGTGGCAACTCAGTGCAGGTTTAATATTTACTTTAATATTTAAGCTCCATTATGCTTTATTCTTCACATAGCACTGACCCATTCAGGGTGTGTGATCATTCTTGCCTTGATGATCCACAAGCTACATAAAATTCCTTGCTTGCAGACTCCTTAAGTTGTGCAGCAGAAAAGCGTTCGGCTTATCAGGTGGGAAGGAAGGCATGTTCTCTCTCCCCTGTCAATGACAGTAACACTGGACAATCGTGAGTAGACACAAGTGTGTTACGCTGCTCTGTGATGCAGATGAGCAGAAGTTTGAAAAGATGTGGATGTTGGTTTCACGTATCTCAGAAGAAGCACCTGTTAGCTTTCACTTCCCTGTTTGGTAGGTGTTGTATGAAGGGGATAACTGACTGGTGTGTGGGAACTGGCATGTGACCTGATGAGACATTTGATCTGAATTTGACCCAGTGAGAATAAACACAAACTCCATTTGTCTTTCAACATTGTGTTTTCATGGTCAACTTTTTTTTTTTTTTCCTTTGACGTATCACTCAATGTCATCACTGTGACTAGCGTTTGTAGCTCTCTCCAGTGTAATATCACTTACTCAAAGTCTTTTTTTGTCCTTCCCACATCTCTCACTTCTCTCATTTATTTAACAGCTCTGTTCTCTGTGCAGGTGAATTAGATTCTCATCTGCACATTTAATAACCTACTTCAATTTGATTTATTGGGCAAGATTTTGTTAAAACATGGTTAATTGGACTATAACTGAGGGCATGTATAAACTAAACCTTCCCATCACAGCAGCGAAGTCGTGACAGTTTGAATTGACAGCATAACACAGGTATGGAAATGTGGGTGCGATGTGGGTGGATGAGAATACTGCATGGGGTATCATGTCTTTTTTTCTTCATTTATTAGACCCAATCACATGTCTTATTTTGGAGCATGCTCAGTAAAGACTGCCTATAATATAAATGCAAACCTTCCTTCATAAGCACTCATGTATACGATGGCTGTTTTCTGGGTTTTCATTTTGATCTTCTGCATTATGCGTAAGTAATATATATATATATTTTATCATGTTTAATATATTGCTTCTTTGAGATTATTTCTAATTACCAGAGATTTTTTTAAAATATCAATTGAAGTTAAACCTTGAAATAAATATCTGTTAGGTGGTACAGTTATTCTTTTATGATAATATTTTCATTAACTCTTGATGGATAAAGATTAAATTCAACTAATTAATGCGTTTGCTTTTCTAGATACAGTCCAACCTCGTAGGAATTTTTCATATTCCTTCACAGAGCCAGAAGTTTATCAGCCTGAAAAAATACTCTGTATGGATATGGGTGACTCGGTTACTCTACAGTGCTGTATTTTTGGAGCAGATGTTGGGGTAGTTATCTGGTATAAGCAACCAAACAGAAAACAGCCTCGGATTATGAGCAGAGTGTATAAAACTGCTGAAGACACATTTTACAATGAATTCCAAAATCTTCGTTTTCAAGTGAAAACATCTTCAAACTGCTCCAATATGACCATTTCTAACATTATCCAGTCTGATGAAGCCATGTACTACTGTGCAATCACATCACCATACACTGTGTTTGGAAATGGGACTTATTTAAAAATTAAAGGTAGAATTTGCACTAAAATTGATTAAGCTACTGGTTTATAGTCATGTTCCTCTTCATTGCCATTACCATGTTCAACCTGGATGACAAATAATAACGTAGTAGTGAAATGCTAATTGTGTTTTCTTCAACATCACTGAGTTACAGACTTTTTAGTAAGTGAATAATGATAAATGTTTATAGCTGATCATGTTACTATTGTATCAGAAACATCTAAACCAGCTCTGTGTGATAATTCAGTGGTGTGTGAAGCAACACCGCATGGAAACAGCACTAACATGAACACACAAGAGAAAACAGGTAAGCTGTCATAATTGACTGTAAATTATCCTTAATTCAGAATAATTACACTGAAAAATCATTTGTACTAATATAATAATCTGTAATATGAAATAACAGTTTCAGTAATGACTAGCTCTCTACATTTGACAGTGCTTGGTTTGGGAACGGCTTTGGGCTTGTGTGCACTTCTGATTTTATCTCTAACTTTTTTCATACTGAGGAGAAGAAAATGTGATGAAAGTAAGTGCTTTGTGATAAGAAAGTGATTAATTCAATACAGTTATCAAAAAGTCTAATAATTGTGTTTCCGTATTAATAGTCAAAGCTTCTGTAGAAGATTCTCCAGGAACGAGGCCGGTACGTGTGCAGATCAGTAAATAATTTGTACTAAATTAAGTAAAGTATGTACTACATACCATACTTTAAACCCTGTTACTTTCATATACAGCTATAATTTGTCTACATGTAATTTATACAAGTCTGTTTGCTCAGCTTTGCATTATATTATTATTATTATTATTATTACTATTATTATTATTATTATTATTATTATTATTATTATTATTAGTAGTAGTAGTAGTAGTAGTAGTAGTAGTAGTAGCAGCATAGTATATTTGTTATTTATCCCCCAACCCCCAGCCCCAGGAAACTGAAGCTGGAACGCTGAATTATGCAGGTTTGCAGTTCTCAAAGAGGATAGCCAAAGCTGAAAAAGTGAAAACTCGCTCATCAGATGAGTGTGTGTACTCTGATGTGAGATATAACTGTAATATGTAATGATTCAGACACATGACATGTTTAAAACAATTCCTCTTATTCCTTTACTTTAACTTCCTTTTTACACAAAATACATGCAATGCCCCTGCTTTGCACTTTGTACAGATTTTGTGGCCTTGTTTATATGAAGACATAATACATATGAAAAATAAATTGACTCTACTCCTTATTGCTAGCTTACTGTGTTCTGTGCACATTTGTGTATTGTGTCCAGTTGTTCCTTTTTTATGACAATAGTGGACATGTTGTTTGGAGATCATACCTGCCTACAGTGCTGTGAAAAAAGTATTTGCCCCAACCTGAATCCTTCTGTTTTTGTGTACGTCATACTAAATAATTGTAGATTTTCAAATGAAATACAACATAAAACAAAGGCAACCTGAGTAAGCACACAATACAGTTTTTATTATTATTTTTTATTGTATATGTATAAGTTATACAACACCTATCACCCATTTGAAAAAAGAAAACAATTGCCCCCTTAAACTTAAAGTCTGGTTGTGCCACCTTTAGCAACAATAACTGCAACCAAATGCTTCTGAAAACTGGAGCTCAGTCTTTCACAGCACTGTGGTGGAATTGTGGCCCACTCTTCTTTGCAGAAATGCTTTAGTTCATCCACACTGGAGGTTTTTACAAAAACAACAAATATTTAACAGTCATCTCAACTGACTTTGCGGTATTTTTTTAAAGTTATGTTACAGAATAGTAAACGTGTAACAAGACAATTTTGTGTTTAAGTTTTACAATCTAACAATTTCACAACGTAACATCAAATTCTACTATTGAAAATCACATTTAAAAGAATATTTTCTGTTTTAAATTAATGTTATAATATAAAAGAAAGTTGTAGATCTGCCTGTATATTGTAAAATGTTATTTATTTTATTTACCAACAAGTCTGGAGTTACCTGTCATATTTTAGTCAACATTCAATAATCTATTCACTAAAAACTTGTATATAATATAGTGTGCTGTCGATCTTAATAAAATAAAACAGATACCACATGCATTTTAGATATTTTGTTCAGTATTTTGTATTTGGGAGGGGGGGGGGGATCAAAGTTAATAAATAACTGCAATCAATGGACACATTTTATTCATGGCTATGTGAAAACAAAGTTTTAAGTACTATGTGGTAATCACATTTGCCTCACACCTCTGGGGTTAGGGGTCCAATCCCTGCCCCTGCCCTGTGTGCATGGAGTTTACATGTTCTCCCCATGCCTTGGGGGTTTTCTCCGGGTATTCCTGTTTCCTCCCCCAGTACAAAGACATGCATTGTAGGCTGATTGGCATTTCCAAATTGTCCTTGGTGTGTGAATGTTTGTGTGTGATCGTGCCCTGCGATGGATTAGCACCCCGTCCAGGGTGTACCCCACCTTGTGCCCCGAGTTCCATGGCTCCATGCACACAGGCCCCATGCTTCCCTGTGTAGGATAAATGGTATGGAAAATGGATAGATGGATGGATGGATGGATGGATGACTTGTAGTGCCATACAGTGAGTTGCCTGTTTATTACTTACCAATCTGGGGTGGAGGCCGGATACCACAACACATCTCGTCTCAGGCAATGACACCATATGTGGTTTAACCCTTTTTAATATATAGTGTTCACACATATTTACAGTCAATTTAAGGCTGTTTGTAGTAAAATTTAAGATGTAAATCATCCCCAAATCACTTAAAATCATTACAGTAATTAAACATTAAGCATGATCCTATTTTTAAGAAAGGCCTACAGACCAAAGTGCCATAAACACATGGCTGTGTTACTGTTTCAGCACTTATTATTAATCAGGAATGTCAGATTGATCCACTGAGCTGTTACACTTAACATGAGATATGGGACTGATGACAGGACTCAATATATGTACTGTATGGCTGGAGTCATAATGAGGTATCTTTATTTTTCATGTTGTCTATGTGCGTGTAAAGTGTTTGATAGAGCACAGGAAGGGCAACATCTGAAAAGTACTTCCAAACTGGAAGTGTATAGCATGGCTAAATATCAGATATTAAGCTACAGAATCCCACATACTCAATAATTAACATTTCTTGTTATATACTACAATAAATTCCTTCACTTTAGCATCACTAATCATGTCACTGTTCAGCTCACTCAAAAATCTGATGAATTCCAATCTATAGCCAACTGATCCTCCCATGTCTTGTATATACTGTATTTACATGGAATATATAGTGTACTACATGATCTACTGGCCTAGTAAATATTAAGGGGTCACACTTCAGGACCCTACAGAGGGCAGTGCTGGGATCAAATAAAAATGATGCTCCAAGCATGCACCAGTTTTAACCACTAGGTGGCAAGAATTTCTCAAGCTGCCAGATCTGAAATTTGAAATCAATCTGTACTCATTTAATGTGATAAAAAAATAAATAAATAATTTTTTAAAAAAAATAAAAAATAAAAAAAAAAAAAAAACACAGAAAAACAACTACAAAAACACATGAAACATATATTGGATTTGGGTTCCCAGGTATAGACTGTTATACCTAATAAATACATATACATTAATTAACATATAAAGTATCATATGAGTGGCAACTCAGTGCAGGTTTAATATTTACTTTAATATTTAAGCTCCATTATGCTTTATTCTTCACATAGCACTGACCCATTCAGGGTGTGTGATCATTCTTGCCTTGATGATCCACAAGCTACATAAAATTCCTTGCTTGCAGACTCCTTAAGTTGTGCAGCAGAAAAGCGTTCGGCTTATCAGGTGGGAAGGAAGGCATGTTCTCTCTCCCCTGTCAATGACAGTAACACTGGACAATCGTGAGTAGACACAAGTGTGTTACGCTGCTCTGTGATGCAGATGAGCAGAAGTTTGAAAAGATGTGGATGTTGGTTTCACGTATCTCAGAAGAAGCACCTGTTAGCTTTCACTTCCCTGTTTGGTAGGTGTTGTATGAAGGGGATAACTGACTGGTGTGTGGGAACTGGCATGTGACCTGATGAGACATTTGATCTGAATTTGACCCAGTGAGAATAAACACAAACTCCATTTGTCTTTCAACATTGTGTTTTCATGGTCAACTTTTTTTTTTTTTTCCTTTGACGTATCACTCAATGTCATCACTGTGACTAGCGTTTGTAGCTCTCTCCAGTGTAATATCACTTACTCAAAGTCTTTTTTTGTCCTTCCCACATCTCTCACTTCTCTCATTTATTTAACAGCTCTGTTCTCTGTGCAGGTGAATTAGATTCTCATCTGCACATTTAATAACCTACTTCAATTTGATTTATTGGGCAAGATTTTGTTTAAACATGGTTAATTGGACTATAACTGAGGGCATGTATAAACTAAACCTTCCCATCACAGCAGCAAAGTCGTGACAGTTTGAATTGACAGCATAACACAGGTATGGAAATGTGGGTGCGATGTGGGTGGATGAGAATACTGCATGGGGTATCATGTCTTTTTTTCTTCATTTATTAGACCCAATCACATGTCTTATTTTGGAGCATGCTCAGTAAAGACTGCCTATAATATAAATGCAAACCTTCCTTCATAAGCACTCATGTATACGATGGCTGTTTTCTGGGTTTTCATTTTGATCTTCTGCATTATGCGTAAGTAATATATATATATATTTTATCATGTTTAATATATTGCTTCTTTGAGATTATTTCTAATTACCAGAGATTTTTTTAAAATATAAATTGAAGTTAAACCTTAAAATAAATATCTGTTAGGTGGTACAGTTATTCTTTTATGATAATATTTTCATTAACTCTTGATGGATAAAGATTAAATTCAACTAATTAATGCGTTTGCTTTTCTAGATACAGTCCAACCTCGTAGGAATTTTTCATATTCCTTCACAGAGCCAGAAGTTTATCAGCCTGAAAAAATACTCTGTATGGATATGGGTGACTCGGTTACTCTACAGTGCTGTATTTTTGGAGCAGATGTTGGGGTAGTTATCTGGTATAAGCAACCAAACAGAAAACAGCCTCGGATTATGAGCAGAGTGTATAAAACTGCTGAAGACACATTTTACAATGAATTCCAAAATCTTCGTTTTCAAGTGAAAACATCTTCAAACTGCTCCAATATGACCATTTCTAACATTATCCAGTCTGATGAAGCCATGTACTACTGTGCAATCACATCACCATACACTGTGTTTGGAAATGGGACTTATTTAAAAATTAAAGGTAGAATTTGCACTAAAATTGATTAAGCTACTGGTTTATAGTCATGTTTCTCTTCATTGCCATTACCATGTTCAACCTGGATGACAAATAATAACGTAGTAGTGAAATGCTAATTGTGTTTTCTTCAACATCACTGAGTTACAGACTTTTTAGTAAGTGAATAATGATAAATGTTTATAGCTGATCATGTTACTATTGTATCAGAAACATCTAAACCAGCTCTGTGTGATAATTCAGTGGTGTGTGAAGCAACACCGCATGGAAACAGCACTAACATGAACACACAAGAGAAAACAGGTAAGCTGTCATAACTGACTGTAAATTATCCTTAATTCAGAATAATTACACTGAAAAATCATTTGTACTAATATAAAAATCTGTAATATGAAATAATAGTTTCAGTAATGACTAGCTCTCTACATTTGACAGTGCTTGGTTTGGGAACGGCTTTGGGCTTGTGTGCACTTCTGATTTTATCTCTAACTTTTTTCATACTGAGGAGAAGAAAATGTGATGAAAGTAAGTGCTTTCTGATAAGAAAGTGATTAATTCAATACAGTTATCAAAAAGTCTAATAATTGTGTTTCCGTATTAATAGTCAAAGCTTCTGTAGAAGATTCTCCAGGAACGAGGCCGGTACGTGTGCAGATCAGTAAATACTTTGTACTAAATTAAGTAAAGTATGTACTACATACCATACTTTAAACCCTGTTACTTTCATATACAGCTATAATTTGTCTACATGTAATTTATACAAGTCTGTTTGCTCAGCTTTGCATTATATTATTATTATTATTATTATTACTATTATTATTATTATTATTATTATTATTAGTAGTAGTAGTAGTAGTAGTAGTAGCAGCATAGTATATTTGTTATTTATCCCCCAACCCCCAGCCCCAGGAAACTGAAGCTGAAACGCTGAATTATGCAGGTTTGCAGTTCTCAAAGAGGAAAGCCAAAGCTGAAAAAGTGAAAACTCGCTCATCAGATGAGTGTGTGTACTCTGATGTGAAATATAACTGTAATATGTAATGATTCAGACACATGACATGTTTAAAACAATTCCTCTTATTCCTTTACTTTAACTTCCTTTTTACACAAAATACATGCAATGCCCCTGCTTTGCACTTTGTACAGATTTTGTGGCCTTGTTTATATGAAGACATAATACATATGAAAAATAAATTGACTCTACTCCTTAATGCTAGCTTACTGTGTTCTGTGCACATTTGTGTATTGTGTCCAGTTGTTCCTTTTTTATGACAATAGTGGACATGTTGTTTGGAGATCATACCTGCCTACAGTGCTGTGAAAAAAGTATTTGCCCCAACCTGAATCCTTCTGTTTTTGTGTACGTCATACTAAATAATTGTAGATTTTCAAATGAAATACAACATAAAACAAAGGCAACCTGAGTAAGCACACAATACAGTTTTTATTATTATTTTTACTGTATATGTATAAGTTATACAACACCTATCACCCATTTGAAAAAAGAAAACAATTTCCCCCTTAAACTTAAAGTCTGGTTGTGCCACCTTTAGCAACAATAACTGCAACCAAATGCTTCTGAAAACTGGAGCTCAGTCTTTCACAGCACTGTGGTGGAATTGTGGCCCACTCTTCTTTGCAGAAATGCTTTAGTTCATCCACACTGGAGGTTTTTACAAAAACAACAAATATTTAACAGTCATCTCAACTGACCTTGCGGTAATTTTTTAAAGTTATGTTACGGAATAGTAAACGTGTAACAAGACAATTTTGTGTTTAAGTTTTACAATCTAACAATTTCACAACGTAACATCAAATTCTACTATTGAAAATCACATTTAAAAGAATATTTTCTGTTTTAAATTAATGTTATAATATAAAAGAAAGTTGTAGATCTGCCTGTATATTGTAAAATGTTATTTATTTTATTTACCAACAAGTCTGGAGTTACCTGTCATATTTTAGTCAACATTCAATAATCTATTCACTAAAAACTTGTATATAATATAGTGTACTGTCGATCTTAATAAAATAAAACAGATACCACATGCATTTTAGATATTTTGTTCAGTATTTTGTATTTGGGATGGAGGGGGGGGGGGGGGGGATCAAAGTTAATAAATAACTGCAATCAGTGGACACATTTTATTCATGGCTATGTGAAAACAAAGTTTTAAGTACTATGTGGTAATCACATTTGCCTCACACCTCTGGGGTTAGGGGTCCAATCCCTGCCCCTGCCCTGTGTGCATGGAGTTTACATGTTCTCCCCATGCCTTGGGGGTTTTCTCCGGGTATTCCTGTTTCCTCCCCCAGTACAAAGACATGCATTGTAGGCTGATTGGCATTTCCAAATTGTCCTTGGTGTGTGAATGTTTGTGTGTGATCGTGCCCTGCGATGGATTAGCACCCCGTCCAGGGTGTACCCCACCTTGTGCCCCGAGTTCCATGGCTCCATGCACACAGGCCCCATGCTTCCCTGTGTAGGATAAATGGTATGGAAAATGGATAGATGGATGGATGGATGGATGGATGACTTGTAGTGCCATACAGTGAGTTGCCTGTTTATTACTTACCAATCTGGGGTGGAGGCCGGATACCACAACACATCTCGTCTCAGGCAATGACACCATATGTGGTTTAACCCTTTTTAATATATAGTGTTCACACATATTTACAGTCAATTTAAGGCTGTTTGTAGTAAAATTTAAGATGTAAATCATCCCCAAATCACTTAAAATCATTACAGTAATTAAACATTAAGCATGATCCTATTTTTAAGAAAGGCCTACAGACCAAAGTGCCATAAACACATGGCTGTGTTACTGTTTCAGCACTTATTATTAATCAGGAATGTCAGATTGATCCACTGAGCTGTTACACTTAACATGAGATATGGGACTGATGACAGGACTCAATATATGTACTGTATGGCTGGAGTCATAATGAGGTATCTTTATTTTTCATGTTGTCTATGTGCGTGTAAAGTGTTTGATAGAGCACAGGAAGGGCAACATCTGAAAAGTACTTCCAAACTGGAAGTGTATAGCATGGCTAAATATCAGATATTAAGCTACAGAATCCCACATACTCAATAATTAACATTTCTTTTTATATACTACAATAAATTCCTTCACTTTAGCATCACTAATCATGTCACTGTTCAGCTCACTCAAAAATCTGATGAATTCCAATCTATAGCCAACTGATCCTCCCATGTCTTGTATATACTGTATTTACATGGAATATATAGTGTACTACATGATCTACTGGCCTAGTAAATATTAAGGGGTCACACTTCAGGACCCTACAGAGGGCAGTGCTGGGATCAAATAAAAATGATGCTCCAAGCATGCACCAGTTTTAACCACTAGGTGGCAAGAATTTCTCAAGCTGCCAGATCTGAAATTTGAAATCAATCTGTACTCATTTAACGTGATAAAAAAATAAATAAATAAATTTAAAAAAAAAATTAAAAATAAAAAAAAAAAAAAAACACAGAAAAACAACTACAAAAAAACATGAAACATACATGAAACATATATTGGATTTGGGTTCCCAGGTATAGACTGTTATACCTAATAAATACATATACATTAATTAACATATAAAGTATCATATGAGTGGCAACTCAGTGCAGGTTTAATATTTACTTTAATATTTAAGCTCCATTATGCTTTATTCTTCACATAGCACTGACCCATTCAGGGTGTGTGATCATTCTTGCCTTGATGATCCACAAGCTACATAAAATTCCTTGCTTGCAGACTCCTTAAGTTGTGCAGCAGAAAAGCGTTCGGCTTATCAGGTGGGAAGGAAGGCATGTTCTCTCTCCCCTGTCAATGACAGTAACACTGGACAATCGTGAGTAGACACAAGTGTGTTACGCTGCTCTGTGATGCAGATGAGCAGAAGTTTGAAAAGATGTGGATGTTGGTTTCACGTATCTCAGAAGAAGCACCTGTTAGCTTTCACTTCCCTGTTTGGTAGGTGTTGTATGAAGGGGATAACTGACTGGTGTGTGGGAACTGGCATGTGACCTGATGAGACATTTGATCTGAATTTGACCCAGTGAGAATAAACACAAACTCCATTTGTCTTTCAACATTGTGTTTTCATGGTCAACTTTTTTTTTTTTTTCCTTTGACGTATCACTCAATGTCATCACTGTGACTAGCGTTTGTAGCTCTCTCCAGTGTAATATCACTTACTCAAAGTCTTTTTTTGTCCTTCCCACATCTCTCACTTCTCTCATTTATTTAACAGCTCTGTTCTCTGTGCAGGTGAATTAGATTCTCATCTGCACATTTAATAACCTACTTCAATTTGATTTATTGGGCAAGATTTTGTTAAAACATGGTTAATTGGACTATAACTGAGGGCATGTATAAACTAAACCTTCCCATCACAGCAGCGAAGTCGTGACAGTTTGAATTGACAGCATAACACAGGTATGGAAATGTGGGTGCGATGTGGGTGGATGAGAATACTGCATGGGGTATCATGTCTTTTTTTCTTCATTTATTAGACCCAATCACATGTCTTATTTTGGAGCATGCTCAGTAAAGACTGCCTATAATATAAATGCAAACCTTCCTTCATAAGCACTCATGTATACGATGGCTGTTTTCTGGGTTTTCATTTTGATCTTCTGCATTATGCGTAAGTAATATATATATATTTTATCATGTTTAATATATTGCTTCTTTGAGATTATTTCTAATTACCAGAGATTTTTTTAAAATATAAATTGAAGTTAAACCTTGAAATAAATATCTGTTAGGTGGTACAGTTATTCTTTTATGATAATATTTTCATTAACTCTTGATGGATAAAGATTAAATTCAACTAATTAATGCGTTTGCTTTTCTAGATACAGTCCAACCTCGTAGGAATTTTTCATATTCCTTCACAGAGCCAGAAGTTTATCAGCCTGAAAAAATACTCTGTATGGATATGGGTGACTCGGTTACTCTACAGTGCTGTATTTTTGGAGCAGATGTTGGGGTAGTTATCTGGTATAAGCAACCAAACAGAAAACAGCCTCGGATTATGAGCAGAGTGTATAAAACTGCTGAAGACACATTTTACAATGAATTCCAAAATCTTCGTTTTCAAGTGAAAACATCTTCAAACTGCTCCAATATGACCATTTCTAACATTATCCAGTCTGATGAAGCCATGTACTACTGTGCAATCACATCACCATACACTGTGTTTGGAAATGGGACTTATTTAAAAATTAAAGGTAGAATTTGCACTAAAATTGATTAAGCTACTGGTTTATAGTCATATTTCTCTTCATTGCCATTACCATGTTCAACCTGGATGACAAATAATAACGTAGTAGTGAAATGCTAATTGTGTTTTCTTCAACATCACTGAGTTACAGACTTTTTAGTAAGTGAATAATGATAAATGTTTATAGCTGATCATGTTACTATTGTATCAGAAACATCTAAACCAGCTCTGTGTGATAATTCAGCGGTGTGTGAAGCAACACCGCATGGAAACAACACTAACATGAACACACAAGAGAAAGCAGGTAAGCTGTCATAACTGACTGTTAATTATCCTTAATTCAGAATAATTACACTGAAAAATCATTTGTACTAATATAAAAATCTGTAATATGAAATAATAGTTTCAGTAATGACTAGCTCTCTACATTTGACAGTGCTTGGTTTGGGAACGGCTTTGGGCTTGTGTGCACTTCTGATTTTATCTCTAACTTTTTTCATACTGAGGAGAAGAAAATGTGATGAAAGTAAGTGCTTTATGATAAGAAAGTGATTAATTCAATACAGTTATCAAAAAGTCTAATAATTGTGTTTCCATATTAATAGTCAAAGCTTCTATAGAAGATTCTCCAGGAACGAGGCCGGTACGTGTGCAGATCAGTAAATACTTTGTACTAAATTAAGTAAAGTATGTACTACATACCATAGTTTAAACCCTGTTACTTTCATATACAGCTATAATTTGTCTACATGTAATTTATACAAGTCTGTTTGCTCAGCTTTGCATTATATTATTATTATTATTATTATTATTATTATTATTATTATTATTACTATTATTATTATTATTATTATTATTATTATTATTATTAGTAGTAGTAGTAGTAGTAGTAGTAGTAGTAGCAGCATAGTATATTTGTTATTTATCCCCCAACCCCCAGCCCCAGGAAACTGAAGCTGAAACGCTGAATTATGCAGGTTTGCAGTTCTCAAAGAGGAAAGCCAAAGCTGAAAAAGTGAAAACTCGCTCATCAGATGAGTGTGTGTACTCTGATGTGAAATATAACTGTAATATGTAATGATTCAGACACATGACATGTTTAAAACAATTCCTCTTATTCCTTTACTTTAACTTCCTTTTTACACAAAATACATGCAATGCCCCTTCTTTGCACTTTGTACAGATTTTGTGGCCTTGTTTATATGAAGACATAATACATATGAAAAATAAATTGACTCTACTCCTTACTGCTAGCTTACTGTGTTCTGTGCACATTTGTGTATTGTGTCCAGTTGTTCCTTTTTTATGACAATAGTGGACATGTTGTTTGGAGATCATACCTGCCTACAGTGCTGTGAAAAAAGTATTTGCCCCAACCTGAATCCTTCTGTTTTTGTGTACGTCATACTAAATAATTGTAGATTTTCAAATGAAATACAACATAAAACAAAGGCAACCTGAGTAAGCACACAATACAGTTTTTATTATTATTTTTACTGTATATGTATAAGTTATACAACACCTATCACCCATTTGAAAAAAGAAAATAATTGCCCCCTTAAACTTAAAGTCTGGTTGTGCCACCTTTAGCAACAATAACTGCAACCAAATGCTTCTGAAAACTGGAGCTCAGTCTTTCACAGCACTGTGGTGGAATTGTGGCCCACTCTTCTTTGCAGAAATGCTTTAGTTCATCCACACTGGAGGTTTTTACAAAAACAACAAATATTTAACAGTCATCTCAACTGACTTTGCGGTATTTTTTTAAAGTTATGTTACAGAATAGTAAACGTGTAACAAGACAATTTTGTGTTTAAGTTTTACAATCTAACAATTTCACAACGTAACATCAAATTCTACTATTGAAAATCACATTTAAAAGAATATTTTCTGTTTTAAATTAATGTTATAATATAAAAGAAAGTTGTAGATCTGCCTGTATATTGTAAAATGTTATTTATTTTATTTACCAACAAGTCTGGAGTTACCTGTCATATTTTAGTCAACATTCAATAATCTATTCACTAAAAACTTGTATATAATATAGTGTGCTGTCGATCTTAATAAAATAAAACAGATACCACATGCATTTTAGATATTTTATTCAGTATTTTGTATTTGGGAGGGGGGGGGGGGGGGATCAAAGTTAATAAATAACTGCAATCAATGGACACATTTTATTCATGGCTATGTGAAAACAAAGTTTTAAGTACTATGTGGTAATCACATTTGCCTCACACCTCTGGGGTTAGGGGTCCAATCCCTGCCCCTGCCCTGTGTGCATGGAGTTTACATGTTCTCCCCATGCCTTGGGGGTTTTCTCCGGGTATTCCTGTTTCCTCCCCCAGTACAAAGACATGCATTGTAGGCTGATTGGCATTTCCAAATTGTCCTTGGTGTGTGAATGTTTGTGTGTGATCGTGCCCTGCGATGGATTAGCACCCCGTCCAGGGTGTACCCCACCTTGTGCCCCGAGTTCCATGGCTCCATGCACACAGGCCCCATGCTTCCCTGTGTAGGATAAATGGTATGGAAAATGGATAGATGGATGGATGGATGGATGGATGACTTGTAGTGCCATACAGTGAGTTGCCTGTTTATTACTTACCAATCTGGGGTGGAGGCCGGATACCACAACACATCTCGTCTCAGGCAATGACACCATATGTGGTTTAACCCTTTTTAATATATAGTGTTCACACATATTTACAGTCAATTTAAGGCTGTTTGTAGTAAAATTTAAGATGTAAATCATCCCCAAATCACTTAAAATCATTACAGTAATTAAACATTAAGCATGATCCTATTTTTAAGAAAGGCCTACAGACCAAAGTGCCATAAACACATGGCTGTGTTACTGTTTCAGCACTTATTATTAATCAGGAATGTCAGATTGATCCACTGAGCTGTTACACTTAACATGAGATATGGGACTGATGACAGGACTCAATATATGTACTGTATGGCTGGAGTCATAATGAGGTATCTTTATTTTTCATGTTGTCTATGTGCGTGTAAAGTGTTTGATAGAGCACAGGAAGGGCAACATCTGAAAAGTACTTCCAAACTGGAAGTGTATAGCATGGCTAAATATCAGATATTAAGCTACAGAATCCCACATACTCAATAATTAACATTTCTTGTTATATACTACAATAAATTCCTTCACTTTAGCATCACTAATCATGTCACTGTTCAGCTCACTCAAAAATCTGATGAATTCCAATCTATAGCCAACTGATCCTCCCATGTCTTGTATATACTGTATTTACATGGAATATATAGTGTACTACATGATCTACTGGCCTAGTAAATATTAAGGGGTCACACTTCAGGACCCTACAGAGGGCAGTGCTGGGATCAAATAAAAATGATGCTCCAAGCATGCACCAGTTTTAACCACTAGGTGGCAAGAATTTCTCAAGCTGCCAGATCTGAAATTTGAAATCAATCTGTACTCATTTAATGTGATAAAAAAATAAATGAATAAATTTAAAAAAAAAATTAAAAATAAAAAAAAAAACAAAACACAGAAAAACAACTACAAAAAAACATGAAACATACATGAAACATATATTGGATTTGGGTTCCCAGGTATAGACTGTTATACCTAATAAATACATATACATTAATTAACATATAAAGTATCATATGAGTGGCAACTCAGTGCAGGTTTAATATTTACTTTAATATTTAAGATCCATTATGCTTTATTCTTCACATAGCACTGACCCATTCAGGGTGTGTGATCATTCTTGCCTTGATGATCCACAAGCTACATAAAATTCCTTGCTTGCAGACTCCTTAAGTTGTGCAGCAGAAAAGCGTTCGGCTTATCAGGTGGGAAGGAAGGCATGTTCTCTCTCCCCTGTCAATGACAGTAACACTGGACAATCGTGAGTAGACACAAGTGTGTTACGCTGCTCTGTGATGCAGATGAGCAGAAGTTTGAAAAGATGTGGATGTTGGTTTCACGTATCTCAGAAGAAGCACCTGTTAGCTTTCACTTCCCTGTTTGGTAGGTGTTGTATGAAGGGGATAACTGACTGGTGTGTGGGAACTGGCATGTGACCTGATGAGACATTTGATCTGAATTTGACCCAGTGAGAATAAACACAAACTCCATTTGTCTTTCAACATTGTGTTTTCATGGTCAACTTTTTTTTTTTTTTCCTTTGACGTATCACTCAATGTCATCACTGTGACTAGCGTTTGTAGCTCTCTCCAGTGTAATATCACTTACTCAAAGTCTTTTTTTGTCCTTCCCACATCTCTCACTTCTCTCATTTATTTAACAGCTCTGTTCTCTGTGCAGGTGAATTAGATTCTCATCTGCACATTTAATAACCTACTTCAATTTGATTTATTGGGCAAGATTTTGTTTAAACATGGTTAATTGGACTATAACTGAGGGCATGTATAAACTAAACCTTCCCATCACAGCAGCAAAGTCGTGACAGTTTGAATTGACAGCATAACACAGGTATGGAAATGTGGGTGCGATGTGGGTGGATGAGAATACTGCATGGGGTATCATGTCTTTTTTTCTTCATTTATTAGACCCAATCACATGTCTTATTTTGGAGCATGCTCAGTAAAGACTGCCTATAATATAAATGCAAACCTTCCTTCATAAGCACTCATGTATACGATGGCTGTTTTCTGGGTTTTCATTTTGATCTTCTGCATTATGCGTAAGTAATATATATATATATTTTATCATGTTTAATATATTGCTTCTTTGAGATTATTTCTAATTACCAGAGATTTTTTTTAAAATATAAATTGAAGTTAAACCTTAAAATAAATATCTGTTAGGTGGTACAGTTATTCTTTTATGATAATATTTTCATTAACTCTTGATGGATAAAGATTAAATTCAACTAATTAATGCGTTTGCTTTTCTAGATACGGTCCAACCTCGTAGGAATTTTTCATATTCCTTCACAGAGCCAGAAGTTTATCAGCCTGAAAAAATACTCTGTATGGATATGGGTGACTCGGTTACTCTACAGTGCTGTATTTTTGGAGCAGATGTTGGGGTAGTTATCTGGTATAAGCAACCAAACAGAAAACAGCCTCGGATTATGAGCAGAGTGTATAAAACTGCTGAAGACACATTTTACAATGAATTCCAAAATCTTCGTTTTCAAGTGAAAACATCTTCAAACTGCTCCAATATGACAATTTCTAACATTATCCGGTCTGATGAAGCCATGTACTACTGTGCAATCACATCACCTTACACTGTGTTTGGAAATGGGACTTATTTAAAAATTAAAGGTAGAATTTGCACTAAAATTGATTAAGCTACTGGTTTATAGTCATGTTTCTCTTCATTGCCATTACCATGTTCAACCTGGATGACAAATAATAACGTAGTAGTGAAATGCTAATTGTGTTTTCTTCAACATCACTGAGTTACAGACTTTTTAGTAAGTGAATAATGATAAATGTTTATAGCTGATCATGTTACTATTGTATCAGAAACATCTAAACCAGCTCTGTGTGATAATTCAGTGGTGTGTGAAGCAACACCGCATGGAAACAGCACTAACATGAACACACAAGAGAAAGCAGGTAAGCTGTCATAACTGACTGTTAATTATCCTTAATTCAGAATAATTACACTGAAAAATCATTTGTACTAATATAAAAATCTGTAATATGAAATAACAGTTTCAGTAATGACTAGCTCTCTACATTTGACAGTGCTTGGTTTGGGAACGGCTTTGGGCTTGTGTGCACTTCTGATTTTATCTCTAACTTTTTTCATACTGAGGAGAAGAAAATGTGATGAAAGTAAGTGCTTCATGATAAGAAAGTGATTAATTCAATACAGTTATCAAAAAGTCTAATAATTGTGTTTCCATATTAATAGTCAAAGCTTCTATAGAAGATTCTCCAGGAACGAGGCCGGTACGTGTGCAGATCAGTAAATATTTTGTACTAAATTAAGTAAAGTATGTACTACATACCATAGTTTAAACCCTGTTACTTTCATATACAGCTATAATTTGTCTACATGTAATTTATACAAGTCTGTTTGCTCAGCTTTGCATTATATTATTATTATTATTATTATTATTACTATTATTATTATTATTATTATTATTATTATTATTAGTAGTAGTAGTAGTAGTAGTAGTAGCAGCATAGTATATTTGTTATTTATCCCCCAACCCCCAGCCCCAGGAAACTGAAGCTGGAACGCTGAATTATGCAGGTTTGCAGTTCTCAAAGAGGAAAGCCAAAGCTGAAAAAGTGAAAACTCGCTCATCAGATGAGTGTGTGTACTCTGATGTGAAATATAACTGTAATATGTAATGATTCAGACACATGACATGTTTAAAACAATTCCTCTTATTCCTTTACTTTAACTTCCTTTTTACACAAAATACATGCAATGCCCCTTCTTTGCACTTTGTACAGATTTTGTGGCCTTGTTTATATGAAGACATAATACATATGAAAAATAAATTGACTCTACTCCTTAATGCTAGCTTACTGTGTTCTGTGCACATTTGTGTATTGTGTCCAGTTGTTCCTTTTTTATGACAATAGTGGACATGTTGTTTGGAGATCATACCTGCCTACAGTGCTGTGAAAAAAGTATTTGCCCCAACCTGAATCCTTCTGTTTTTGTGTACGTCATACTAAATAATTGTAGATTTTCAAATGAAATACAACATAAAACAAAGGCAACCTGAGTAAGCACACAATACAGTTTTTATTATTATTTTTTATTGTATATGTATAAGTTATACAACACCTATCACCCATTTGAAAAAAGAAAACAATTGCCCCCTTAAACTTAAAGTCTGGTTGTGCCACCTTTAGCAACAATAACTGCAACCAAATGCTTCTGAAAACTGGAGCTCAGTCTTTCACAGCACTGTGGTGGAATTGTGGTCCACTCTTCTTTGCAGAAATGCTTTAGTTCATCCACACTGGAGGTTTTTACAAAAACAACAAATATTTAACAGTCATCTCAACTGACTTTGCGGTATTTTTTTAAAGTTATGTTACAGAATAGTAAACGTGTAACAAGACAATTTTGTGTTTAAGTTTTACAATCTAACAATTTCACAACGTAACATCAAATTCTACTATTGAAAATCACATTTAAAATAATATTTTCTGTTTTAAATTAATGTTATAATATAAAAGAAAGTTGTAGATCTTCCTGTATATTGTAAAATGTTATTTATTTTATTTACCAACAAGTCTGGAGTTACCTGTCATATTTTAGTCAACATTCAATAATCTATTCACTAAAAACTTGTATATAATATAGTGTGCTGTCGATCTTAATAAAATAAAACAGATACCACATGCATTTTAGATATTTTGTTCAGTATTTTGTATTTGGGAGGGGGGGGGGGGATCAAAGTTAATAAATAACTGCAATCAATGGACACATTTTATTCATGGCTATGTGAAAACAAAGTTTTAAGTACTATGTGGTAATCACATTTGCCTCACACCTCTGGGGTTAGGGGTCCAATCCCTGCCCCTGCCCTGTGTGCATGGAGTTTACATGTTCTCCCCATGCCTTGGGGGTTTTCTCCGGGTATTCCTGTTTCCTCCCCCAGTACAAAGACATGCATTGTAGGCTGATTGGCATTTCCAAATTGTCCTTGGTGTGTGAATGTTTGTGTGTGATCGTGCCCTGCGATGGATTAGCACCCCGTCCAGGGTGTACCCCACCTTGTGCCCCGAGTTCCATGGCTCCATGCACACAGGCCCCATGCTTCCCTGTGTAGGATAAATGGTATGGAAAATGGATAGATGGATGGATGGATGGATGGATGACTTGTAGTGCCATACAGTGAGTTGCCTGTTTATTACTTACCAATCTGGGGTGGGGGCCGGATACCACAACACATCTCGTCTCAGGCAATGACACCATATGTGGTTTAACCCTTTTTAATATATAGTGTTCACACATATTTACAGTCAATTTAAGGCTGTTTGTAGTAAAATTTAAGATGTAAATCATCCCCAAATCACTTAAAATCATTACAGTAATTAAACATTAAGCATGATCCTATTTTTAAGAAAGGCCTACAGACCAAAGTGCCATAAACACATGGCTGTGTTACTGTTTCAGCACTTATTATTAATCAGGAATGTCAGATTGATCCACTGAGCTGTTACACTTAACATGAGATATGGGACTGATGACAGGACTCAATATATGTACTGTATGGCTGGAGTCATAATGAGGTATCTTTATTTTTCATGTTGTCTATGTGCGTGTAAAGTGTTTGATAGAGCACAGGAAGGGCAACATCTGAAAAGTACTTCCAAACTGGAAGTGTATAGCATGGCTAAATATCAAATATTAAGCTACAGAATCCCACATACTCAATAATTAACATTTCTTGTTATATACTACAATAAATTCCTTCACTTTAGCATCACTAATCATGTCACTGTTCAGCTCACTCAAAAATCTGATGAATTCCAATCTATAGCCAACTGATCCTCCCATGTCTTGTATATACTGTATTTACATGGAATATATAGTGTACTACATGATCTACTGGCCTAGTAAGAATTAAGGGGTCACACTTCAGGACCCTACAGAGGGCAGTGCTGGGATCAAATAAAAATGATGCTCCAAGCATGCACCAGTTTTAACCACTAGGTGGCAAGAATTTCTCAAGCTGCCAGATCTGAAATTTGAAATCAATCTGTACTCATTTAATGTGATAAAAAAATAAAAAAATAAATTTAAAAAAAAAATTAAAAAAAAAAAAAAAAAAAAACACAGAAAAACAACTACAAAGAAACATGAAACATACATGAAACATATATTGGATTTGGGTTCCCAGGTATAGACTGTTATACCTAATAAATACATATACATTAATTAACATATAAAGTATCATATGAGTGGCAACTCAGTGCAGGTTTAATATTTACTTTAATATTTAAGCTCCATTATGCTTTATTCTTCACATAGCACTGACACATTCAGGGTGTGTGATCATTCTTGCCTTGATGATCCACAAGCTACATAAAATTCCTTGCTTGCAGACTCCTTAAGTTGTGCAGCAGAAAAGCGTTCGGCTTATCAGGTGGGAAGGAAGGCATGTTCTCTCTCCCCTGTCAATGACAGTAACACTGGACAATCGTGAGTAGACACAAGTGTGTTACGCTGCTCTGTGATGCAGATGAGCAGAAGTTTGAAAAGATGTGGATGTTGGTTTCACGTATCTCAGAAGAAGCACCTGTTAGCTTTCACTTCCCTGTTTGGTAGGTGTTGTATGAAGGGGATAACTGACTGGTGTGTGGGAACTGGCATGTGACCTGATGAGACATTTGATCTGAATTTGACCCAGTGAGAATAAACACAAACTCCATTTGTCTTTCAACATTGTGTTTTCATGGTCAACTTTTTTTTTTTTTTCCTTTGACGTATCACTCAATGTCATCACTGTGACTAGCGTTTGTAGCTCTCTCCAGTGTAATATCACTTACTCAAAGTCTTTTTTTGTCCTTCCCACATCTCTCACTTCTCTCATTTATTTAACAGCTCTGTTCTCTGTGCAGGTGAATTAGATTCTCATCTGCACATTTAATAACCTACTTCAATTTGATTTATTGGGTAAGATTTTGTTTAAACATGGTTAATTGGACTATAACTGAGGGCATGTATAAACTAAACCTTCCCATCACAGCAGCAAAGTCGTGACAGTTTGAATTGACAGCATAACACAGGTATGGAAATGTGGGTGCGATGTGGGTGGATGAGAATACTGCATGGGGTATCATGTCTTTTTTTCTTCATTTATTAGACCCAATCACATGTCTTATTTTGGAGCATGCTCAGTAAAGACTGCCTATAATATAAATGCAAACCTTCCTTCATAAGCACTCATGTATACGATGGCTGTTTTTTGGGTTTTCATTTTGATCTTCTGCATTATGCGTAAGTAATATATATATATATATTTTATCATGTTTAATATATTGCTTCTTTGAGATTATTTCTAATTACCAGAGATTTTTTTTAAATATAAATTGAAGTTAAACCTTAAAATAAATATCTGTTAGGTGGTACAGTTATTCTTTTATGATAATATTTTCATTAACTCTTGATGGATAAAGATTAAATTCAACTAATTAATGCGTTTGCTTTTCTAGATACAGTCCAACCTCGTAGGAATTTTTCATATTCCTTCACAGAGCCAGAAGTTTATCAGCCTGAAAAAATACTCTGTATGGATATGGGTGACTCGGTTACTCTACAGTGCTGTATTTTTGGAGCAGATGTTGGGGTAGTTATCTGGTATAAGCAACCAAACAGAAAACAGCCTCGGATTATGAGCAGAGTGTATAAAACTGCTGAAGACACATTTTACAATGAATTCCAAAATCTTCGTTTTCAAGTGAAAACATCTTCAAACTGCTCCAATATGACAATTTCTAACATTATCCAGTCTGATGAAGCCATGTACTACTGTGCAATCACATCACCTTACACTGTGTTTGGAAATGGGACTTATTTAAAAATTAAAGGTAGAATTTGCACTAAAATTGATTAAGCTACTGGTTTATAGTCATATTTCTCTTCATTGCCATTACCATGTTCAACCTGGATGACAAATAATAACGTAGTGGTCAAAAGCTAACTGTGTTTTCTTCAACATCACTGAGTTACAGACTTTTTAGTAAGTGAATAATGATAAATGTTTATAGCTGATCATGTTACTATTGTATCAGAAACATCTAAACCAGCTCTGTGTGATAATTCAGTGGTGTGTGAAGCAACACCGCATGGAAACAGCACTAACATGAACACACAAGAGAAAGCAGGTAAGCTGTCATAATTGACTGTAAATTATCCTTAATTCAGAATAATTACACTGAAAAATCATTTGTACTAATATAAAAATCTGTAATATGAAATAATAGTTTCAGTAATGACTAGCTCTCTACATTTGACAGTGCTTGGTTTGGGAACGGCTTTGGGCTTGTGTGCACTTCTGATTTTATCTCTAACTTTTTTCATACTGAGGAGAAGAAAATGTGATGAAAGTAAGTGCTTTGTGATAAGAAAGTGATTAATTCAATACAGTTATCAAAAAGTCTAATAATTGTGTTTCCATATTAATAGTCAAAGCTTCTATAGAAGATTCTCCAGGAACGAGGCCGGTACGTGTGCAGATCAGTAAATACTTTGTACTAAATTAAGTAAAGTATGTACTACATACCATAGTTTAAACCCTGTTACTTTCATATACAGCTATAATTTGTCTACATGTAATTTATACAAGTCTGTTTGCTCAGCTTTGCATTATATTATTATTATTATTATTATTATTATTACTATTATTATTATTATTATTATTATTATTATTATTATTATTAGTAGTAGTAGTAGTAGTAGTAGCAGCATAGTATATTTGTTATTTATCCCCCAACCCCCAGCCCCAGGAAACTGAAGCTGAAACGCTGAATTATGCAGGTTTGCAGTTCTCAAAGAGGAAAGCCAAAGCTGAAAAAGTGAAAACTCGCTCATCAGATGAGTGTGTGTACTCTGATGTGAGATATAACTGTAATATGTAATGATTCAGACACATGACATGTTTAAAACAATTCCTCTTATTCCTTTACTTTAACTTCCTTTTTACACAAAATACATGCAATGCCCCTTCTTTGCACTTTGTACAGATTTTGTGGCCTTGTTTATATGAAGACATAATACATATGAAAAATAAATTGACTCTACTCCTTACTGCTAGCTTACTGTGTTCTGTGCACATTTGTGTATTGTGTCCAGTTGTTCCTTTTTTATGACAATAGTGGACATGTTGTTTGGAGATCATACCTGCCTACAGTGCTGTGAAAAAAGTATTTGCCCCAACCTGAATCCTTCTGTTTTTGTGTACGTCATACTAAATAATTGTAGATTTTCAAATGAAATACAACATAAAACAAAGGCAACCTGAGTAAGCACACAATACAGTTTTTATTATTATTTTTTATTGTATATGTATAAGTTATACAACACCTATCACCCATTTGAAAAAAGAAAACAATTGCCCCCTTAAACTTAAAGTCTGGTTGTGCCACCTTTAGCAACAATAACTGCAACCAAATGCTTCTGAAAACTGGAGCTCAGTCTTTCACAGCACTGTGGTGGAATTGTGGTCCACTCTTCTTTGCAGAAATGCTTTAGTTCATCCACACTGGAGGTTTTTACAAAAACAACAAATATTTAACAGTCATCTCAACTGACTTTGCGGTATTTTTTTAAAGTTATGTTACAGAATAGTAAACGTGTAACAAGACAATTTTGTGTTTAAGTTTTACAATCTAACAATTTCACAACGTAACATCAAATTCTACTATTGAAAATCACATTTAAAAGAATATTTTCTGTTTTAAATTAATGTTATAATATAAAAGAAAGTTGTAGATCTGCCTGTATATTGTAAAATGTTATTTATTTTATTTACCAACAAGTCTGGAGTTACCTGTCATATTTTAGTCAACATTCAATAATCTATTCACTAAAAACTTGTATATAATATAGTGTGCTGTCGATCTTAATAAAATAAAACAGATACCACATGCATTTTAGATATTTTGTTCAGTATTTTGTATTTGGGAGGGGGGGGGGGGGATCAAAGTTAATAAATAACTGCAATCAGTGGACACATTTTATTCATGGCTATGTGAAAACAAAGTTTTAAGTACTATGTGGTAATCAGATTTGCCTCACACCTCTGGGGTTAGGGGTCCAATCCCTGCCCCTGCCCTGTGTGCATGGAGTTTACATGTTCTCCCCATGCCTTGGGGGTTTTCTCCGGGTATTCCTGTTTCCTCCCCCAGTACAAAGACATGCATTGTAGGCTGATTGGCATTTCCAAATTGTCCTTGGTGTGTGAATGTTTGTGTGTGATCGTGCCCTGCGATGGATTAGCACCCCGTCCAGGGTGTACCCCACCTTGTGCCCCGAGTTCCATGGCTCCATGCACACAGGCCCCATGCTTCCCTGTGTAGGATAAATGGTATGGAAAATGGATAGATGGATGGATGGATGGATGGATGACTTGTAGTGCCATACAGTGAGTTGCCTGTTTATTACTTACCAATCTGGGGTGGGGGCCGGATACCACAACACATCTCGTCTCAGGCAATGACACCATATGTGGTTTAACCCTTTTTAATATATAGTGTTCACACATATTTACAGTCAATTTAAGGCTGTTTGTAGTAAAATTTAAGATGTAAATCATCCCCAAATCACTTAAAATCATTACAGTAATTAAACATTAAGCATGATCCTATTTTTAAGAAAGGCCTACAGACCAAAGTGCCATAAACACATGGCTGTGTTACTGTTTCAGCACTTATTATTAATCAGGAATGTCAGATTGATCCACTGAGCTGTTACACTTAACATGAGATATGGGACTGATGACAGGACTCAATATATGTACTGTATGGCTGGAGTCATAATGAGGTATCTTTATTTTTCATGTTGTCTATGTGCGTGTAAAGTGTTTGATAGAGCACAGGAAGGGCAACATCTGAAAAGTACTTCCAAACTGGAAGTGTATAGCATGGCTAAATATCAGATATTAAGCTACAGAATCCCACATACTCAATAATTAACATTTCTTGTTATATACTACAATAAATTCCTTCACTTTAGCATCACTAATCATGTCACTGTTCAGCTCACTCAAAAATCTGATGAATTCCAATCTATAGCCAACTGATCCTCCCATGTCTTGTATATACTGTATTTACATGGAATATATAGTGTACTACATGATCTACTGGCCTAGTAAATATTAAGGGGTCACACTTCAGGACCCTACAGAGGGCAGTGCTGGGATCAAATAAAAATGATGCTCCAAGCATGCACCAGTTTTAACCACTAGGTGGCAAGAATTTCTCAAGCTGCCAGATCTGAAATTTGAAATCAATCTGTACTCATTTAATGTGATAAAAAAATAAATAAATAAATTTTAAAAAAAAAAAAAAAATAAAAAAAAAAACAAAACACAGAAAAACAACTACAAAAAAACATGAAACATATATTGGATTTGGGTTCCCAGGTATAGACTGTTATACCTAATAAATACATATACATTAATTAACATATAAAGTATCATATGAGAGGCAACTCAGTGCAGGTTTAATATTTACTTTAATATTTAAGCTCCATTATGCTTTATTCTTCACATAGCACTGACCCATTCAGGGTGTGTGATCATTCTTGCCTTGATGATCCACAAGCTACATAAAATTCCTTGCTTGCAGACTCCTTAAGTTGTGCAGCAGAAAAGCGTTCGGCTTATCAGGTGGGAAGGAAGGCATGTTCTCTCTCCCCTGTCAATGACAGTAACACTGGACAATCGTGAGTAGACACAAGTGTGTTACGCTGCTCTGTGATGCAGATGAGCAGAAGTTTGAAAAGATGTGGATTTTGGTTTCACGTATCTCAGAAGAAGCACCTGTTAGCTTTCACTTCCCTGTTTGGTAGGTGTTGTATGAAGGGGATAACTGACTGGTGTGTGGGAAGTGGCATGTGACCTGATGAGACATTTGATCTGAATTTGACCCAGTGAGAATAAACACAAACTCCATTTGTCTTTCAACATTGTGTTTTCATGGTCAACTTTTTTTTTTTTTTCCTTTGACGTATCACTCAATGTCATCACTGTGACTAGCGTTTGTAGCTCTCTCCAGTGTAATATCACTTACTCAAAGTCTTTTTTTGTCCTTCCCACATCTCTCACTTCTCTCATTTATTTAACAGCTCTGTTCTCTGTGCAGGTGAATTAGATTCTCATCTGCACATTTAATAACCTACTTCAATTTGATTTATTGGGCAAGATTTTGTTTAAACATGGTTAATTGGACTATAACTGAGGGCATGTATAAACTAAACCTTCCCATCACAGCAGTGAAGTCGTGACAGTTTGAATTGACAGCATAACACAGGTATGGAAATGTGGGTGCGATGTGGGTGGATGAGAATACTGCATGGGGTATCATGTCTTTTTTTCTTCATTTATTAGACCCAATCACATGTCTTATTTTGGAGCATGCTCAGTATAGACTGCCTATAATATAAATGCAAACCTTCCTTCATAAGCACTCATGTATACGATGGCTGTTTTCTGGGTTTTCATTTTGATCTTCTGCATTATGCGTAAGTAATATATATATATATTTTATCATGTTTAATATATTGCTTCTTTGAGATTATTTCTAATTACCAGAGATTTTTTTAAAATATAAATTGAAGTTAAACCTTAAAATAAATATCTGTTAGGTGGTACAGTTATTCTTTTATGATAATATTTTCATTAACTCTTGATGGATAAAGATTAAATTCAACTAATTAATGCGTTTGCTTTTCTAGATACAGTCCAACCTCGTAGGAATTCTTCATATTCCTTCACAGAGCCAGAAGTTTATCAGCCTGATAAAATACTCTGTATGGATATGGGTGACTCGGTTACTCTACAGTGCTGTATTTTTGGAGCAGATGTTGGGGTAGTTATCTGGTATAAGCAACCAAACAGAAAACAGCCTCGGATTATGAGCAGAGTGTATAAAACTGCTGAAGACACATTTTACAATGAATTCCAAAATCTTCGTTTTCAAGTGAAAACATCTTCAAACTGCTCCAATATGACAATTTCTAACATTATCCAGTCTGATGAAGCCATGTACTACTGTGCAATCACATCACCTTACACTGTGTTTGGAAATGGGACTTATTTAAAAATTAAAGGTAGAATTTGCACTAAAATTGATTAAGCTACTGGTTTATAGTCATGTTTCTCTTCATTGCCATTACCATGTTCAACCTGGATGACAAATAATAACGTAGTGGTCAAAAGCTAACTGTGTTTTCTTCAACATCACTGAGTTACAGACTTTTTAGTAAGTGAATAATGATAAATGTTTATAGCTGATCATGTTACTATTGTATCAGAAACATCTAAACCAGCTCTGTGTGATAATTCAGTGGTGTGTGAAGCAACACCGCATGGAAACAGCACTAACATGAACACACAAGAGAAAACAGGTAAGCTGTCATAATTGACTGTAAATTATCCTTAATTCAGAATAATTACACTGAAAAATCATTTGTAACGTATCGGGGTGCCCAAACTGATTTCTACATTAACCCAAGTGAAACATATAAAGTTTCACTCCTTTAAGTGACCCAGAATAACCCGAGAGGCCTTCTTTGACCAGATGCAACTCTGGAATTCAGGAGACTCTTTGGGAACCCACACAGGACCTACTCCCGCAATAAAAGAAACCTTTGATGACTGAACTCTGGGAAACTTCAGGATTAGTTCGTCAACAAGGATCCACCATTTCCCGACCCCAGGGCCTGTAAATCTTCGATCTAATCTCAGTTTACGACCTCAGAGATTAACATCGGAGCCAACCGGTCTAGCAAAGAACCTCCTCCCTAGAAGGTCACCCTGAGGTGACCAAAGGACCGTTGTAAGAAGAACGCCAGCCCCCTCTTCTGGACATGCACACACTCACGCACACACACAGTGAACATGTCTCTTGAATGTAACCTGTAATCATATCCCTAGATAGTTATGATTTATTCGTATATGCATGTGTTGTATGTCTAGATAACCTAGTTGTAGCAATTTTATATAGTTTGAGCGAAAAGCTAATTTTTAAGTTGTCTGTAACTATGTCTAATGATCCTACACTGTCCAAGATATCATAATCTCCTTGAAGTTTGGTACCAAAATCATTGTCTCACAATATGCCGATTAATGATGCATACTACAGGACGATAGGATGTATCATTCTATACTTTTCCATGTTTTATCAAATACCATATTGATCCAAACTTAACACAAACCCCCGCCCTGACATGCGACCCGTTCTGGGACAGACCAAAGAAGTTTTCCCCCAGAACTTTCTTATCTCTCTTTGGATTCGCCAGCAGCTCAGAGAGGCGTGTACATTGGCATTGTCCATAAAAGACCGTGACACGCGTCCCCCCGCTGGCTCGCTCCTTCGCTTTTTCTCACCCTCTTCCTACTTCTCACCTTGCCACCTTCCGTTTCCGGCATTCCTCCGGACTCTCCTTTGTCTCGTGAAACCACGTGGCAATCACCATATTCTTCATCCTCGGGCGAGACTCAACTCCGTTCACCCCTACTCTACCGACGCCAAAGAACCAGCAAATTCCTCGCTCAATCTGCAAATCAAGGACCCTCGTGAACTGCATTAAATTAACGCAAGTATAATTCCAATTGACCTTTAGAGGTGTCCTATTAAGCCAGAGCCACTTTTGTTGAAAAAGTTGAATTCAAATTCCTTTGCTGATTCTCGAGGTTAAACTGTGTTCTGCCACTGTTACTTCCATCACTTTTCCTTCTGTTCCTTTCACTTACCCTGTATATATATGTATTATTTGTTTGTACCTAGTTGTGTATATCTGTAGTCTTTACGTAGTTATTAAAATCCATGGTTATCACGCTGGATCGTCTGTTTTCACTTATGACAAGGTTCACTTTTAACGTTGCTCCTCGCTACGCGCTGGATTTCTGTTAACGTAGAATAAACTATGCTTCGTGGCCAGAAGGATAATTTATCTCTTTAGAGTAATACGAAGACTGCCCTGGTAAGTTTGGTGGACAAACAGATCAAGCTGCTTCGCATTTAATTCTAGAGCTAGGTTACAGTAATTAATATAACATTCCCTTTCATGGTCGATTTATATCCATACTTAATCAGAACACGCTTCGATTAGAGCTATAGATATATTTCACCCATTTGAGCTAGATTCGCTACATATTATGGTGGAGATTGTGCGGGCACGTTTTAAAAACCTTGGTTCATGAGTGAATGCGCTTCGAATCCGGCGCGACTTTGTTCGTCCCATTCTTAAATCCGTATTGCGCGCGCTCAGCGAGTGAGCGTCCCGAGCTCGCTCCGCTGATAACTGAAAGGCTCTAAGCTGATTTTCAGTTCAGCACGTTAACAGCGCTATATATTTGTCTGACAAATTTAGCCGCGGTTAAGTGCTTAAAGTTAAAACTGCAGTTCATAACATTAAACTTGTGTCTGAAGACGATGAAATCGCAACACAGCACATTTTTAATTGCGTAATCGCCTGGTAAGAACGAAGAAACCTTCTTCCAGCGCAGTAAAGATTGATTTGAGCGATGTTCCTCTTATCTTTCTAGAAGGCCTTATTATATTGCTAGACTCGATGCATTGCGTTGAACCAATGTTAATTCGACAGGCAATAAGTCTCTTCTGGCAGAGCTAAACCGGCGTAGCTAACCGTAAGACGCACTGCATGTAGAAATCAGCCTCAAACGGTGATTGATATATAAAGGAAGAGCCCGACACTCTGATCAAGTGTAAATTCAAACAACGGCGAAGAAACCCCGTTGTGATTTTATGTGCATGGCAGCGAAGAAATCCTGCCCACATTTCTTGTGCGTGAACAGCACAAAGGATCCCTGAGATCTCAAAATTTCTCTATTCTCGTGATAACACATGAAATCGCCATTAAAGCCGTCCCCTAGGAAACGCGCGCTGATTTCATTTCACGTCTGAGTTAGGGTAGGTTGCAGTACCTCTGACTGAACACCAGAGGGCCGCCAGCTTGAGGGCTAACCGCGGTAAAACCAACACCCCCTTTTTACTCACTATTGGGTGGCTCACTGCCGCCACCTTGTGGACCTTCTCTGTTAGGTCTATGCTATTCTCATTTCTGCATTCACTGTTCCTTGTCTCAGCCTCTCGGTCCTTTCTAGCTATCCTACTCTAACAGGATTAGTGTTCTCAATTTTTTTTTTTCTTTTCCCTTTCTTTTCGGCTTGTTTGTTTTATTACTCTTTTGTTTTATTGGCTGGTTTACAATTTATTTCTCTCACCACTTTATTTTTCTTTATTGGCGCTATTAGTTTCATTTTAATTACTATTATTAATTTTTTTTCTTCTTTCTTTTTTTTTTCCCTTCTTTTTCGCATTATTATTTTTAATTTTTGTTTATTGTTTATTTTTATTCACTCATTTTTCAATTTTTTTTTAAATTTTTTTCGCTTCTCCCCTCTCTTCTTTCACTTTGTCATTTTACTTATATTTTGACTCCCTTTCTCGTCTCTCCCAATTGATAACACTCTTCCACTTAAAGAATTCCTTACTGTGCATGCTCCCTTAGTGTGAACTAAAACCAAGCCAAAGTAAGATTTGAATTCTAACTGTTGTGGTAGCCATTGGCATCTGCCTATTCATAGGACTTCCACAGATAGAGAAGGCTTTCTCCTTACCCCCTTCTCTTTGTTTTCATTAATTAGTTCAATTTTATTTGTTCTACTTAGCTGTTGTTTGGTTATGACTTGTCTCCTCAAGCTCACCTAAAGGCATAAGCCTACGGGAACCAGCAAAGAAAAGCTAAAACCCTAGATTGTATGACCCAGGCAGCCAGTGTCATTAGATGACCCACTAGGCTACCGCCTGTCCAAATCTTCTAATTCAGATCTGGCGCATACCCAGACCATTTGGCCCTTCCTGGCCACCTACGGCCAAAGACAATAAGTGTCCGGCCTACATACCACTAACTGGCTGTACCAGTTAGCCAAATTGAGACTCACCGCGTACCTAATTAAGTACGATTGCGGCTAGCTAATTTGCGTAGACTTGCATTGGCGTCTGTGTTGTTCTTCTCTCGTCAACAGTTGCCATGTCCCGAGCAAGCAGCCCCACTGCCCATTGGTACAACCTTGAGACCTGGCTGACTACCATGACGACTACGTTCCTGCCCGGAGCAGCTACCGACCGGCAGCGCTTAAGCAAAGAGCAGCTGGACGAGGAAGTAGACAGGCTGATGGCGCATGATCCCACCCAGAACTACAGCTACAAGGACTGGGCCAAGATCGTCGGAAGCCTCGCTCACAACCTCCTCATCCAGGCATGGCGCAGAGAAAAGAGCAACAGTGACCTGGAGCAAACTGTAACGACGCTCCAGTTTCAAGTCGAAGAGGCCCGGGCCAGCCAGGCCCTCGTTCAAACCAGCCTAGCTCAGTCATCACCCGAGACCACGGACCAGCACAGCACGGATTCCGAGCTACAAGAGGAAGTGGAGAAACTCCAAAAAGCCCTGCAAGACCTTCAAGCAGAAACAGAGCGAAAGGAGAAGCTGGAGAAAAAAAACAGGGATGAACTGAAAAACAAAATCGAACAAGGTGACACTCTCCTGACCAAAGCAGGGAGAGAACTGGAAGAAAGGAACGCTAAGCTCAAGGCATGCGAGAACCACCTGCTGAGGGCCCGAACTGAAATTGAGACCTTAGTACACGAAAAAGACTCTCTCAAAGATGAACTTGACACTGTTCGCCGAGAATTGAAATATTCCTACTCGTTCCAGAATGACCAGATAAGGGAAACACTCACCACGGAGTTTCCCACGACCAGTGAGCCGAGGCCTCCCGGCCACGAGCTCCTAGCTCGAAAGGGGAGTGAAAGCCCACTGCTCAAGAAGTCACCAAGCGACCATCAAGAACCCCCGTCAGCCACAAGGGGGTGGAAGCCTTTCCAGAGCATTCTTGCCCCCAGTCAAGGCATAGCTCACAAAGAACTGGACAAGCTGGCCAGGAACGTTCCTACGTTCACTCCAAACCTGGCGGGAGACCATGACATTCATGCCTATCTACAAGACATAGACTTTCTTTTACAGACTTTAAACAATGTGACCATGTGGGACAGATTATACTTGATCAGGATTACGTCCAGTCGTGATGTGCGGAGCTTCTTAGATCGACAACCAGAGACTGTCAGATCGGATTACCAAGAACTACGACGGGCGCTGATTAAGGAGTACTCTGACCCTGAATCAGATCAAGGGATTATTGCAGCTATGGACTTAAAACAGAGCCGGCTCGAAACCCCACAGGCCTATTACCACAGACTCCGACGGGCCTACTTCGGGGCACGGAACGAGCCAGGAATGGAGGAAGATGTCAACTTCAGGACTCTGTTCCTCCGAAATCTGCATCCTACAGTGAACCATCACCTAGGAGTCCTAGCCTGCCCGCGCAGCATGTCCACTCAACAGCTGCGGGACCTGGCCCACAAGGCCTACACTAAGCAGAAGGCCGCCTCCGAAAAACCTGTGAAAAACCCAACTATTTACCCTGTCTCCAATCACTGCTCAGAACTGGCCCTAGAGGGCGCACAAACACACTACAGTAACCGACCCTTTTCCAGCAGAGAGCACTACAACCGAGGTGGTGCGCGTCCCAAACTCCAGACTGGGCGCCCTGAAAAATTCTGGGACCAGCCACGTCCAGCTAACCACCCAAAGGGCGGAGTCACATGGGAACCCCGCCGATGGCTTAGAAACAGCCGACCCTCATCGGCCCGGGAACCTAACCCAGACAAGCCTAAGTCCGAACCTTCACTAAAACAGGACGACACGGCTACGTCTGAGTCTGCAGAGATCCTGAGAATGCTGAAGGAGATCATCCGGAATAAAGCTCGCAAATATAATGACAGAGACAAGCCAGACCCCTTATGACTAAGAGCCAGGCCTGAAACCAACCTCTCTAGAGGACCTCCGACTGAGCCAACAACACAGACTCCTGCTGATCAGCCACGAGAAACAGAAGAAACTGAGACATCACCAAGTGACAACGTAATCCACTCACCCCCGCTGACAGCTGCGCACCCAGAGCAAACTGACCCACTGCGGCACACTGCCGAAAAAGACTCCAAGGTACCAGAAAGTGCTGTTTTAGTTGTCTGCCTCTCCAACGCATCACCTGACACCAGCCCCAACTGCCTATCAGTCACTACACAAGCCCCAGTGCCAAAGCTCCTGGGAAATCTGATTGAAAAGGGAGTGGCCCGGAAACTCTACCTAGCTATTACGCTGGAACATGCAGTTGAACTGGAAGCCCTGGTGGATACGGGAGCAGACCTCACTCTGATGTCATCCAAACTCTTCGACAGACTCAGAGTTGAAACTAAAAGACAAAATCGGACTGTAACATCACAAAGGTGCGAGCTGAATGTACAATCATACAGCCAAAATGAGGTACAGCTTGAGCAGATAGCACCTATTCACCTAACCATCGGTCCTATGAGCCTGGTGCACCCCGTGTACATCTCACCAATGGACACTTATCCCCTTCTCGTGGGAAAAGATCTCCTAGACCGCTTTGAGCCCTTATTGGACTTCAGGGAGTCAAAAATCTGGGCTCAAGTTCGAGAACCTCTGCCTCTCCAGTCACACAGGTCACCTGAGCCAGACTGCCATGCCACAGAGGCCACGGGAAATCCTCAGGTAACAGAGGTCACGGGAAATCCTCAGGTAACAGAGGTCACGGGAAATCCCACGGTCACAGAGGTCACGGAGGTCACGGGAAATCCCACGGGCAACCGCGGGAACACGAGGTTAGCACCAGAACAAAGTTCAAGTCCACTACTCTGCACTCTTGGACTCAACAAAGACTCCGAGCCCTTTTGCCCCAAGGTCATGACCGACCTGCAACTAAATGATGTGAAAACCACAGACATTGTATTGGCATTATGGGCAGACAACTCAGCCATCAGCCTCATGCTGTTTAACACCCTCCTTAAAGGCATACCCGACCTTCCATTTGTCAACAAACGCACCCGTTTTCCCTGGAACCCCTGTCTGTCAACAATGACAACTGCAAAGGGGATCTGTGCATTGAACGTGAAATGGAATAATCGGCGCATCACCCATTACTTTCTGGTCTTACCAGACCCACCACATGATGTTTACCTCGGAGCAGACATCCTGATTCGTCTTAGGGCTCATGTGGACTTTATAAATGAGGTGGTGTGGGCACCAATGATCTCACAGCCCCCTGTTGTTCCTGTCAACCACGAGAACCTCATGTCAGGGCAGACCATTCCAGAAGTCTGCACCCTGGTCAGTGAACAGGATACCGTAGTCCCAGCTTACACCAAAGGGGTCACTGTTCGGCTCAACCTACGATGGGGTCAAACACTAAATCACACGCTGGGCTTCTTCCAGCCTTCACCTGAATGCTTGGAACTGGGACTTACTTTGGAAGCCACACCCCTCACTGAAGTGTCATCCCATGCAGTTTACATCCTGTTCAACAACTGCACAGCAATGGACATTACAATTCCCAAGGCCTACCGCCTGGGGTGGCTAGTGAGCACAGACTTTCATGACTTTGAACTGAGTTTACCAATCATTGGACCAATTCCAGCTCCTATGGTCCCAGAAGGGAGCTCGGATGACACAGTATTGACAGCCCCCTTTAAGCTTGTCTCCATTACTTCAGTCATGCCAATAACCACAGGAGTAGCATGCAGAACGGAGCTAACAAAGGACCAATACCTTGCAGTCTACACAGTCTCCAACCAGCCGACCTATGAGACTGATGAAAATACTGCCCCTCTGGCTGCTCACAAGACAAGAGACACTAGCACAGAGGAGCCCTATCCTGAATTCGAGACACAAGTCCAGCAAATCCTGAGGGATGCAGACGCCATACAAAACGATACAGACCGTCAAAAACTCAGACAGGTCTTGTACAAGTTTAAAGCGTCATTCGCAAAAGACTCTCTGGACTGTGGCCTCACGGGCCTCCACACGGTGCGCATCCCGACGCACCCAAATGCTCCTCCCACTTTCGTCAAGCAGTACAAGATTCCGATCGCCTCACACGAACCCGTGCAGGAGATTATCGACTCCATGCTTGAGAAAGGTGTCATCCGCCCATGCAACAGCACCTATTCTGCTCCCATCTGGCCCGTCCTTAAGCCAAACGGGAAGTGGCGACCCACCATTGACTACAGGAAGCTGAACCAGCAGGTGCCACTGTCACGATGGCCCATGACCCAGCTGGAGCAGGAAATACCTAGAATACAGGGAGCCACCATTTTCTCTACGCTTGACGTGGCCTCAGGATTCTGGACTATACCTGTACATCCAGACGACCAACACAAGCTGGCCTTTACCTTCGGCAACCGACAGTACACGTTCACAAGGTGCCCATTCGGCTACGCCAACTCACCAGCGGAGTTCAACATCTTCTTGAACAAAGCATGCCCGGACGCCAGAATGAGAGGCAACCTCATCTACGTAGACGATGTTCTCATGAAAAGCACAACGGTAACTGATCACCTGAGAGAAATAGACTATGTACTGGACCAACTAACCACTGCCGGCGCCAAGATCGCCCTCCACAAAGGACAGTGGTGCCGAACCAAAGTCAACTATGTGGGCCTACTCATCGGGTCACGGGGCATTGAACCTCAGACCAGCCGCATCCAGGCCATCCAGAACATCAAGCCTCCCACTAATGTCACAGAGCTGCGGAGTTTTCTGGGCGTGTGCAACTACTCACGACAGTTCATCGAGAACTACGCAGACATTGCACGACCATTAACTACGCTTCTCAAAAAGGACTGCCCATTCGCCTGGACAGAGGCTCAAGCGAACGCTATGAAAGAACTTAAAGGTCATTTGTGCACAGCTCCATGCCTGGCTTACCCTGATCCACAAAAAGAGTTCTATTTGGAAGCTGGATTCTCCAACCACTGTCTCAGTGCGGGTCTTTACCAAAAGCACGACCAGGACAAAAGAGTGGTTGCATATGCCAGCAAGACTCTCCTTCCACCGGAAACTAAATACTCGGACTGTGAAAAGGCGCTGCTTTGCACTGTATGGGCCATACAACGCTTCTCCAACTACATCGGAGCACAAAAGGTCATCATAGAAACTTGCCACCAGCCTGTAATGTTTCTCAACAGCCAACGCATCCGAGATGGCGTGGTCACCAATTCACGCATAGCCATGTGGTTGATGGCCCTCCAAGGGCGCAACGTTGAGGCACGATACGCCCAGAATCACAAGTCTGCGCTGGGCAACGGCTTGGCTGCATGTCAAAACTGCTCTGATGACACACCTGCTGCAACACTGGACGCAGAGGGACCCCAGCAACAACAACCGACCTGTCACAGATACTTTGAGGAGAAGGTGTGCCAAGGGATGCCTACTGCCTACGTCGACGGGTGCTCCTACAACCACGAAGGCACCTTAAAAGCCGGCGCAGGCGTGCTATGGCTAAACAACCACCCCTGCCCACCACAACATTTCCAGCTGGGCCCTCAGTCATCACAACATGCTGAGGTAGCAGCCATCCTGATAACCCTCCAGATCGCTGCAGCCCATAACATCAGAGAACTCCTCATCTGCACAGACTCTAACTACGCAAGACTCAGTTTCACATGCCATCTTTCGGGCTGGAAACAAAACGGGTTCAAGACGGCAAACAACAAGCCGGTCAAACACCAACACCTGTTCCAAGCATGTGAGGACATCACGAAAACACATGACATGATCATCTATTGGAAAAAGGTGAAAGGACACTCAAAACAGCCAGGCCTGGATAAAGACCTGAATGACCAAACTGATGCCCTTGCCAAAATGGGCGCACTACATGGAGACCTATGGTCACCTCCAGCTCAGCCACCCATCTTGAATGTGGCAGCAATAACCCGCAGCAAGCGAACCCTTCCTGCAACACCACAAGCCTCGCAGCCACTTTCGCTGGCACCACAAATCTCTAACAATGACATAGCTGATCTTCAAGCCTCAGACACCTCCATCCAAGCTATGCTACACCACCTCTCTGACCCCTCCAACCACCCGATCACACCGTCTGACCTCACGGCTGCCCCCTCCCTCAGACGGCTGCATGAGATCAAAGACATGCTGCGCGTGACGGACAACATTCTGTGGTATGTCCCTGATGACCTCACAGCGCCAAGGCTCGTGGTGCCACAGGTCCAAAGGGGGGTCATGTTAATGTATGCCCACGACGCACCATGTGCTGGACATCACGGCACCAGAGCCACTTACGACACACTGAAGCAAGTGGCATACTGGCCCGGTATGCAGCAAGACGTGGCAGAGTACGTCAGAGGGTGCCTGGTTTGCTGCCAATTCGAACCAGCAAACCCAAACCACAGAGCCCCACTGCAACGCAGAGGAGTCACGTTCCCATGGTCAGACCTCCAAATAGACTGGGTGGGACCTCTGCCCAGGTCAACAAGGGGCAACAAGTACTTCCTCACAGTAGTATGCCAATTCACCAAGTGGGTAGAGTGTCTTCCAGCACCCAATGACACTGCCCAGACCACGGCATACCTACTGATGAACCATATCTTCTCCAGATTCGGACTGCCACTAAGGGTCAACTCCGACAGGGGCACGCACTTTACAGCTGAGATCATGCAGCAGACTTGGAAGCTCTTGGGTGTACAGGCTCAACTACACATCAGCCACCACCCCAGATCCTCAGGCCAAGTGGAGCGAACCAATCGGACTGTGGTCAGCATGCTGAGGAAATACGTGTCTGCCAACCAAAAGGACTGGGATGCAAAACTTCCCCTGGTACTCATGGCCATCAGAGCCACCCCGCAGGAATCAACTTGCGTGTCTCCCTTTGAATTGATGACTGGGAGGCAAATGACCCTACCGCTGCACCTGCTGTACCAACCGGGAGACTCCAACCTCGTCACAGCCTACACCACACACCAATACCTGGATGAGCTACACCGGCACCTAAGGACGACATTTGCTTTCGCCCAACAACAGCTGCAAAGGAGCGCTGAAGGCCAGAAAGCATATTACGACCGGAAAGCATCACACCAGGAACTGAATGTGGGTGATAAGGTCTGGTACTACAACTTCACACAGCCACTCCAGACAGCCTCCAAACGACTGTCGAAGAAGCTGCTCCCCCACTGGACAGGACCGCACGAGATCGTGGACAAACTCTCCGCAGTCGCGTACAGAATCCAACTAAAGCAGGGACAGAAAGACCCGATTTTCAAATGGGTCCATCGAAACCAAATAAAGAGACACGTGGCTGCTGGCAGGGAAAAGAAAGGGGGGGGGACTAATATAAACTAACCCAGTCACAGTCTGCAGAGCAAGGAAAGCATCCTGACCAACCAGGGACATCAACCGCTTACCTACTGCCTCTCTCTTTCTCTCTCTCCCTCTTTTCCTACACTAGGATGCTGCTGTGGCTCACCATCCTGTACCTCCAGACAACCGGAGGACAACCGCAACCAGAAATCGCCACGCCGGGTCCAGCATCAGGCATTGTACTGCGAGAACAACCTGGACTCCTCATCACCAACTGCAGGACCCACACCCAGAAAGTGTACGTCCGACTCAACCCTCGCAACGTCTACCAAGCACACTACCCACGCACCGTGGCACAATACAGCTGGGCAGGCGCCCGATGGACCGAGAACGCCCTCAATCACGCAGAGGCTGACGTCAAGTACATGCTCACCCAACTGGAGAAAATGACTGTCACCCAAGCAGAACTAAGCGGACACAACCGCCGTACTAAGCGGTTCTTGGGAGCTTTACTTGGAGCCGCCGCTGCTGTTGGAACCCTGTTCAACATCGGCATGTCTAGTGTCAATGCAGTGAGCCTAGCCACCGTAAGACGACACATGGCCGAAATTCAAACCGAGATTCCACAGCTTAGAGAGCAGCTCGCGACCCAAAGTCAAACCCTACAGACCATTGGCAAAACATTAAAAGGCACTGTGGTTGTTCTCAATACTCACAGCGTCCTACTGAACCAAACTATAAACTCAATGAAGCAGTTATTTTCAATCTTCCAAAATGATTTTGCTCAAACGCAACTGGTCACGTCCCTCATGACAGACATGCTACGAGAGGTGAGCTCCTCCATCGACAGCTTAGCAATGGGCAGGATTCCAACGTACCTGGTACCCCTGAGCCTCGTGCAATCGGTGCTGGCCTCCGCTACTACTGGCCTAACCGACCCTCTGCAAACACATCTCGCTTACTCTCTGGGTAGTGCCATACCCTTACACGTCGATCCCGAACAAGGCGAAGTGGCCTTCCTCCTGAATCTACCCATCATCGAATCGAACAACATTTACAGACTCAAAGACGTTGTCAATGTCGGGTTTTGGCAAAGCAACACCCACATTAAGATACACACGCCAGATGTGGTGGCCTACCATGACAGCAATACCCAGCTGTATCTGACCCCAAACCTACGCATGTGTACTTTGACAAAAGATATTCACTATCTCTGTCCCAGCAAGCCTTTCCTCAGGGATAACACCGAAGGGATCTGTGGATTACAGCCGATGAGAGGCGACACCCGCTGCCCCGCCGAGGCCAAGCCGCGCACCCAAGTCATCGAAACGCAAGCCGAGATTGTGGGCAATCGGTGGCTGGTCAATACTCCCTCACGTACGGCCACCCTGACCTACGATCAGCATGACACCGCCACCCGTGTCAGCCTGCCCAACCAGAGCCTGTGGATTCAAGTACCGAAAGGTGCCATCCTCCACCTCGATAACCTGGCATTGTACCATCTCCCGAGCGAAGAGTACTGGTCAGAGCTGGAAATCCCGGCCTTCTTCAAGAACCACAACCTCACACTGGATCCAGAACTGGAACTGAGGATTGAGCAAGAGGGGGCCCAGTTAATCGACCTCACTCCCCTCGAGGCGACCCTCCAAGCGCTATCCCGTTCGCCCAGCCCGACCAGTTCAACAGTGGTTCAAGCCTGGACAACCGCCGACACGGCACTCTGCCTCTCTACAGCCATAGGCTACGCCCTGACGCTAGGCCTGGCCTTCGCCCTGTCAAAACGGATCAACGCAACACGAGAATCCATGAGCAGATGCGTGGCCGCCCTTCCTCGAGGTTTCAAACGGAGACCACGGGGAGAGGAAATTCAAACCGAGGCTACACCCAACCTCATCGAGATGGATCCCCAGCCAGGAGATCAACAAGCGGAGGACAATTAGGAACCCCCGTCAATCAACCAGTTTGATACACTCGCCACCCGATCACCATGACGACTGTCGCCCAACGATGTCCTCACAGGGACATCATTGTCCGAAAGAGGGGGAGCTGTAACGTATCGGGGTGCCCAAACTGATTTCTACATTAACCCAAGTGAAACATATAAAGTTTCACTCCTTTAAGTGACCCAGAATAACCCGAGAGGCCTTCTTTGACCAGATGCAACTCTGGAATTCAGGAGACTCTTTGGGAACCCACACAGGACCTACTCCCGCAATAAAAGAAACCTTTGATGACTGAACTCTGGGAAACTTCAGGATTAGTTCGTCAACAAGGATCCACCATTTCCCGACCCCAGGGCCTGTAAATCTTCGATCTAATCTCAGTTTACGACCTCAGAGATTAACATCGGAGCCAACCGGTCTAGCAAAGAACCTCCTCCCTAGAAGGTCACCCTGAGGTGACCAAAGGACCGTTGTAAGAAGAACGCCAGCCCCCTCTTCTGGACATGCACACACTCACGCACACACACAGTGAACATGTCTCTTGAATGTAACCTGTAATCATATCCCTAGATAGTTATGATTTATTCGTATATGCATGTGTTGTATGTCTAGATAACCTAGTTGTAGCAATTTTATATAGTTTGAGCGAAAAGCTAATTTTTAAGTTGTCTGTAACTATGTCTAATGATCCTACACTGTCCAAGATATCATAATCTCCTTGAAGTTTGGTACCAAAATCATTGTCTCACAATATGCCGATTAATGATGCATACTACAGGACGATAGGATGTATCATTCTATACTTTTCCATGTTTTATCAAATACCATATTGATCCAAACTTAACACAAACCCCGCCCTGACATGCGACCCGTTCTGGGACAGACCAAAGAAGTTTTCCCCCAGAACTTTCTTATCTCTCTTTGGATTCGCCAGCAGCTCAGAGAGGCGTGTACATTGGCATTGTCCATAAAAGACCGTGACACGCGTCCCCCGCTGGCTCGCTCCTTCGCTTTTTCTCACCCTCTTCCTACTTCTCACCTTGCCACCTTCCGTTTCCGGCATTCCTCCGGACTCTCCTTTGTCTCGTGAAACCACGTGGCAATCACCATATTCTTCATCCTCGGGCGAGACTCAACTCCGTTCACCCCTACTCTACCGACGCCGAAGAACCAGCAAATTCCTCGCTCAATCTGCAAATCAAGGACCCTCGTGAACTGCATTAAATTAACGCAAGTATAATTCCAATTGACCTTTAGAGGTGTCCTATTAAGCCAGAGCCACTTTTGTTGAAAAAGTTGAATTCAAATTCCTTTGCTGATTCTCGAGGTTAAACTGTGTTCTGCCACTGTTACTTCCATCACTTTTCCTTCTGTTCCTTTCACTTACCCTGTATATATATGTATTATTTGTTTGTACCTAGTTGTGTATATCTGTAGTCTTTACGTAGTTATTAAAATCCATGGTTATCACGCTGGATCGTCTGTTTTCACTTATGACAAGGTTCACTTTTAACGTTGCTCCTCGCTACGCGCTGGATTTCTGTTAACGTAGAATAAACTATGCTTCGTGGCCAGAAGGATAATTTATCTCTTTAGAGTAATACGAAGACTGCCCTGGTAAGTTTGGTGGACAAACAGATCAAGCTGCTTCGCATTTAATTCTAGAGCTAGGTTACAGTAATTAATATAACATTCCCTTTCATGGTCGATTTATATCCATACTTAATCAGAACACGCTTCGATTAGAGCTATAGATATATTTCACCCATTTGAGCTAGATTCGCTACACATTTGTACTAATATAAAAATCTGTAATATGAAATAATAGTTTCAGTAATGACTAGCTCTCTACATTTGACAGTGCTTGGTTTGGGAACGGCTTTGGGCTTGTGTGCACTTCTGATTTTATCTCTAACTTTTTTCATACTGAGGAGAAGAAAATGTGATGAAAGTAAGTGCTTTGTGATAAGAAAGTGATTAATTCAATACAGTTATCAAAAGTCTAATAATTGTGTTTCCGTATTAATAGTCAAAGCTTCTGTAGAAGATTCTCCAGGAACGAGGCCGGTACGTGCACAGATAAGTAAATATTTTGTACTAAATTAAGTAAAGTATGTACTACATACCATACTTTAAACCCTGTTACTTTCATATACAGCTATAATTTGTCTACATGTAATTTATACAAGTCTGTTTGCTCAGCTTTGCACTATAATAATTATATATATGTATATTGTTATTATTAGTAGTAGTAGTAGTAGTAGTAGCAGCATAGTATATTTGTTATTTATCCCCCAACCCCCAGGCCCAGGAATCTGAAGCTGGAACGCTGAATTATGCAGCTTTGCAGTTCTCAAAGAGGAAAGCCAAAGATGAAAAAGTAAAAACTCGCTCATCAGATGAGTGTGTGTACTCTGATGTGAAACATAACTGTAATATGTAACATGAATGATTCAAACACATGACATATTTAAAACAATTACTCTTATTCCTTTACTTTAATTTACTCCTAAAAAAAATAAATAATAATAATAAAAATAAATAAATAAATAAATAAAATACATACAATGCTCCTGCTTTGCACTTTGTACAGATTTTGTGGCCTTGTCTATATTTAGATGTAATGCATATGAAAAATAAACCGTACTCCTTAATGGCAGCTTACAGTGTTCTGTGCATATTTGTGTATTGTGTCCAGTTGCCTCTTTTTTTATGTCAGTAGTGTACATTTTGTTTGGAGATCATACCTGCCTACATATTAAAGCTTAGAATAAATAAAGAAAGCTAAAATATATATGCTCTCTCTCTCTCTCTATCTCTCTCTCTCTCTCTCTCTCATATATATATATATATATATATATATATATATATATATATATATATATATATATATATATATATATATATATATATATATATATATATATATATGTGTGTGTGTGTGTGTGTGTGTCGTATATATATATATATATATATATATATATATATATATATATATATATATATATATATATAATATACAAATATTGCTCTGTACATGTCTCTAAAATAACACAATGTATTAAAACAATACTGTTAAAAATACAAGGGAATTTTCATATTAAAATTAAATATCCTTTACAATATGTGCAAAGATAGTTGAGTAGATTGATTACCTTGTACAGATAAAAATATTCCACTAGAAAACTCAATAACATTCACTCGAGCTATTCCACAGAAGTACATCGCTTCATCATCTTTAGTAACATGTAGAATATTCAGTGAAATTATATTTTCAGTTCTGTCTAGTTGAAAGGCCGTCTTATTGAAAGGTGCTAAAATTATGGCAGCAATCGACCGTCCAATTATCCCGATCACCTGAGGGATCCCTCCCAGTTTTTGCTTATACCAAAGTATGAGTCCATCACTGGACTTTAATTCAAGTGTGCACTGAAGAGTCACAGCATGACCGAGATCAGCAGAGGCACGTGAGACCATTTCATCAAGATGGACAGTTTGTGCTGAGTCTATAATAAAAGAGTTCAATCTAAATTAATAATAATAATAATAATAATAATAATAATAATAATAATAATAATAATAATAAGAGGAAGAAGAAGAAGAAGAAGAAGAAGAAGAAAATTGTGTCACTTTTCACACAAAGTGTATGGCAAAAAATAATAAATATGATAGAATGAAAAGATTAAAACAATACATAAGGATAAAAAACATTAATTAAATAAAATATTACAATTATATATATATATATATATATATATATATATATATATATATATATATATATATATATATATATATATATATATATATATATATATATATATATATATATATATATATATATATATATGTATATATATATATACAGGTGCATCTCAATAAATTAGAATATCGTGGAAAAGTTCGTTTATTTCAGTAATTCAACTCAAATTGTGAAACTCGTGTATTAAATAAATTCAAAGCACACAGACTGAAGTAGTTTAAGTCTTTGGTTCTTTTAATTGTGATGATTTTGGCTCACATTTAACAAAAACCCACCAATTCACTATCTCAACAAATTAGAATATGGTGACATGCCAATCAGCTAATCAACTCAAAACACCTGCAAAGGTTTCCTGAGCCTTCAAAATGGTCTCTCTGTTTGGTTCACTAGGAAAGCCACAAACATTCATTGCCAAAGAAGCTGGCTGTTCACAGAGTGCTGTATCCAAGCATGTTAACAGAAAGTTGAGTGGAAGGAAAAAGTGTGGAAGAAAAAGATGCACAACCAACCGAGAGAACCGCAGCCTTATGAGGATTGTCAAGCAAAATTGATTCAAGAATTTGAGTGAACTTCACAAGGAATGGACTGAGGCTGGGGTCAAGGCATCAAGAGCCACCACACACAGACGTGCCAAGGAATTTGGCTACAGTTGTCGTATTCCTCTTGTTAAGCCACTCCTGAACCACAGACAATGTCACAGGCATCTTACCTGGGCTAACGAGAAGAAGAACTGGACTGTTGCCCAGTGGTCCAAAGTCCTCTTTTCAGATGGGAGCAAGTTTTGTATTTCATTTGGAAACCAAGGTCCTAGAGTCTGGAGGAAGGGTGGAGAAGCTCATAGCCCAAGTTGCTTGAAGTCCAGTGTTCAGTTTCCACAGTCTGTGATGATTTGGGGTGCAATGTCATCTGCTGGTGTTGGTCCATTGTGTTTTTTGAAAACCAAAGTCACTGCACCCGTTTACCAAGAAATTTTGGAGCACTTCATGCTTCCTTCAGCTGACCAGCATTTTGAATATGCTGATTTCATTTTCCAGCAGGATTTGGCACCTGCCCAGTCTGCCAAAAGCACCAAAAGTTGGTTAAATGACCATGGTGTTGGTGTGCTTGACTGGCCAGCAAACTCACCAGACCTGAACCCCATAGAGAATCTATGGGGTATTGTCAAGAGGAAAATGAGAAACAAGAGACCAAAAAATGCAGATGAGCTGAAGGCCACTGTCAAAGAAACCTGGGCTTCCATACCACCTCAGCAATGCCACAAACTGATCACCTCCATGCCACGCCGATTTATTGAGATGCACCTGTATATATTAAAGAAAAACAAGGAGTCATATTGAAGTAAAAGATGTTGGTACAATAGAATAAAACAATCAGGAGTTAACTAAAAGTGGAATTTAAATAACTCAAGAAATTACTTCATACAAAAAGGAAACAACAAATAATTACATTCAAAAAGTAAGAAAAAGTAAGAACTATTTGTAACAGTGAAAAGTGATGTCAGTTTAAATGTGTGTATGAAAGTTTACTTACACATTTTATAGAGAGAGAAAATGAGAATCCAGACTAGAGCCATGCTCACGACTAAAACAGTGAAAAGTTCAAATGTTCTAAAGCCAAAAGCACTAAACACTTGTAGCTCAAACTCCTTTAACCTCACTAGCTCCTACGTCACAGGTTCATATAAAATTTCCACCGACACGCTGTGTAACCTTCATCAACCACCAGAAGTCAGTAGTACAAACTGATTTCTGGTCACACGCACACACACACACATACACACACACACACACACACACACACACACACACACACACACACACACACACACATACACACACACACCAACAACAGATACAGTAGATGTTTACCTCAGAATTTATGTTCCTATATACCAGTGAATTAGTTTTATATGTATTTATTTATTTTAGTTTATACCAAAATAATAGTTCATACCAAATCCTTTTGACATCTAAAAATACATAATAATAAATTACACTTAGTCTAATACCATTATTTTAATTATGCAATACTGCATAATTTGTTTACTGTGCATATCTGATACTACTATGTGTGTGTGTACTGTGCAAAAGTTTTAGGCACCCTATTTTTTTTAATTTTTTTTTTTATGACTTCTACATTATAAAGTGAGTACAAAAAAAAAAAAAAAAAAAAAAAAAAAACATTTTAGATTCCTAAACATTCCTAAAACAAGACAAACTGTTTCAGAAAAAATGTTTGTTAGTCATTAAAGAAAGCAGCATATTACGTAAGAGACACTTTTCAGACAAAAAACACAATGAAGGCTGCTGGGTTTTGCTGCAAAAATAAGAATCGAGTGCGAAAGTCAAAGTGTCCAGAAGACCTGATGCTCAGTAAAACTTACCAGCTCATTTCCTTATAAAACTGCACAAATTGTACCAGAGACTACTATTTTATTTTATTTTATTTTTTTTGTCACACCAAATACTGACTTTCATTTACTACTGTTTACTGCTTTTTACTGTATTTTTTTAATGTAGTAAACATTTGATTTCTTTATTTTGAAGACATTTTTGCTCTATAGGGTTTCTTTGCATGTGCCTAAAACTTTTGCACAGTACTATACGTTCACCCCACCATTACATTTCACTTATCCAGAGTGAACTATCATCTCCTCATGTTACCCAAGTGCTCTTCATTGTACAGTGACATTTTCGCCAGAGGGGGCATCAAACCCCCATACCCTGTGTGTTATTAGCATTTTAGCCTGACCAGTTTGGCCCAATCAGCTGCTTGATAGAAGTTATAACACCATGTGTAATTTGGCACAAAATGGTTGGCTGCTGTGAGAATCCAGCCTTCAACGTCATGTTTTTCACTGTAATTAGTTTTTTGTTTGTTTGTTTGTTTGTTTTAAGATGACGGTCACTAAGGGTGTTTGATAGATAGATAGATGCAAGGGAGTTAGCTAGCATTATATGAGCTATTATTTATGGACTGAGCTATTGTTGTTGTTGTTAAGTGGAAGCTACCAAGTTACTCCTGGCAGCAAAAACATAGAATTGTGAAAATAACCTATTAGTGTTTGGAAGTTATTGGTCTTGGATAATAGATATAATCTAAGTAGCAGAATCTATGAATTCTATAAAGATCTATAAATACAACTTGATTATGCAAAAAACATGATTTTTATTCGATTCTAGAACAGTAAATTAAAATGAACAAACACAATAATCAAACACAAAGGGAGTGTAAGGATTCGAATTCTCCTGACTACAAGGTAAACACATTACCTGTACACCACTCAAGAGCTACTGCTAATTAAATTCATTCAAAAACAAATGTTTACTGTAATCTTAAAAAAAAACAGCTTTGTTTAAAATTGTAGGTTCAAAGCTATGTGTGTTAGCTTGCTAGCTGCACCATGTTGCCTGCTATGACTTGGGGTGTCATGCTAGTATGCTAGCGCTTGTTGTGAGGTTGAACATTTTGAATATTCTCTGGTAAAATGGTAGATCTGTGTGTGAGATACTACAGGTTTTCATCTCAACCTCTCCATTCTCGTATTTCAGAAAGAGCTCCATCTGCCTCTGGCCTCAAACCACAGGATGCTTCTACGTACAGCCACAAAGAAGATAACATACCATGCAAGGTTTACAGGGGATTTACCAACAAACAAACAATAAAAAACCCCAGAAAACTATATTTAAAACTGGAAACCTTCCTTCACCTAAAGTCTTGCTAAAACATAACAGTATTGTGTTCTAAGACTGCTGACCGTAAGGTTGCTGATTTCACTTTAGAGATTGACAGTAAAACCATGACATAACACTTGATGGTGGTTTGTCGTATGACTCCTTTGTAACATCAGTAAAACTACATCACTTCAGAAACTTAGCGAAAAAGATTGATACCAACCCTACATGATACTGAGAAACTAGTATAAGCTTTTATAATGTCTGGATTGGCTCATTTCATTTGACTGGCATGTTACTGGCTGACTGCTTCATTGTCTCTTGTAGTAAACATCAACTAGTTCAGAAATTCAGCCCTACCAGGGAAAGAAATTCAGCGCACATTATCCCAGTCATATTCAAGCTTCAATGTCTGTCCACTAAGTTCCACTTTCTTTTACAAAGTCCTGCTCATGATGTTTAAAGCTCTAACTGGTTTAGCTCCAGTGTATCTTGCTCATCTCCTCTTGCACATGCTTTATAATCTCTAGATCGGACTATTACACCATGATTTTGGAGATGTACATAGTAGAAAACAATAAAATAGTTATACAAGTTGATAAATAAACAAACCACACCACTTTATCAACTTTATAAAATTAAGCATAGGTTTAAAAAAAAAATCAGGTTACAAAGTACATTTAGGCATCACTGTGCCATTATAGCAGCATCATTCACAATGCCGAATTTTCACATTATAATTGTTACTCAACATTTCCCTCAAACCTTTTCAAGCAAGTCTTGTAACATATGAAGTTCAAGTTTATTATTTCTCTCTCTCAATTCATTTTATATGAGAATGAATGCTTTTACATTGATTTGGCTTAAACGTTGCTTTTGAGCAGATAAACATTTGTTATAACAGTTAGTGATAAAGTAACAGTAATCTAAGTAACAGGAGTGTATATCACTTCAGAATAAACAGTATCTTGAGGTTGTCTTTTTTTGGCTCTTCCGCTTTTAGTTTTCCTCTCATTGAAACTTAGGGCAGCGTAATTCATCTCCACAGCATCACGGTCCTACAGGAGCGGGTATAAAGAATTAATCACAAATAAGACAATTAGCGTACATTTTTGTGGCTATGTGTATACACAGTTCCTGATTAGTTACCTGATTGTGTGTTTTCTCTTTCAGAGAACCTTGTGGTAGTTTCACTGTAGAAGAAAAATAACTTTTACGATTGGATCTATGCTTATATTGCAGTTATTTTCACTACTTTCATCTGAATTAAAGAGATTGTCCTGAATTCATTTCACTGATGGGCTTCTTTTTATTATCTAACTGCATTTGCTTGGTTGAATTGATCGACATTTATAAATATTTACACATTTACAGTATAAATATCTCATTTAAAAATGTTTATATAAGATTAGATATAAAATTCTTCAGGTCAATTTGTACTCTGGAATTTAATGAAAACTTACCTGGGTTTTGTTTTTTACAGTATAAAATAGCTTGAGCAAAAATCACGATCACACACATTGCCAACGCTACAGCAAGGCAGATCACTACAGAATCAGATCCCTCTGTTTGAAAAGAAATACAATGACAAATATGTTTGCACATAGAACCGTATCAACAGATACGAACTACAATTACATACTTAATGAAATGTTGGTTGGTGAATGTATTCATACCCAAATGTACCCGTGTCCCGTTCCCAAAAATGATCTTCCCACACACGGCCACAGCGCAGTAGTAAGTGCCAGTATCATTGAGGCTGAGGATGTTCTTGGAGAAGTTGTACACACAGGTGTGTGTAGAAGAGTCGCTCTCACACTGATGGCTGCTGTTGTGATGAGTGTAAATGATTTGAGGATGGGATTGTGGTGGAGCAGCTCTGAACCAGAGCACTCGGAGTTCTGCTGCTCTGCTCTCAGAGAGAACCGAGCACTGCAGAGTCACTGACGCTCCTGCAGGAACCGAGTCCAACACGCCACTTTGGAACACTGAGATGTTTAAATCTGGTTTACCTGTTCAGTGTAATGTAGACACTGTTAGGAATAAAATACTTTTATTCCGTATATTTCATGTGGTTATCAAGTTGATTAATAACCAACTTGAACATTTACATGTTACCAAGAAAAATACAAAACACATCCTTTGTCCTAAAGACTTCCTGTGTTAGAAAACTCAAACTTACATCTTTACCTCTGAGTGCTCCAAAGCGCTGACACTGGACATTCCTTCCATAAGTGTTAAATAGTAGTACTCCTTACAGAAATGCTCACCATATCAACAATTACACACATTCTTTTAATCTGGAGCATCCACCAAGTTACACCAATCCCTGTGTAAGTTGTTACTGTAGAAAATATATTGTATTGCATACAAGAAGACTATATAACTGGATTTCCCTGTTTCTAGCTTTTCCCCAAACAGTTCATTGCAGCAAAAACGTAAACGAGCTAATGGTGGCACAGGTCTCAGGAATGCATTTGTTTAATGTTTAATTATCTAACCAATTATTTTGTTGTTCAAACCATAAAAAACTTAATATTTGGCCATTTTGAGCTTGACCCTTTTTTTTTTTCGCCCAGGAGTTTATATATACACATGTGGTGTGTATAATAATTAACTCAGACCTAGCATTCTTCATGTCATGGCTGTTAATATGCACAATAATTATAAATCAATTTTGAACATAAACCTTACATAATTATGTGGATGTCTTTGTACAGGTCTGAGTAGATAATTACCTGTTACAGCCAAGAATGTTCCATTGAAAAATTTTACTTTCTCCCAGTTAGATAGTCCACAGAAGTAAAGTCCTTCATCATCTTTTTTTGCATGTGGTATTGTGATAGAAATCAGATTATTAATTCTCTCCACTTTCACTCCTGAGCTGTTGAACTGAGGTGAAATTTTGGCATCCATGTGTGAAAGCCTTTCTCCAACTTCCTTAGGAATCTCTCCAGATCTCTGTCTGTACCAAACAACACGATCTGATCTACTGCTGTACAGAAATGTGCAGTTAAGAGTAACACGTTGTCCAGACCTCACCAAGACAAATGATGGTTTGTAAAAATCCATAGCTTGGGCTGGAACTAGGAAATAAGTTAGATGTAATGAGACATGCGAAGATAACATATATAACTATAAAAAAGTTGTTATCTTTTTAACAAAAGCCTATGAAACTTACATATCCTGTAGAAAGATAAAAGAAGAATCAAGGCTGGAGACATCCTTATAGACGACATGATGCTTGGTGCGAGCAGGACGACCAAAGCACAAGTATATTATGTTGAAGACATTCACCTCATTGGCTGCTACATATCATGACTTAACTTTCCATCCTGCCCTACATATCTTGAGTTCCATCCCACCCTCATGTTTAGATGTTTGTAACACAGTTTGACCACCAGAAGTCAGTACAAAATAGAAATCTATTCACAAAGAAGTATTTTGACTTCAGAGTAGGAACCTTGGGTCAAAAGAAATATCACTGAGACTGGCTTAAAACACAGCTAGAATGGAAAGCTTGAAGGCAGAGTATAGAATAAAAGTAAAATATTTTTGCATGACAGAGATTTAGTAGTTGTGCAATATATTAAGTATATACGTAAATATGCAGCATAATCTTATTTACAGTGAAAGTGCTGCTCCTGAGCAGGTTTGATAAAAAGTGTTTTAGCTGGTTTTAGCAGGTTGTTCACTGTCGTCATCAGGACTGCCCTGGCTCAGGGAGTGATTTAGCACTCATACTACATGGCCAAAAGTTTGTGGAGACCTGATAATCACACATATGTGATTTTTGAACATGCCAATTCGGTTTCCACTAGATTTTGGAGCGTGGATGTGGGGATTTGTGTTCATTCAGCTACAAGAGCATTAGTGAGATCAGGCACTGATCTTGGGTGAGGAGGCCTGGGGTTCAATCAACAGTCCAAATCATCCCAAAGGTGTTCAGTGGGGTTGAGGTCAGGGCTCTGTGCAGGACACTCGAGTTCTTCCACTCCAAACTTGGCATACAATGTCTTCATGGAGCTCACTTTGTGCAAAGGTACACTGTCATGCTGGAACAGGTTTGGGTCTATTCATTCCAGTGAAGCGAAATTGTAATGCTACAACATAAAGACATTCTGTACAACTATGTGGTTCAAACTTTGTGGCAACAGTTTGGGAAAAAACACATACAGTGTCTCACAAATGTGAGTACACCCCTCACATTTTTGTAAATATTTTATTATATCTTTTCATGGGACAACACTGACGAAATGACACTTTGCTACAATGTAAAGTAAAAGTCAAAGTAGTGAGTGTACAACTTATATAACAGTGTAAATTTGCTGTCCACTCAAAATAACTCAACACACAGCCATTAATGTCTAAACTGCTGGCAACCAAAGTGAGAACACCCCTAAGTGAAAATGTCCAAATTGGGCCCAAAGTGTCAATATTTTGTGTGGCCACCATTATTTTCCAGCACTGCCTTAACCCTGTTGGGAATGGAGTTCACCAGAGCTTCACAGGTTGCACAGTCCTCTTCCACTCCTCCATGATGACATCACAGAGCTAGTGGATGTTAGAGACCTTGCGCTTCCATTTGAGGATGCCTCACAGATGCTCAATAGGGTTTAGGTCTGGAGACATGCTTGGCCAGTCCATCACCTTTACCCTCAGCTTCTTTAGCAAGGCAGTGGTCATCTTAGAGGTGTGTTCGGGGTCGTTATCATGTTGGAATACTGCCCTGCGGCCCAGTTTCTGAAGGATCATGCTCTGCTTCAGTATGTCACAGTACATGTTGGCATTCATGGTTCCCTCAATGAACTGTAGCTCCCCAGTGCCGGCAGCACCCATGCAGCCCCAGACCATGACACTCCCACCACCATGCTTGACTGTAGGCAAGACACACTTGTCTTTGTACTCCTCACCTGGTTGCCGCCACATACGCTTGACACCATCTGAACCAAATAAGTTTATCTTGGTCTCATCAGACCACAGGACATGGTTCCAGTAATCCATGTCCTTAGTCTGCTTGGCTTCAGCAAACTGTTTCTTTCTTGTGCATTATCTTTAGAAGAGGCGTCCTTCTGGGACGACAGCCATGCAGACCAATTTGATGCAGTGTGCGGCGTATGGTCTGAACACTGACAGGCTGACCCCTCACCCCTTCAACCTCTGCAGCAATGCTGGCAGCACTCATATGTCTATTCTGCAAAGCCAACCTCTGGATATGATGCTGAGCACGTGCACTCAACTTCTTTGGTTGACCATGGCGAGGCCTGTTCTGAGTGGAACCTGTCCTGTTAAACCGCTGTATGGTCTTGGCCACTGTGCTGCAGCTAAGTTTCAGGGTGTTGGCCATCTTCTAATAGCCTAGGCCATCTTTATGTAGAGCAACAATTCTTTTTTTCAGATCCTCAGAGAGTTCTTTGTGCCATGTTGAACTTGAGTGTGAGAGCGATAACACCAAACTTAACACACCTGCTCCCTGTTCATACCTGAGACCTTGTAACACTAACGAGTCACATCACACCGGGGAGGGAAAATGGCTAATTGGGCCCAATTTGGACATTTTCACTTAGGGGTGTACTCAGTTTTGTTGCCAGCAGTTTAGACATTAATGGCTGTATGTTGAGTTATTTTGAGGGGACAGCAAATTTACACTGTTATACAAGCTGTACACTCACTACTTTACATTGTAGCAAAGTGTCATTTCATCAGTGTTGTCCTATAAAAAGATATAATAAAATATTTACAAAAATGTGAGGGGTGTACTCACTTTTGTGAGATACCGTAGGTGTAATGGGCAGGTGTCCACTAACTTTTGAGGTGGTTTCCACCCCAACCCATGCCATGACTTCATTCAGTGCAGTCACTGTTGAATTGAAATGGCTACTTAAACACATCCCATATACCTTCTGGACTTGGACTTTCTGGAAAATCTGTCATCTGAGTAATTCTGATTCAGCACCAGTGTTCTTCTATACCCCAGTTGATTCTTCAGAGTCTAAATACAACATCTGTTAATAATTGTTCCACATTATTATCCATCCCATCGGACAGAACGGTGGCCTTCATTTTACATTGATTGAGTAGAACAACTACTAACATATCAGAAATATTATCAACATAGCTAATATGCTAGCATGATATGTTAAGATTCTTGAAACAATTTTGAACAATGTGGCAAGCTAATACTAGCTGCTGATAGCTAGCTTGATTACAGAAACTTGATAATTTCTGGGAAGTCTTGGCTTTTTAACATGGGAACTAGCTATAGACAATTAGTCATTGTTTGCTCCAGTGATTGATTTAGCCTTTCCCTAACTAACGAGCTTTCACAGACATAGCAGCAGTAATAAAATAATAACCAACATCGACACAGTTATGTGATGTATTCAGTGACTCAGCAAATTAACGTTATGTGCATCAGTTATTAGGATACCTAGAAAGTAAGTGATATCATGCTTTGTATAAACATTTCTGAATCCTACAATATGCATTAAAGCACAATATGTTTAATATGTAACACAATACATTAAGGGGGAACATAAAGGCATCAAACTGGGGCACTCTGGCCACCCTACTAGACAGGCCAGCTTTGACTATGCAAAAAAAAAAAAAAGAAAAAAGAAAGAAAGATAGAAAACTGTATTAAAGCATAAATGCTTCCTTCCCCTAAAGTCTTGCTAAAACAAATTCTAGTATTGAGTTCTAGGACTGCTAACTGTACAGCTGCTGAATTGACTCTAGAGCTTGACAGTAAAAACAATAACTCCTTTGTCTCCTTTCTAAAACTCCCTATCACTTGAGAAACTTAGCCAAAAAAGATTTACACATCAACTAGTTATATACATATAACAACATCAACTAGTTCAGAAATTCAACCTTACCAAGGAAAGAAATTCCAGACATTATCCCAGTCATATTCAAGCTACAATATCTGCCCACTAAGTTCCACTTTCATTACAAAGTCCTGCTCATGATGTTTAAAGCTTTAAATGGTTTAGCTTCAGTGTATCTTGCTGATCTCCTCCAGAAATATGCGTAACCCATTCTGAGCACTTTGGTCTACTGAGGCACTTTTACTGTTAATCCCAAGGATTACTTGCAGCCTAATATTTTTAGGAGCACAAGCGTTATTTAAATACAGAATAAAAATGTCCTTGTTTAACTACTTAGCATTAATTCATAGTTCTTGTGTCTTTAATCATGTTAAATATTTTTCTCATGATCTGGCATAATTTTTTACATATTTATAGTTAATTCATTAATCATTGTCATGTCATTAATGTGCTTTAATGTAAATAGTTTATTTTGACCTTTAAGACTTAGAACTCAGAATGAAATATGCTTCATAAGATATGGTTGGTTCAGACAGATAAGTGGTGCCTGGTTTGAATCGTACTCACAATGCGATTGTTTGTATTATTTATCCTTTATACCTAGCCCTTTAATCATTAACCGTTAAGTTTAGATTAAGTTTAATTAATAGAAGCAGCAATTAAATTTTACATTATTAACCACTGTGTGAAATAAAATGTTGCTGTAGCCCATCAAAATTGGTTTGCTGCTTGAAACTCATAAATAACGTCTCTAAAACTTTTTTTTTCAAGTCATATTCAACCCCACCATGATACTGAGACTAGCACGTGCTTGATTTATAACCTCTAGATTGGACTATTACAACATGGATTTGGAGATGTTACATTGTATAAAACAATAAAATATTTATACAAGCTCATAAATAAACAGACCACACCACTTTATCAACTTTATAAAATTGTGCATAGGTTAAAAAAATAAAAATAAAAATAAATCAGGTTAAAAAAGCACATTCAGGTGTGATTGTCATTATAGCAGCATCATTCATAATAGCGATTTTTCACGTTATAATTGTTACTCAATTTCCCGCAAACATTTTCAAGCAAGTCAGTTTATGATTTTTCACTCTCACTTGATTTTATATGACATTGAATGCTTTTACATTGATTTGGATCAAATGTTGCTTTTGAGGAGACAATTATAATGAGCAGACAAACATTTGTTATAACAATTAGTGATAAAGTAACAGTAATCTAAGTAACAGGAGTGTATATCACTTCAGAATAAACAGTATCTTGTCCTCTTTTGGCTCTTCCGCTTTTAGTTTTCCTCTCATTGAAACTTAAGGCAGCATAATTCATCTCCACAGCATCACGGTCCTGCAGGAGCGGGTATAAAGAATTAATCACAAATACGGCAATTACCTTACATTTTTGTAGATATGTGTATACACAGTTCCTGATTAGTTACCTGATTGTGTGTTTTCTCTTTCAGAGAACCTTGTGGTAGTTTCACTGTAGAAGAAAAATAACTTTCACGATTGGATCTATACTAAAATGTACATGTACTTGCAGTTATTTTCACCACTTTTATCTTGCACTAGCTTATCTACAACAAAAACTCACTGAATTAAAGGAGACTGTACTGGATTCATTTTACTGACAGACTTCTTTTTTATTATTTAAGTCCATGTGCTTGGTTGAATTTATTAATATGTACAAATTTATAAATATCTTATTTAAAAAGAATATTTATATTAGATTAGATATATAACGCTACAGGTCAATTACACCAGAACATAATGAAAACTTACCCGAGTTTTGTTTTTTATAGTATAAAATAGCTTGAGCAAAAATCACGACCACACACACTGCCAACACTACAGCAAGGCAGATCACTACAGAATCAGATCCCTCTGTTTGAAAAGAAATATAATGATAAATATACTAGAACCGTATCAATATATTAATTATTTACAACTAAAACCAAGCAAATAGACATGAACTACAATTACATACTTACTGAAATGTTGGTCAGTAAATGTATTCATAGCCAAATGTATTTGTGTCCCATTCCCAAAAATGATCCTCCCACACACGGCCACAGCGCAGTAGTAAGTGCCAGTATCACTGAGGCTGAGGATGTTCTTGGAGAAGTTGTACACACAGGTGTGTGAAGAGTCGCTTTCACACTGATGGCTGCTGTTGTGATGAGTGTAAATGATTTGAGGATGGGATTGTGGTGGAGCAGCTCTGAACCAGAGCACTTGGAGTTCTGATGCTCTGCTCTCAGAGAGAACCGAGCACTGCAGAGTCACTGACGCTCCTGCAGGAACCGAGTCCAACACACTGCTCTGGAAGACTGACACTTTTACATCTCTGTCATCTAGTCAGTGTAATATAGACAGTGTAAATTTGGTTTGCATTTATTTATACACTGGGCTAACATTTTACTTGCTAAATGCCCACTAGACACTTAATAAACTGATGAAATTAATATAAACATATTTATGGGAATCGACACAAACTGCCTTTCCTATGGTTTAGTCTAACATTACATGCAGCTTACAGTGCTTTATGAAGACAAAAATAGCATTAGCAACAATGAATATCTGAAAATAAGTCATAGATTTTAATTACTGCTATTTCTACCACTATTACTACTATGACTGACAGAACCTTAAAATAAGTTATCAAAATAAAGGGTTTAAAAATGAATTAAGTAAAACAGGTAATTGTAGGTCAGAAATTAAACATCAAAATTGTTATTAATTATTTAATGTCAATTCAAATAAAAGATAATTAAATAATTATTCATTAAATATCAAAGGATATAATAAAAAAAAAAAAAACTAGCCAGTGAAAATAAGATTTTAATAATAAGGTTTTAAGTCATTTTTAAAATATTGCTGAAGATGCTTGCTGTACAGTGGATATAAAATGTCTAAACACCCCTTTTAAAATGGCAGGTTTTTGTGATGTAAAAAAGTGGCACCATAATAAATCATGTCAGAACTTTTCCCACCCTTAGTGTGAAATTACAACTTATAAAAATTTAGGGAATAACAATCAGAAACATTTTAGGGGAAAATCAGAAATAAAATATGATAACCTGTTGCATACGTTTGCACACAATTTTATAACTGCGGACATAGACAAGACATAATCTTACCAAGGAGGCTTCCAAGAGACCTACGGCAAGGTTAAAGGAGCTGCAGGAATATCTGAGAAGTACTGATTACTCTGCATGTGACAACAATCTCTCATATTCTTCACATATCTGGGCTATGGGGTAGGGTGGCTAGACAGAAGCCCTTTCTCACAAAAAAAATCCAAGTTCAACTAAATCACCCCAAACCATGTGGCAAAATGTGTTATGGTCTGATGAGACCAATTACAAAAGGTATAATAATTCCATCATTCCAAAAGCTTTATTTAGTGTAAAAAAAAAACAAAAAATAAACCACATCATCAAAATAACACCGTACCCATGGTGAAACATGGTGGTGGCAGCATCATACTTTTCTTCAGCCAGGACTGGGACTTTTATCAAGGTGGAAGGAATCATGGATAGCTACAAATACCAGTCGATTTTAGTGTAAAACCTTCAGGTGTCTTCTAGTAAGTTGAAGATGAAAAGGAATTTCACCTTTTAGGATGTCAGTGACCCAACGCATACATCCACATCAACAAAGGAATGGCTTAACCAAAAGAAGATCAGTGTTTTTGAATGGCTCAGCCAGCACCCAGACCTGAATCCAACTAAAAATCTGTGGGGTGACCTGAAGCGGGCTGTGCACAGGAGATGCCCTCACAGTTTGATAGATCTACACTGATAGACTCTTAGCCAAAAAGACTGAGTGGTGTAAAAAACAATGTATTAGTTTAGGGGCACATTTATGCAACTAAATTATTGTATTTTTATTTTATTTTTTCTCCCTTTTTTCCGTAAAATGTTTGTGATTGTTTTTCACTTATTTTTTATACATTGTAAATTCACATTGAAGGTGGAAAAAGTTCTGATGTGATTTTTATCCTTGTTTAATTTATTTACATCACAAAAACCTGCCATTTTAACAGGGGTGTGTAGACTTGCTATATCCACTGTATGTCTTGTGGGATGGGGAGTATAGTTGCAATTTTAGAAAATATCTAAGTAAATAAATATACAGGGTGTCCGACACTGATCTTCACAACTTAACAGACACAGAATCGGACATCAAGGAAATTTAGACACACAAAAAACAAAACTTTTTTTTTTCTAAAAGCAATGAAGTTATGAACGTTAATATGAACACCATTAGTTATGGAAAAAAAACATCCAGGCAATAATCCAAATGCTGTCATGTACACTGCAACATGTCCACAAACAATGCTTTCTATAGCAGCAGTGATTTTTGCCTTAAAATGATATAATGAAGATGATAAAACTTGTCAAAACTTTTCACAAAGACGTAATGCGTTTCTCTGTAAAATGGAACAATCTCGGTATTTCTACACCTCCTGGCTGACGTTCTATATTGGATTAAGCTTGTAAAGATCATTTTGGACATCCTCTTTATAAATGTATATTGTGTGTGTGTGTGTGTGTGTGTGTGTGTGTGTGTGTGTGTGTGTGTGTGTCAGTGATTTACCTGTCACAGCTACAAATGTTCCATTGGAAAATTCAAATTTGTCCCAGGTAAATATTCCACAGAAATACAGTCCTCCATCAGTTTTTTTAGTTTGTAGAATTGTTAAAGAAATGCCATTCCTAATCTCCTCTACTTTAAATACTGAGCTGAATTCAGGTGAAGTTTGGATGTCTTTATATGCTCTCAATTTTCCCACTTCTCGGGGCATCTCTCCAAATTGTTGTTTGTACCAAACAATAAGCTCTTTACTGTATTCATCTTGAAATGTGCAGTTTAGAGTAACACGTTCTCCAGAATACACTGAGACAAATGATGGCCGGCTAAAATCCACAGCTTGGGCTGAAACTAGAAAATAAATTCAAGTCAGATCCAATGCAACAAAAGAAATATGAATGAGCATCTATAATATTTTAAATACATTTCAAAAAGCACATAAAACTTACATATGTTGAAAAATAAACCAAGAATCCAGAGTGGAGCCATTCTCATAAATGATACTTGGGTTGAGATGTTTGAAAGAATTTAAAGACCAAACCTCTGAGAATTTTCTACTGGAGACTTTCATCTCATTGGCTGCTACAAGTCACATGTTCACTTTAAATTTCCATTCCACCTACATGTGTGTTTGTAGCTCAGTTTGGCCAGCAGAAGTCAGTTGTGAAAAGTGCACAAACACTAAGAAACCTATTCACATAGAAGTGTTTATACTTTACAGTGAGTTTCATTTAAATTCATATAAACAAACAAAAAATGCATAGCTGAGTATTTTATTGGACAACAATACATCTATAGTTTATCTTTTAACAGTTCTTGGACACAGTCCTGTCTCAGATGCAAATACAAATTACATCAATTGCTTGGGTTCCCATCGTGGTAATGTCTAAAGCATTGTTTAAATCTTGAGAGTGTTAAATCATAGCTGGCTAATTTGTATAACTGACTCAGTAAGGTACCTTCATTCAGCACATAAGGGAATTATGACATAAGGGAATAATGAGTCTTATTTAGTTCTATGTCATCTCATGTAGGTTGTGTGTTGTTTTATGTAGCACCATGGTCCTGGAGGAACGTTTCACTCTGTACTGTACCAGAAGTATATGGTTGAAATGACAATAAAAGCCACTTGATTTGACTTGAGTATCATGTCATGCCATTGGGCTTCACCAACATGCCTTTGTTCCAGGTCTGCGTGGAGTTCACACTGGTTTCTGATGAAGACCTGCAGCTTGACCAGAAGCTATATATTGAGTTTGTCAGATTGTATTAACTTTCATTGGGAAAGGTTCATGCTAAAGCTAGATGATCAAATATGTAGAAGCTAGACTTTGTGACATGAAATGGAAAAATCATACAAACAGCATACAAGCAGAAATACAAAATATCGCAATACATGTATAAGAAAATGTCGAAGGAAGCCATCTGTTAGTGTTTTAGAGTACAAATGTTTTTCTCTATTCAAAATTCATCTGCATCAATTTGGTGCAAAGTGAACTTCAAATGCATTCTTTCTCTGTAAGGTCACTGAACTGTCGTTTCCTCTGGGTGAATTATATTCATGTTTGGTCTGACTGCTGCTTTAGCTGAAAAAAGCAGGAAGGCAGAGTTTTCAGGTGTCCCCTGTATCACCGGAGCGAGGAGTTAAAATTTTGAAATGCTAATGCCACCTTTGTTAAAGGATCTGAAAGTGGGTTTTTTAAGATGAGGACTGTTCTTACCCTCTAACCCTTCTCCTCACCCTCAAACCACAGACTTCTTCCACTTACAGAAGTAAAGAAGACAGCAGCACATGCAATGTGTACTCTTCATTTATTATGGATGAACGTATAGACTTCAATGAAAAAACAGGTAATACTATGTTCTGGAAAACAAACCAAATGGATAAGAATCATTTGTGATCTAAAAGCTTTGTTGAAATACTTTGTTTAAGTAATGCTGGAAAATTTCACGTCAGAGTACACACTGTCTTGAGATCGACCACGATTTTCTCTCACTCTTTTAGTTTTCCGTTCATTGAAGTGTAAGGCAGCGTAATTCAGCTCCACAGAGTCACAGTCCTAAATTATAAACAAATATAATCAATAATAAAAGTAATAATAATAATAATAATAAACAAATATTAATGATGTTTGTTGATAAAACAATCTAATATAGTTAATGAATATAAAGAATAATTGAATTATTAACGAGGATTATTACAAATAATGACATGGTATATCTAGCATGATAAATGACCCAAAACTATGATATATACTATAATACTAATAATATAATACTATAATACTAATATATATTATTATTATTATTATTATTATTATTATTATTATTATTATTATTATTATAGTACCTGAGTCTTTGTCTTCTCTGTGTTTATAACAATTCCATGCTGAAATCTCTCTGGAAAATAAAACAATAAGCGAACATGTAACAGAGGGTTTCTTCTAGGAAGAGCCTGACTCATTATACACAAAGATCTGACACTGCTAACATTTTCCTTCTTGTATTTTTTCAGGACAAACGTTTAGACAACCCAAATCTAATCATTCTAAATGAATCTGAATTATAAATAAATGCTGTGTACATGTTTATGTAAAACATGCACTGAACATTAATGTAGATTATTGTATTAAACACATACCTCTGTATTGATCACAGTTTTTCCTTTTACAGAGTAAAACAGCTTGAACAGAGATCACAATCACGCACATTGCCAATGTTATTCCCAGGCAGATCAATGCAGGATTAAAAGTTGCTTTGGGAGACATAAATGTGATATTACAAAAATAAATAAATGAATAAATAAATAAATAAATAAATAAATAAATAAAAGATGATGTTTTGACAGTTTCTTCATTGTTTCAAATTGGCTGTGATATCAACATAATTATTTACAGAAGTAAAAAATAGAGACCAATGAATAAATAAATAGATAAACTATTTTGATGATGTTCACTAACCAACTTCTGGAACGTTCTCCAAATGTACTTGTGTCCCGTTCCCAAAAATGATCTTCCCACACACAGCCACAGCGCAGTAGTAAGTGCCAGTATCATTGAGGCTGAGGATGTTCTTGGAGAAGTTGTACACACAGGTGTGTGTAGAAGAGCCGCTCTCACACTGATGGCCGCTGTTGTGATGAGTGTAAATGATTTGAGGATGGGATTGTGGTGGAGCAGCTCTGAACCAGAACACTTGGAGTTCTGCCGCTCTGCTCTCAGAGAGAACCGAGCACTGCAGAGTCACTGACGCTCCTGCAGGAACCGAGTCCAACATGCTGCTCTGGTACACTGACACTTTTACATCGTCATCACCTGTTGAGTGTAATTATACATTCAATTACAGACATATTATATATTATAGACATATTTATTTGTAGTTGATTATAGAATATAGACATTCGATTATAAACAGATTTGCATCTGCATCTCCCACTGTAGTAATTATATAGTAATTACTACAGTGGGAAATACTATAGTATTTATATATATATATATATATATATATATATATATATATATATATATATATATATATATATATATATATATATATATATATATATATAAAGCAGAAGGTTAAAGTGGTATTAAAATGTAATAGAAATAATAATATTAATTATAAAAATATATTTTAAAAAATTATAATTGAGTAAAACAGGGAATTGCTGTTGGGAGGGAATGAACTCTGAGAAAAAAAAAAAAAAAAAAAAAAAATTATAATATTTTAGACCAATTAACTGTCAAGTGAGATAAAGTGATATAACAAATATCAAATTTGTGATATACAGTACTATGCAAAGGTTTAAGGCACCCTTTTTTCTTTTAGTACAAACTTTGTTATAGATTTTTTATTTTATGACTTCTACATTATCAAGTCAGTCCAAAAAAACATTTTAGATTCCCAAACATTAGTTTTCTAGCACAAAATGAAATGTTACAGAAAAATGTTTGTTAGTCATTAAAGAAAGCAGTATATTATTACGTAAGAGACACTTTTCAGACAGTAAACACAATGAAGGCTGCTGGGTTTTGCTGCAAAAATAAGAAACGAGTGCGAAAGTCAAAGTCTCCAGAAGAACTGTGTGCTCAATAAAACTTACCAACTCATTTCCTTATAAAACTGCACTAATTGTACTGGAGACTACTATTTTTATTTTAATTTTTATTATTATTTTGTCACACCAAATATTGACTTTGTTTCATTTATTACTGTTTAATGCTCTTTACGGTATTTTTTTTTTATTTTTATTTATTTTTTTTTTTTAATGGAGAAACATTTAATGTCATTATTTTGAAGGCATCTTTGCTCTACAGCATTTCTTTGCATGTGCCTAACACTTTTGCACAGTACTGTCTTTTAGCTTTTAAACTGATGATTCTTGATGTATGTCTTGAGGGTTGAAGTACGGGGAACAAATTTCTTCATCAAAATGTATCAAGCAAAGCAAAAAATATCCAGTAGATTTACCAACACGAATACCAAATTCCATTTTTAATATCTACTGGATTATCAAACAGCTATAGCCTCAGAAACATTTTACACTTTGCTTGCACAGTTGATGAAGGTCATTCATCTGAAATGTCCTGCTCCTCTGAAAACTTGCACTTAAGTTTTACCCCATACACTATCTATACTGAAGTACACAGCAGTTGCAGCCTCAATTAAATAAATTCAGTAAAAACCAGTGTGTGTGTGTGTGTGTGTGTGTGTGTGTGTGTGTATGTGTGTGTGTGTGTGTGTCAGTGATTTACCTGTCACAGCTATGAATGTTCCACTGGAAAATGCAGATTTGCCCCAGGCATATATTCCACAGAAATACAGTCCTTCATCAGATTTTTTTAATCGTACAATTGTCAAAGAAATTCCATTCATAATTTTCTCTATTGTAAATCCTGAGCTAAACTCAGGTGAAGTTTGGATGTCCCTATTTGCTATAATCTTTCCCACTTCCTGTGGCAACTCTCCAAATGTTTGCTTGTACCAAACCAGAAGATCTTTACTGTATGTATCATGAAACGTGCAGTTTAGAGTAAAATATTCGCCAGACTTCACTGAGACAAATGACGGCCGGGTAAAATCCACAGCATGGGCTGAAACTGGAAAATAAATTCAAATCAGATCCAGTAGAACAAAGGAAATATGAATGAATTTATACTTGCATTTGTCAACATATATTACATTTTAAAAGAAAACACTTTAAAACTTACATATCATTTTGAAAGATAAAATAAGAATCCAGAGTGGAACCATTCTCATAAATGACATGATACTTGGGTCGAAGTGTTTGAAAGAATTTAGAGCCCAAACCACTGAGAATCTTGTACTGGAGACTTTCATCTCATTGGCTGCTACAAGTCACATGTTCACTTTAAATTTCCGTTCCACCTACATGTTTGTTTGTAACTCAGTTTGGCCAACAGAAGTCAGTGGTGAAAAATTCACAAACACTAAGAAACATATTCCCATAGAAGTGTTGAGTTTATATAATCCTTAACTATGAGTAAAAGGTGTTTTTCTTTAATAACTGAAAAACACATAATGGAGTTTTTATTGGATATATAATTATATCCTAGTAATTCCAACTTAAAAAAAAAAATAATAATAAATAAATAAATGTATAAACCTGAATAAAACATAAAAGCTAGGAAAGTGACCAAATGTTAGGTCTTCAGTGTAATACTTATTATCACAAATGTACACCTTTTGTTCTATGCATCATTACTGACACTGTTAGCATTTAATGTTTTCTGGAAACTTCCAAAAAATGGTGGGTGTACTAATGTCAGTAACAAAATAATAATCATTCATTCATTCACTCATCCATTCGTTCAGCTGGGGTTATTATGTGTATGGAGTTTTACTTGTCTTCCCTGAGTCCATGGGGGTTTCTTCCAGGTTCTGTGGTTTCCTCACACCTCCTTAAAAAATGCTATTTGGATATTATAAATCCAGATTGTTTTCCAACCCCATGTCCAGTGTTACTAAAACTGAATGGATGAATGAAGAAAGTGGTTCTAAACCTTGTAATTATATTTAACTGTCAGGTTTTGTCTGAAGTGTGGATATCCCCTGCCTTGGATTCAATGTGGAAGCAGCTGTGTACACAAAGTTAGACCTGAGATATGTACCAAATTGTTGCAACTTGAAGTCTGGGAAGGAAATGTGTAGAAAACCGGGTTCCACACAACATAAGGGTACTTAAGGGTAGCATGAGTTCTATGTCATGCCATTGGGTTTTAACAACACCCCTTGGATCCAGGCCTGCATGAAGTTGTTAATGGCTCCTTTTTACTATAATTCTTGCTGTTCTCATCTTGCTGCTTCTTGGACACTTTCTTTTTTTTTTTTTTTTTTTTTCATTTGACAATGTAGTCTACAGTTAACTGACAAATACTTGCACTGGTCACTGCTGTTACTATACAACTACAAAGCTATATTCAGCTCTTCCCACCCATGCCATATACAATAAAATCCATCACATATTGCTCTGTTGTCCTGTGTAGTTACCATGCATTGTGTATTTATTTTATATAATGTTATGTAATTACGCTTTATGTGTACTGTGATACTGTAGCATGTCACACCACGGATCTGAAGAAATTACATTTCATTCCAGTGTATATAAGTTACTTAGAGGCAATCAAACCCACCATTTGCATTTTCTTTTCCAACATGCTTATTCAGAGCTGTGGTTTGACCAGAATTGTCAATTGTAAATTGAGATTTATCAGATATTACATAGGAGAAAACAATAAAAGAGTTATCTGAGTTAATAAACTACAGACCACTCATGTTTGTGATTAGGATTAACAATTACGATGCACAGACAGACATCCGTTATAAAAAGTAATAATTTTATAAAATCTAAGTACTAGGGAACTTAACCACTTCAGAATAAACAGTATCTTGCGGTTGTCCTCTTTTCGCTCTTCCACTTTTGGTTTTCTTTTCTTTGAAATTTAGGGCAGCATAATTCAGCTCCACAGTATCACGGTCCTACATGAACGGATATAAAGAGTTCACAAATAAGACATGCCTTTTTGGGGGACTACACTTTATGCTATGTATACTGTACACAGTGCCTGATTAGTTACCTGATTGTGTACTTTCTCCATCAATGAACCTTGTGGAAGTCTCGCTGTAGGACAAAGAGTAGCTTTTATGGTTGGATCTATGCTAAGATGGACTTGCATTTGTATTTTTTTTGAAAATGTTTAACTTGCACTAGCTTATCTACAAAAAAAAAAATGCCACACATACAGTACTGTGCAAAAGTTTTAGGCACGCTTTCTGATTTTAAGTACAAATTTTGTTATAGATTGTTTTGTTTTTTTTTTTATCTTATGACTCCTACATTATCAAGTCAGTACAACAAAAATGTTTGATTCCCAATTAGTTTTCTAGCACAAAATTAAATGTTTGTATGTCATTGAAAGCAGCATATTACGTAAGAGATCATTTTTCAGACAGAAAACACAATGAAGGCTGCTGGATTTTGTTGCAAAAATAAGAAGCGAGTGCGAAAGTCAAAGTCTCCAGAAGAACTGTGTCTGGTTCTGCAAGATGCTCAATAAAACTTTATAAAAAAACTCAATAAAACCAGCTCATTTCCTTATAAAACTTGTATAAAAACTACTACTATATAGTAATATATAGCATCTATTTACTACGGTTTACTGCTCTTTATGGTATTTTTTTTTTTTTTTAGCTGTAGAAACATTTAATTAAATTATTTTGAAGGCATATTTGCTCTACAGCATTTATGTGCATGTGCATAAAATTTTTGCAGAGTACTGTGTATGTTTTTTTTTTTATATCTTAAAAAAAGATAAAAAAAAAAAAAAACTTTTTTGTGTACAATTGGCTGAATTGCTAAATAATATGAAACAGATCTAATGTAAAAAAGGATGTTTATATTAAATTAGTCATATTATGCTTCAGGTCAATTTTTACTCCACAGTATAATGAAATCTTACCTGTGCATTGTTCAGAGTTTTGTTTTTTACAGTATAAAATAGCTTGAGCACAAATCACTACCACACACACTGCCAACGCTACAGCTAGGTATACCACTACAGAATCAGATCCCTCTGTAAGACAATAAATATCACAATGATGAATATGTACACATTGTAAAATCATGCCAATATTTTAAATATTTGCAACTAAAACAAACCAAAGAGATATGAAAGACAATTACATACTTACTGAAATGTTGGTCAGTGAATGTATTCAGCCAAATGTACTCGTGTCCCGTTCCCAAAAATGATCTTCCCACACACGGCCACAGCGCAGTAGTAAGTGCCAGTATCATTGAGGCTGAGGATGTTCTTGGAGAAGATGTACACACAGGTGTGTGTAGAAGAGTCGCTCTCACACTGATGGCCGCTGTTGTGATGAGTGTAAATGATTTGAGGATGGGATTGTGGTGGAGCAGCTCTGAACCAGAGCACTTGGAGTTCTGCTGCTCTGCTCTCAGAGAGAACCGAGCACTGCAGAGTCACTGACGCTCCTGCAGAAACCGAGTACAACATGCCGCTCTGGAACACTGACACTTTTACATCTTCATCACCTGTTCAGTGTAATATAGACAGTGTAAATTTGGTTTGCATTTATTTACACACTGGGCTAACATTTTACTTGCTAAATGCCCACTAGACACTTAATAAAGTTATGAAGTTTATTAAGTTATGAAAATATGAAATATGAAAATATTTGTGGGAATAGACACAAACTGCCTTTCCTGTGCTTTTGTCTAACATTAAACGCAGCTTACAGTGCTTTACAAAGACAAAAAAGCTTTAGCAACAATGAATATCTAATAATCAGTAATATATTTTAATTACTGCTATTACTACTAGTATTACAACTACTACTGACGGAATCTTAAAACAGGTTATTAAAAGAAAAAAAATAAGAATGAATTAAGTAAAAGGGTAATTGTAGGTCAGAAATTAAACTTTAAAATTGTAATTAATTATTTAATATCCATTCAAATAAAAGATAATTAAACAATTCATGATATTAAAAAAAAAACCTAGCCAGTGAAAATAAAGATTAGAAATAAGAAGGTTTTATGTCATTTTTAAAATATTGCTAACCGAAGATGCTTGCTGTACAGTGGATATAAAAAGTCTACACACCCCTGTTAAAATGGCAGGTTTTTGTGATGTAAAAAAAAAAAAAAAAAAAAAAATTACACCATGATAAATCATGTCAGAACTTTTCCCACCCTCAATGTGAAATTACAACATATAAAAATTAAGTGAAAAACACTCAAACATTTTAGGGAAAAATCAGAAAATAAAATACAATAACCTGTTGCATAAGTTTGCGCACAATTTTATAATTGGGGACATAGCTGTGTTCAGAATGAGCCAATCACATGAAATCTCATGTTCAAAAGTAATTATCATACAGCTATAATCAATGAAATTATTCTGATTAACCCAAATAAACATCAGCTGTTTCTGTAGGATTTTCTTCACATTTTCTTGGTTTCATCTAACTGCTGAAGCTGTGGTCTGCACTTGTTCAAAGGTATCGATCAGGAGAGGAGTATAAAAAATTTTAAGGACAATAGATGTACCATGGAACACCATGAACACCATCATCAACAACTGAAGAAAATGGAGCACCACAGTGACATCACCAAGAACATGATGTCCCTCCAAAATGTATGAAAGGACAAGACAAAATCTTACCAGGGAGGCTGCCAAGAGACCTATGGCAAGGTTAAAGGAGCTGCAGGAATATCTGAGAAGTACTGATTACTCTCTCTGCATGTGACAACAATTTTTCATATTCTTCACATGTCTGGGCTTCGGGGTAGGATGGCTAGATGGAGGCCCTTTCTCACAAAAAATAAAAATAAAAAAAATCTAAGCTCAACTAAATCACCCCAAACTATGTGGCAAAATGTGTTATGGTCTGATGAGACCAATTCCATAATTCCAAAAAGTTTGTTTGGTGCAAAAAAAGCACATCACCAAAAGAACACCATACTCATGGTGAAACATGGTGGTGGCAGCATCATGCGCTAGGGCTGCTTTTCTTCAGCCAGAACTGGGGCTTTTATCAATGTGGGGGGGGAATCATATACCAGCTGATTTTAGTGCAAAACCTTCAGGTGTCTCCTAGTAAGCTGAAGAGGGAAAGGAATTTCACCTTTTAGCATGAAAATGCAATCAATCAATCAACGATCAATGTTTTTGAATGGTCTAGCCACAGTCCAGACCTGAATCCAACTAAAAATATGTGGGGTGACCTGAAGCGAGATGTGCACAGGAGATGCCCATACAATTTGATGGATCTAGAATGTTTTTGCAAGAAAGAGTGGGAAAATATTGCCAAGTTAAGATGTGCCACGCTGATAGACTCTTACCCAAAAAGACTGAGTGATGTAATAAAATGAAAAGGTGTTTTAACAAAGTATTCGTAGTTGCACACTTATGCAAATAGATTATTGTAAGTTTTTTTTATTTTTCATTTTTTCCCTAAAATGTTTCTGTTTGTTTTTCACTTGATTTTTATCAAGTGAAAAAGTTCTGTCATGATTTATCCTTGTTTATTTTTTTTTTATATCACAAAATCCTGCCATTTTAACAGGGGTGTGCAGACTTTTTATATCCACTGTATGTCTTGTGGGATGGGGAGTATAGTTGCAATTTTAGAAAATATCTAAGTAAATAAATATACAGGGTGTCCGACAAAGATCTTCACAACTTAAAAAATTACTAACACACACAGAATCGGGCATCAAGGAAATTTAGACACACATGATATCAAATAACACCAAATGATATAATTAAAATGAGAAAACTTGTCAAAGCTTGCTATTCACAAAAGTGTAATGTGTTTCTCTGTAAAAATGGAGCAATCTCAGTATTTCTACACCTCCTGGCTGACATTGTATATTGAATTAAACTTGTAAAGCTAATTTTGGACACCCTGTGTATAAATGTATATTGTATCTTTGTGTGTGTCAGTGATTTACCTGTCACAGCTACAAATGTTCCACTTGAAAATTCAAATTTGCCCCAGGTAGATATACCACAGAAATACAGTCCTTCATCAGCTTTTTTCGTTCGTAGAATTGTTAAAGAAATGCCATTCATGATCAACTCTACTTTAAATCCTGAGCTGAACTCAGGTGAAGTTTGGGTGTCTTTATGTGCTCTCATTTTTCCCACTTCTCGAGGCATCTCTCCAAATTGTTGCTTGTACCAAACAGTAAGTTCTTTGCTGTGTTTATCTCGAAATGTGCAGTTTAGAGTAACACGTTCTCCAGAATTCACTGAGACAAATGATGGTTGGTTAAAATCCGCAGTTTGAGCTGAAACTAGAAAATCAATTCAATTAAGATCCACTGCAACAAAAGAAATATGAATGAGCATCTATAATATATTAAATACATTTAAAAGCACATAAAACTTACATATGTTGAGAAATAAACTAAGAATCCAGAGTGGAGCTATTCTCATAAATGACATGATACTTGGGTCGAGGTGTTTGAAAGAATTTAGAGACCAAACCACTGAGAATTTTCTACTGGAGACTTTCATCTCATTGGCTGCTACAAGTCACATGTTCACTTTAAATTTCCATTCCACCTATGTATGTTTGTAGCTCAGTTTGGCCAGCAGAAGTCAGTGGTGAAAAGTGCTTGTAGTACAAATCTGCAGTAGATGCAATACACACTTCTATAAGATTGATTCATTATGTCCTGGTTTACATTTACTGTGAGATGAATGCAACATATTCCAATTTAGGGGGAAATAAATACTAAAATAAAAACTTGCTTTGAACCTGATAACCAGCTAGCATCAGTTTTACTTTTAAATAGTCTTATTTACTGTGCTAATGTTGCATAAAGGAAAGACAAACAATTCACTGCTGATTTCATACTTAGAATGTATACTGTACATTTAATTACTTTCCTACACTGTCATCCTGAAGTTTATTTGAAGTGCACCAGTCCTTTTTCCAGCAAAACACCCCCACAACATGATGCTGCCACTCCCATGCTTCACAGTCGGGGTGGTTTTCTTTAGATTAAAAGCCTCATCCTTTTTTCCTCCATACATAGTTCAATATTGTTTGACCAGAGAACTATCCTCCAAAAGCTGGTGATCACCTGAAAACACTGGGTTACGCATGTAACCCTGTTCCCTGAGAAGGGAATGAGACGTTGCATGAGCTTCACGCTGTGGGAAGCGCTTCCGCGCGTGACCGGTATCTGAAGACTGTGTAAATTCATGCCTATTTATAGACCTGCCATTGTCAGGTGACGTAGCAATTAAGCACATCGTGTGATATAAAAATGGCACCTGTGAACCACGCCGTCAGCCTCTATTATCTGAAGCGAAGCAAGGCAAGCCCCAGTATGACAAAGCTACACAACGTCTCATTCCCTTCTCAGGGAACAGGGTTACATGCATAACCCAGACATTCCCTTTCTAAGGGAACTCAATGTTGCGTGAGCTTCACGCTGGAGGGAACGAATATACCCACTCCGTCATAATGAGGGTATGGCCTGTCACAGAGGCTCCATCAGTAGGGGCATGGCTAGCTGAAGTGGTGGCCATGCAGACCCTAATTGTAGAAGGAGCCAACCTTGCTGAGAAATGTTCCTGTAAGGACTCCAGGACTGTAGCCATTGAGCAGTTCACTGGGTCACAATGACATTCCTACTGTCTAACATGGTCTCTACAACCTTGGTTGAGAGACTGGAATCTATGAGCTGGTGCCCCTCAGGGGCCAGACCACAGTTGCCAGTATTCTGGACCAGGTTGATAAATCAACCCTAAGGATTAGGGCTATGCAACATCTCGTTCCCTTCTCAGGGAACAGGGTTACATGCGTAACCCAGACATTCCCCTTCTAAGGTAACTCAACATTGCGTGAGCTTCATGCTGGAGGGAATGAGTATAACCACTCCATCATACTGAGGGTATGGCCTGTCACAGAGGCTCCATCAATAGGTGTGTGACTGGCTGAAATGGTGGTCACATAGACCCTGATTGTAAAAGGAGCCAACCCTGCTGAGAAACATTCCTGTAAGAACTCCAGGACTGTAGCTATTGTGCAGTTTACTGGGTTCCACTGGTGTTCCTCACACCACGAAAAAAAGTTGCTACTTGAATGCATACAATTTTCTCATGGATGGTGCTCTAGCATTTAACAGGGTCTCTACAACCTCGGTTGAGAGACTGGAATCTATGAGCTGGTGCCCCTCAGGGGCCAGAGTACAGTTTCCATAGATCTGGCCAAGGGTGATAAATCAACTCTCTGGCTTGAGACAATAGATCCCTGCAAACGGGAATCCCTCAGGGAGTACCGTCCAGCAGAGATATTATCTCTGGGAACCAAATTCAAGCTGGCCAATCCGGTGCTACTAGCAGCAGACATAGCACAATCTTGGTGAACTCTTGCTAGAGCTTGTGAGAGCAGAGCAAGTGAGGGAAAGGCGTACAGACACGACCTCTGCCACGTATGTACCATGGCGTCCAGCCTTAATGGTGCGGGAGGGGTGAGGGTGAACCACAGCGGGTGGTGTGTCATCTCCTCGGAGGCAAACACATCCAGCTCCGCTTGGCCGAACCTCCGCCATATGGACTCCTCCACTTGTGGATGGAGCCTCCAATCCCCAGGCCTCAGCCCCTGCCTCAACAGGATGTCTGCCCCCACATTACGATTGCCTTGAATGTACATTGCACTCACTTACAAAACTTTCCCTCCGCCCAGAGAAGAATTAGTTGCGCCTGCCTGCACAGTGGGCACGAACATAACCCTCCCTGGAGGTTGATATATGAGACCGCAGTATTGTCTGTCATGACTAACACATGGTGACTTCTCAACTGAGGATGAAAGAATTTCAGTGCTAGCAATATGGCCCGCATCTCCAGGCGGATGTACAGTATATGCCAGTCTAGATGAGGGCCTCTCCAGAGACCATGAGCTGGATGGCCATCTAAGACTGCACCCCAGCCTGTGAGGGAGGCATAAGTCATTATTGTCGTGCGATAAAGAGATGCCTCTAGAGTGTGACCCGAGGCTAGAAACTGGGGACACCTCCAAATTCTCAGAGCACTTAGGCATCGCCATGTGACACTGTTTACTGTTTTCATCCGAGGATGAAACCCCTGAGAGTAAACAGTGTTACGCGGGTCCCGACTTTTCAGCCACCTCTGAAACGGTTTCCTGTGCAATAGGCCCAATGGTATGACATTGGCTAATGCTGCCATAAGCCCCAACAGCCTCACATAGAGACTGGAGGGGATGCCCAGACCCAGCTTTATCTTGCTCAATGTTGATAGGATTGACCCTATGCGTGTTGGGCATAGATACACCCTCATCATAGTGGAAGCCCTTGTAAACCCCTAGAAAAGTCATCCTCTGCACTGCAGAAAGCATGCTTTTCCTGGGGTTCAACCTGAGCCCCAAGCTCCTCATGTGGGTGAGAACAACACCTAAATGTTGGAATCGCCAATTTCCTGGATCATGCTAGAATTAACCAGTCATCCTGGTAGTTTAGTACACGGATGCCCTGGAGTAGCAAGGGAGCCAGAGCTGCATCCATGCACTCTGTGAAGGTGTGAGGGGATAAAGCTAGACTGAAGGGAAGAACCCGTGGGCAATAGTTCTATCTGGAAATATGTGTCTTTTAGCTCTACCGTCACAAACCAGTCCTCGAACTGAATCTGTGGAACGGTAAGTTTGAGCGTCAACATCTTGAACCTGTATGTCCGAAGAGTACAGTTCAAATGATGCATATCTAAAATTGGCCACATACTCCCATCTGTTTTTTGCGGAGCAGGAAATAACATGTAAAAACCTCCCTCCCTCATAGGAAGGGGTACATGTTCTATTGCCCCTTTGTCCCAGAGGGATCTTACTTCCTGCACTAATGTTGGGCTCTGCTCTGTGCTGACTACTGTGGTGAGCACACCTCTTAACCAGGGGGGTCGAGCTCTGAACTGGACCCGGTAACCCTTGTCTATGGTGGACAGAACCCATGGGGACACATTTGGCAGTAGTTTCCACGCTGCCAGATGGTCTTTTATTGATGTTAACTTTCCACATTCTGTCAGAGAGAAAGCATCAGATTTTCGTTGCCCTGTGACAGCTCACTGCCCTGAGGGGACTGAAACTTTGGACGATATTGACTCAGGGGAGCCCTACAGTAATACTGGGGGCTAACTGCTCTGACAACCTCGTGTCCCCTGATACCTCCCTCCGCGGCCCATCAGGACTGCTCATTCTTTGCCTGCTTGGCATTAATGATCATTCTTAGATTGGGCCTACTAGCAGGCTGCGACTGTGGCTGCCTGGTCCCCCTGGCTTTTCGCGGGGGGAGGCAGGCCACCACACTCACCTTTCGTGCCTCCCTCGCACTAGTGAACTCAACCTGACGGGAAGGAAGTGGCTGGACACCGCTGCTTGCTGTTTCGCCTTTCAAAACCTGTCAGCAATGGCGTTAACCACGCCACTGAATAGGCCAGAATGTCGTGTAGCTCATTCAGAAGGTCTGCTTGGTAGGCCTGCAACACTGTTTTTTCCTATAGTAGAACGGCTTTGCCAACCAACACTGGATGGCAAAGCCTGCCCCCCTAAATGCCCTGCTATCAATGGAGAGAGGTAGCTTGCAAGCACCTCCTCCAACTTTGGCATAGCCAAATACACTCTGGGGAAGAACCATACAAGCCAGCTGTATTCATAACCCCACGACATCCAATTATTCAGACATCGTGGGGTTACAAATACAGCTGGCTTGTATGGTTCTTCCCCAGAGTGTGATATTTCATAATGCACTTCTGTAAAAATAAATAAATAAATAAATAAAAGGCGGAGTTTTAATTTCACTGGGGAGAAAGCGCTGCTATGAGTTGCTTAATCTCCCCAGGCCAGTTTACATTCAACTTGTCTACAGCCCTAGTGATCACTTCAAGCAGCTCCTATATGATTGAGAGCTGCTCTCCGTTTTTGGTACACTGGGGCCCCCCCTGTCTCCTCAGAGTCAGAGAGAGTGGGTTGACTCTCTATACCGGAAGGAGAAATCGTTACACGAGCTCTGAAACCCGAAAGCAGAGAGTCGGATCAGGAAGACAGAGCAAGAGACAGAGCAGCGCTCATCTCCGTTTCCCCCTCTTCTCTTTTTTTGAGAAGAGAGCATGCCGAACACTTCACCGAGAAAGTGTGTGCGTCCCCAAAATAAAACTGGTACAGAATAACACGCGTCGTGAATTCTCTCTGACTCGCAAAGAGGTGAGGGACAAAAGAGTAAAGATAGGTGCGTTCACACAGACAATCGACATGCAGTATTCGCTGAAGATAATAAGGCTAATGGTGTGGTTCACAGGTGCCGTTTTTATATCACGCAACGCGCTTAATTACTACGTCACCTGACCATGGCAGGCATGATTTTACACCGACTTCAGATACTGGTCGTGTGCGGAGGCACTTCCCACAGCGTGAAGCTCACGCAACTTCCTTTTTTTTTTTTTGTTTTTGTTTTTAAATATCGGTCTTGAAGTAGGGGCATCTTACTTGCATGACAGCCTTTCTGGCCATGGTGATGTAGGACCCTCTTAATGGTGAATGTACATACTTTGGTACCTGATGCCTCCAACTCCTTCACCAGTTCCTTTGTTGTTGTCATCTCAGGGTTCAGTTGAACCTTTTGGACCAAAGTTCATTAATTCCTGGAGTTAATTTGTGTCTCCTTCCTGAATAATTCAGTGTCTGTGTTGTTCCAAGATTTTTAAATTTGCATAGAATTGTTTCTACAGATGCTTGTGATGCCTTCAGTTGATGGGTTTGCTCCTAATGAGGAACCGGACCTGTGGAGGTCCATATTTTTTTATTCTGAGGTCTTGGTTGAGTTGTTTGGAGTTTCCCATGGTATCAAGAGCAAAAAGCACTGTCTCTAAAGGAAGGCCCTGAAGCACAGCCACAGAGGCACTTCCAATCAACTCCTAATTACGACAATTGGGCAATCAGAAGCCTTTAAACATTCTGGAAGATTTCAGAAAGATGTAATGAAGAGACAGTGAACTTGTTGTATGGAAACATTTGACCCACTGGAATTCTGATATAGTGAATTAAATCTGTCTAATTGATTGTTCTAAAATTACCTCTGATGTGAACAAAGTAGACGCCCTAATTGACTGACATTTCTTTTGGCAAGGTAACATCAAATATGTGGAGTTGCAAAAAACTGAAATTGAGCATCTTTAGCTAAGGCATTTGAAAACTTTTGACCTCAACTTTAAGTGATTTCAACTTGACAGCATAATCTGTATATAAAATCACAGTAACTCATCGGCAATTATACATTTTGAAATCGCTCAATATAGCTCCATTATAGTGAGACTCTTCATACAGTATGTAAATTTACACAAACTCAGGAGCCAGATATAAGATCCAAATGTTGTTGTTTTTTTTTTCAAACAAACTATTTTCATGAATACCATATTTCTACTGCAAATGATCCTGCAAATAATTTATGAATAAATTTAATCAGCCGAATAATTGTCAGACGTAGAAACAGCTACAGTTTCAGGAAGTGCTTTATTTTAAAAAAAAGAGAAAAAAAAGAAAAAAAAAGGCAAGTAACAATTGCAAATCATAAACAATATCATGGTCAGAAACATGCAGAAGGGCAGGTGATCAACAAACAGAGTGTCAAGGGCAAAAACCATCACTGGAAAACCAGGGTACAAAAACAGGATCAATAACCAGATGAACTTGCACGGGGAAAAAGGTTTGGTGTGTCAGGTGAACGGGTCAACACTCAGCGATACTTCACATTGAGTGAGTGTTTTGTGTGTGCTTATATAGAGTGTGTGTGTTTGTGTGGGAGAGAGAGTCCATGTGTGTTAGATCAGTAATCAGACAAGCTTGAGCATGTCAGTGAGTGTGTGTTGGGTGTTATAGTCCATGACGGCCATGTCTATGTCTATCGGCTGATGTGGCACAAATATGAATGTAATATTCAGACTGAACAGATAATGGGTTTTAAACTAACAATAAAAATAAATAAATAAAATCTAAATCCAAATACAATAAACAGATAAATTTACAGGAACACTAAACAAATAAAATACAGATAGTGGCATGGCCTTACCCCCCTACTGTATACTAAATGGCTAATTTTAACTCGCTAGCTAAAAGACAATCTGTTTTGGTCTTTCCCCTGGTACCTGAGAAGAGACACTTGAGAGAACTCAACCTCAAATGTATTTATTTATTTATCTATTTATTTGTTTGTTTATTTATTTATTTGCTTATTTATCACCAGTTAATGATTTCCTATCAGACTGAACATTATGAATACGAGAGTAATTAACATGAGAAAATCAATGGCATCTATTATCTAAGAAACAGAAGAGTAAATGACTTCAGTATACACATTATCATGAGCTCGTTCTCTCGTTCCTCTTAGTTTATTGACATGTGAGGCAGCAAAATTCACCTCTACAGCATCACGGCTCTGTGGGAATGGATATGAAAGATTCATTTCAAATGACAGATATTTAATTGACAGAAATATTAGTACATTGCAACATTTACACTTATTTGAGCTGGAGTAGTTGTCCTAGTTATGTAATTTGGACAGGACAAAGTCAAGACACGGCTTTCATCTGAATTTATTATAAAGTTTAGGTCAATTCTAACAGGAATACTATTACTGACTGAACTCTGTGTTTAACAGAACAAAAAAAAAAATAAAGGTGTTTACATTTACAGCATTCAGCAGACGCCCTTACCCAGAGCGACTTACATTTATCTCATTTACACAGCTGAGCGTTAAGGGCCTGGCTCAGGGACCCACAGTGGCAGCTTGGCAGTGCTAGGCTTTGAACTCATGACCTTCCAATCGGTAGTCCAATGTCTTAACCACTGAGCTACCACTGCTTAGTGCTTAAAGTACAGATGTTTTCAGGGTGCTTGTTGGTAATCACTTCAATTACAGTACCCAAGTAAAATAATCAAACTCAAATAATTATTTACCATAGAATTTCGAGATCTCCCTGTAAAGAGAAAGAGAGAGAGAGAGAGAGAGAGAGAGAGAGATTAGATCCAGACTTAATATACAGTATACTATATGTTTTTGTTTTCACGAGGAATCATTGTGAGAGTAATTGTGTGGAGGTCTGGGGGGGAAAAACAATATGGCTGAATTCTGGAAAATTATGGAAAACCAGGTTTTGACAGATTTATTTTCTGCCTATAAAATACTTTGACACCTCACAATTAAGAAAACACAACATACTTTATGTATTCTACATTAAATGATGCAGAAATGATTATATTAACTTTCTGAACTTGCCTAAACTTTTCTGCAAAAATGATTTTTGACAGAAAAGGAGCCATTTTATCAAACAGCCTGTGGGCTGTGAATAAAACCAGGTATAAAGATATACAATTTTCATGCTCATGTTTATTACTTTTATATTTTATTCATTAGATGTTAAATTACATGCAGATTAAATCACTCTGTTGCTTTTTTAGACAATCAGTGTGTTGTTGTGTTTCAGTGGAATTGGATTGAAATCATTTTTAGAAATCTCCTTTGGCAGTAAAGATAATTTAAAATCTTAGAACTTTACTTGTGATTGAGAAACATGCAAAAGAGAAATATGTAAAAAATCTATTAGTTTTTGGAAGTATAAATAATAGAAAACGTCAAAAAGTCATCATGTGAAGGTTTTTACCAGGCCACCACAAAAATAAAAATCGTTCGTATTATATATTATGAATCTATACAATGTAATAAAGACTCACCACTGCAATATTCACAGTTTCTCCTTTTACAGCTTACAACATGAGTAAAGATCACAACCACACACACTCCCAAAGCTACAGAGAGGCAGATCACTACAGGATCCACAGATTCGTCTGTAGCACACACACACACACACACACACACACACACACACACACACACACAAAAATAAAAAATAAAAAATCATAATGATGAACGTGTACTTTAACACTATTTCAAAAAATTGCATGTGGATATAAAATAATAACTATACCTCCCATTATATTGATGGTCATGTTAGCAATCTACATAACAAAATAATTAAACCAATTTTAAATATTAAAATATTATATGCGTACTTTGAGTAAGTGAAGGTGTTCTTACTCAGTTTTATTCTTGTCCCGTTCCCAAAAATGATCTTCCCACACACGGCCACAGCGCAGTAGTAAGTGCCAGTATCATTGAGGCTGAGGATGTTCTTGGAGAAGTTGTACACACAGGTGTGTGTGGAAGAGCCGCTCTCACACTGATGGCTGCTGTCGTGATGAGTGTAAATGATTTGAGGATGGGATTGTGGTGGAGCAGCTCTGAACCAGAGCACTTGGAGTTCTGCTGCTCTGCTCTCAGAGAGAACCGAGCACTGCAGAGTCACTGACGCTCCTGCAGGAACTGAGTCCAACACACCGCTCTGGAACACTGACACTTTTACATCTCCATCACCTGTTCAGTGTAAAATAGACAGTGTAAGTACTTAGTTTGTTTCTTTTTATACTTGTTTAATACATACAGTCCATAAAGCACACAAACTTGCAGTCTGACAGAGCACATTATTTTGGTTATACATTATAATGTATACTCTCACCCACTCTCCTGGAGTATCTGAGCTCAACAATGGCATTCTACAGCACAGACACTTAAAGTTTATAACGCATATAAAAAAAAGACTTCAAAGAATTAAATACACTTTATTTTTTAATGTGTGACTTTATTAGATACTATATGTATTCTGTTTGTAAATGTAAAATCATATCATCACGGATTGGTTGGAGACGGAGGCAAGTGCAGGGTATTTTATTTAAAGTGAAACCCAGGTGAACAAAGATTAGGACTACTTAAACACTAACAAATTAGACAAGCATGAAATACACATGAGCATGGCATGGAAAGTTTGCATGTTCTCCCCGGGCTTCGGGGGATTCCTCCGGGTACTCCGGTTTCCTCCCCCAGTCCAAAGACATGCCTTGTAGGTTGACTGGCATTTCCAAATTGTCCGTAGCGTGTGGATATGTGTGCAATTTTGCCCTGTAATGGGTTGGCACCCTGTCCAGGGTGTCCCCTGCCTTGTGCCCTGAATTCCCTGGGATAGGCTCCAGGCTGCCCACAACCGTGTGTAGGATAAGCGGTACGGAAAATGGATGGATGGATGGATGATATGTATACAACAACATAATGAGGCTATTCACAACAGCTGCTATATAAAGAGTGCTATACAAACACAACTTAAATACTCATGCTCATTAAACCAAAATGTGAATCAATTATTCGGCACAACCATGACACATATAAATGGACAATGCTTCAATGCTAATAAAATATTCCAGAAATGATTCAGTTAATAAATATGGTATTAAAAAAGGTGGGAAAAAAACACCTGTTATTAAAATGAATTAAACTAGCTGTGTACATTTACAGTTCTTACCTTTGACTGATAAATATGTTCCATTTCCAAACCTTGTTAAAAATTTTCTGTATCCACAGTAATACATGGCTTCATCTGATGGTTCCACATTAGCTATTTTTAAATGGCAGCTCCTTTTTTCTTTCTCGATGCTGAATCTTGGTGACTTGAACTCATTTTCATAAGTGGCTTCATGTTGAACTACAACTATTACACAAGGCTCATGTCCGACTTTTTGCTTGTACCAAACGATAGAACCAGAGTTATCTTCTCCCAGTCTAAAGCAGTGCAGAGTCACGTTATCACCAACATCAGCAGTGATCATCGGGTTCGGCTGAGTGACATCATTTGTCTGTGCAGAATCTAACATCAAGAATTGAAGAATGACACATTAACAAATGTACCAAAATTCACAGAGATTGTGACTGATGTAATAATAAAACGCATTTTAATGAAATGTAGTAAAACCTGGTATTTAATCCATAGATTGCAATAAATAATCCTTATCCTGTGTATGATCAAGAACATACATAACCATGGACACTTACCAATTTTATTAAAAAGCATCACTATAATCCACATCAGTGTCGTCGTCTTCAGTCTGAGGTCTGTGTATAACATGTCTCCTCTTGCTACACTGTCAGATGGACAAACTGAGCACATCTCACTTTGTGCCAAAGATTTGTGGTGTGAATCTCTGACATCACAGACTGAGCTGACTGACTGTGGGCCTTAATGCTGTTATTGGCAGATTTGAGTAGTAGCACTAAAAACTTTTCAAAATATAATTCATTTATTGATTCATTAAATAAGCAATTTGTTTACCTTTTATTATACTTTTTGCAACAATATTTACCTTACCTAATAAACCAGCAGTTAAGTGTGTAGAATGTGAAGCAAAGTGCATTTTGTTAAAATACGACCACCATCATGGTCCATAGGATGACTTATTATTTTTAATAGGAATGTTCTGTTAACAATTTTCATATAAGAACAGTTGCATAGATGTTCATGTTAATGTTAAGGTCAATGTCTCTGCAAGCCTTAAATGGGTTGCATGGTTACAGCAATCCAGGCTATAACATAATGTAAACAAAAAAAAAAAAAAACTTTGCAGATTTGGTCTAAATGAATTTCAGTGGCATAGCTTTGTGTCCAGTGTGTGTAGCAGTGTGTAAAGTGCTAACACACACTCCAGCCATGTCTCTGTGTGAGAGTGGGTGTGTGTTGTGGCTCTTCCTGTGTGTGGGTGTCAGTTAATTCGTGTCTCTGTCTGTCTTAGTGTAGGTATGTGTCTCACGCTTGTGTCTTGTCCATTGGCGGAAGCTTGGTCTTGCAGTGATGAACTCTCCCCTAACACTTTACACTAGTTTACCTTTTATTAGTTCCTGTACTGGTACACCAAATGCCAGCTACAGTTTATTTAAACATATTACAGTGAATTGGTATAGTTTGTCCATCTAATAACTAATAAACTAATTGTACACACTTATTCTTCTCAAACTAATTGTTTCATCAGTTTGAGGAATAAAATGAGTTGGGGCTCTGTCTCCCTAAATAAATACTGCAATCTAGAAAAAAAAAATAATAATTTGATAACAGCTTAAATCCCAACTTCAGTAATAGTAACTACAATTTTTTATTTTTTTTTCCTCTCTCTTCAGACTTTTTCCAATCGCTGATACTATTTCATATTAATCATACCACTTTCACATATGTATGACATTAAGGTCATCCTGAGGCCTATAAGATTCCACTGCTGCAATCCTGCTTGCTGTAAACTACTATAAACCATTACAAGCTCACTATTCCTTTTCATTGCTAGCCAACATGTCTCCTACACCAAAAGTATAAATATTCCAGTGATAAAAAAAAAAATGTCAATGCATTAGTTATCACTAAACATAAACTTCATATTAACTAGAATTCCTGGACAATCTGATAACCCAAGATTTCACTTAATATAGATAATGGCCTTTTACTCTCTAAAGCCTGGTTCCTCCCGATGTGTCTTGCTTATGGAGTCTTTCCTCACACTATTACACTTGGTTTGTTCACTGAGGCACTGATGATTTCTGAAAATCTGCTGTGAGACCAAGCTGTGCGGCTGCAACAATATAAACACTAATATGGCTTTGCAAAAGCAATATAAGCCAAAATAACCTAAATGTGCTATAATTATTGCTGCAGACTGAGTACTTTATGGAAAACAAAATCAGAATGAAAATGAAGAACAGTGGCAGTCCATCAAAAGAAACTGAAATCACTGCAGGAACACAGTGGAATGACAGCTTCGCAGAGAACTGGTATAAATACACAGGAGTAAATGAGGGTCAACAGGAAACAGATGAATTTATTAGGCAGGTGAGTAAGAGAGATAATGTCTGGACTGGACTCAGATTGTGGATTCGTGGTGACAGTGGATTCGGATGTGACACTCAATAAGAGACAGAGGCTTTGTTTTTTTTTTTTGTTTTTTTTTTCTCAATTATGATCATGAACAAAGGCCTCTTTCACAAAGCGAGTTGAACAAACTCAGAGTAGCAGAGTAAGATTTGAGTTGACAAAACCAAACCAGTCTAACCTGGGTTAATTAAGGTTAACAGGTTTCATGACGCTGGTTATCCACCCAGGTTTTAATCCTGAATCAAGGTGTACTCAGCGTGAACTTATGAACATGAGAGTAATTAACATGAGAAAATCAATGACATCTATTATCTAAGAAACAGGAGAGTAAATCACATCAGTATACACATTATCATGAGCTCGTTCTTGCTTTTTATTGACGTGTGAGGCAGCAAAATTCAGCTCTACAGCATCACGGCTCTGTTGGAATACGAAAGACTCATTTCAAATGATATATACACAGTACAATGTAAGTAAATGATAGGAATATCAGCACATTGCAACATTTAGTCTTATTTGAGCTGGATTATTTTTTACAGTAATGTAATTCGGACAGGATAAAGTCAAGACACAGCTTACATCTGAATCTATTATGAGGTTTAGGTCAATTCTAACAGGACTACTATTACTGACTGAGGTCAGGGTTTAACAGAACTATAAAACTACAGACGTTTTCAGGTATCTTGCTGGTAATCACTTAAATTTCAGTACCCAAGTAAAATACGGCTCAAATATGGCTTTTGTTATTGTGAAACCAAAAGCAAAATAATAATAATAATAATAATAGTAATAATAATAATAATAATAATAATAATAATAATAATAATAATAATAATAATAATTATTATTATTATTATTATTATTATTATTATTATTATTATTATTATACCTGCAATCAGCAATTAAGGGGCCAAGCACAAACGAGGCTAGATGAGGAACTAAGCAAGCATGGCAAGGAGCATCAAGACCAACTGTAAAAAAGAGCAATTTTAGACATACGTATATGGTTTTAGTCAAAATGGTTGAAAAGTCATGAATACAATTGTTATATGATTAATTGCTTATCATGTTTGCCCAATACGTTGTGCTGTCACCAGATTGATGTGGTGTGGTCAGGGTGGTGTGGGGTGTCAATGCCACACAAAGTTTGTTGTGGATATGCCAAAGTGTTGCAGAGATACAGCCTCAGATTCAGTTTGGCATCATTACAATAGGCAGTTTTTGACACTATAATATTTTTGACCACAAGGTGGCACTGTCTCAAAACTTCTTGAGTACCTACAGGGTATGGTGCCGAAGACGCATACTGAGTTTTGTAATGATATGCCAATGCATTCGTAAAACATACTTCGACCCGTTATGCCATGCCGAATCTAATGAGACAAGTCTCGCTATTTTGGGACAACCTGCTCAGAAGCAAAATAAGCCATGTTTCATATCTCATGACCACTAGGTGGCTTTGCACCGAAACTGTGCAGGTACCCTCAGGTCATGCTTGTGATGACAGGTACCAAGTTTTGTCTTAATATGCCAAACTGTTGCGGAGAAACAGCCTCGCATCCATTTTGGCATGCTCTTTGTCAAATTCGTTGATGTGCTATACAAGAACAGTTGGGTCTATCAAAACGCTTTTGATAACTTTTTGTCAGCACAATCTAAAAAGTTAAAATGGCAGAAAAATTTTGATGACGTCATAGGGTGCAATTGACTCGAAAAGAATCGTATTTCTAGTCCTTGTGGTTCAAAAGTTATCAGCATACACAAGAGTGCAAATTTGAGCTGTTGGTGGCGCTAGAGAGTTTGAGATGGATGTTGAGACTGTCCTCTATCTGTATGCCAAATTGCATAACTTTGGGCTGCCATAGACTCAAGAGCGGATGAAGAAGAAGAAGAAGAAGAAGAAGAAGAAGAAGAAGAAGAACACTAATGAAAACAATAGGTGTCTATGCACCTTGCTTGGCCCCTAATAATAATACCGAAACGATATGGTGTGTAATAAAATATTTTAAATAATAATAATAATAATAATAATAATAATAATAATACCCATTATTAAAATGAATTAAACTAGCTGTGTACATTTAAAATTCTTAGCTTTCACTGATAAAAATGTTCCTTTTCCAAATGTTGTTGAAAATTCTATAAGTCCACAGTAATACATGGCTTCATCTGATGGTTCCACATGAGCAATTTTTAAACGGCAGCTCGTTTTTTCTTTCTCGATGCTGAATCTTGGTGACTTGAACTCATCTTCGTAATTTGGTTTGTGATGAAATGTGACCACTACACAAGGCTCGTGTCCTACATTTTGTTTGTACCAAACGATGGCTCCATTTCTTTCATCTCCCAGTCTAAAGCAGTGCAGAGTCACGTTATCACCAACATCAGCGGTGATCATCGGGTTCGGCTGAGTGACATCATTTGTCTGTGCAGAATCTAACATCAAGAATTAAAGAATGACACATTAACAAATGTACCAAAACTGTATTCTAACAATAATTCACACAGATTGTCACTGATGTAATAATAAAACACATTTTAATGAAATGTAGTAAGACCTGGTATTCAATCCATAGATTGCTATAAATAATCCTTATCCTGTGGATGATCAAGAACATACATAACCATGGACACTTACCTGTGTATAACATGTCTCCTCTTGCTACACTGTCAGATGGTCAAACGGAGCACATCTCACTTTGTGCCAAAGATTTGTGGCATGAAACTCCGACATCACAGACTGAACTGACTGACTGTGGGCCTTAATGCTGTTCCTGGCAGTTTTGTGGAGTAGCACTAGAAACTTTTCCCAATTGAATTGATTTACTGATTCATTAAATAAACAATTTATTTACCATTTACTTATTTATTCCCTTGGCAGTTTCCTGAAATAGAATGTGCAATATTTACCAATATTTATCTGGAATTGCATTAAACACCAATTAGCACCAGATTCCTAGTTTATTAGTTACTAGACCTAATAAACCAGGAATTGAAAGTGTGTAGAATGTAAAGCAGAAGTGCATTTTGTTATAATACAACCACCATCGTGGTCCATAGGATGACATTATTTTTAATAGGTTGCATAAATGTTCATGTTAATGTTAAGGTCAATGTCTCTGCAACCCTTAAATGGGTGACATGGTTACAGAGATCCAGGCTATAACATAATGTAAAAAAAAAATAAAAAAAAAAAAAGAACTTTGCAGATTTGGTCTAAATGAATTTTTGTGACAGGGTTAAAGAGAGAGAAAAAAAAATAAAAAATAAAAATCTTTTAATATCCTTCCTGATCTGTACACTATGGATTGCATGAAAACTGCTTAACCTCTTTCGAATGGTCGCATGTGCAGGTTGAATGCTTTGTGTCCAGTGTGTGTAGCAGTGTGTAAAGCACTAACACACACTCCAGCTGTGTCTCTGTGTGAGAGTGGGTGTGAGTTAATTCGTGTCTCTGTCTGTGTTAGTGTAGGTGTGTGTTTCACGCTTGTGTCTTGTCCGTTGGCGGAAGCTTGGTCTTGCAGTGATGAAATCTCCTCTAACACATTACACTAGTTTACCTTTTATTAGTTCCTGTACTGGTACACCAAATAAACCGCCAGCTACAGTTTATTTAAACATATTACAGTGTATTGGTACAGTTTGTCCATCTAAACAATCTTATTCTTCTCAGACCAATCATTAATCTGAGGAATAAAATGCGTTAGGGTTCCGTCTACCAAAAGAAGTACTGCGATCTAGAACAATCTTTTTATTTTGCCTGATTGATCTAGGCCAGGAATTTTAAGAGTATCCGTAGCTCAAGGCCTCACCTCAGAGCTTTAGATCAGTACTTAAGTCCCAACTTCAGTAAACATTTTTTAAACATTTTTGTTTTTATTATACTAACTACTTCTTTTCAGATTTTTTTCCAGTTGCTGATATTATTTCAGATTAATCATGCACATATTTATGACGTTAAGGTCATCTTGAGGCCTACAAGGCTCCACTCCTGCAATCCTGCATGCTGTAAACTCCTGCTCATGTCCTAGAGACTATAAACCAATACAAGCTCACTCTTCCTTCTGATTACTGACCAATGTATAAATATTCCAGTGATAACTAATCCATTAACATTTTTATCACTAACCATAAACTTCATATTAACTAGAATTCCTGGACTATCTGATAACCCAGGATTTCACTTAATATAGATAATCCTGGCCTTTTACATGCTAAAACCTGGTTCTTCCTGATGTTTCTTGCTTATGGAGTCTTTCCTACCACTATGTTACTCTTGGTTTGTTCACTGAGGCACTGATGATTTCTGAATATCTGCTATGAGACAAAGCTGTGCTGTATTGTGAAATTCTCTGTAAAATAAAGGTCAGGAATAAACCTAATAAGGAAGGACAAAACGTTAGCTATGCAGTCTTCCAGTAGTTCAATATAGATTTAAGCTTCTCTAAGATCTATTTTATCAGGACAATATAAACACTAATAAGGCTTTGCACAAGCAGTGTAAGCCAAAATGGCCTAAATGTGCTATAATTATTGCTACAAACAGAACACTTTATGGAAATCAAAATGAAGAACAGTGGCAGTCCATCAAAAGAAATTGAAATCACTGCAGGAACACAGTGGAATGACAGCCTTGCAGAGAACTGGTATAAATACACAGGAGTAAATGAGGGTTAACAGGAAACAGATGAGTTTATTAGGCAGGTGAGCGAGAGAGAGATAATGTCCGGACTGGATTAGGATTGTGGATTCGTGGTGACTCCTGGATTGACAGAGGATTCAGACACTCAATAAGAGATGGACGATTACATGTATGCTGGCATTGTTATTACTTTAACACTAGCCAATCATATTCTCTCTCTCTCTCTCTCTCTCTCTCTCTCTCTCTCTCTGTTACCCCATCACACACACACACACACACACACACACACACACACACAAAACAAAGATACACTATGATACTGAGGACTAAGAACAGTACAAACTGACAGATACAAGTGTGGTTCAAACGTTTTCTTGATTTCAGTTGTGTACAGTCATGACCATGACCAAGGTCATTAACCATATAACATAACATAATATAACATAACATTCACCATATGATTGTTTTTCCTACTTGGTATTATAAGTTGAATGACATTATAGTATGTGTTTAAAGTATCATCCAGTATATACAGTATATACAGTATCTACAATATATACAGTGTGTGTGTGTGTGTGTGTGTGTGTGTGTGTGTGTGTGTGTCTGCGTACATGAAGGATAATCTACTGCTAGATGTGCGTTGCACAATTTTAATGCATGACACAGAGGAAAAGAACTACCTGACGCGAGTGCATTAAAATCATTTTAACGCTTATACCATGGTCACTTGCCAGCATTGACAAGTTAAAGCTGTCAGTGATGTTTGCATCATTTGACTGAAATTCAAATTTGCAAATTTGACTGAAAAGAAAAAAATAACGGTTAATTTTTGTGGGGTTTTTTATTTTTATTTTTTATATATCGGTCATTAGATCTAGAATTCTGCCCGCTCTAAACATCATACACAGAGATAAAGTAGTGCGATAAGATTACATTTATTGGAATGAATTATAGTAAATAGTTAAATTAGAGAGAGAGAGAGAGAGATTTTGAAGTGAGTGTTTGAATTACCTGCGTCAAACACAACTAATTAGCCTTTTTCAAAACCAGCAACGAACTTAAATCAGGGGTACAATCTTAAACACAGATATAGATCCATTAACTATACTTGCATGGCTTCGGTTTGAAAGTTCGCGCGAGGTCGTGTAGAGTTCGCTGGTTCGTCGTGCCGTTTGAAAATGCGTGGGCCGTGAAGCAGTTGCATCTTTTGTCTGGGAGAGAGAGATCCTGGCTTCCTCTTCCTGGGGCACGTGGCCCCGGGGGAGAGAAGCCGGAAAGAGTGTAGAAGTGAAGTTGAAGAGTGTGAGTGAAGAGAGTCTGAAGAGGTTTCAAAGCGTGGTGTTGTTTTAAAGACAACACCAACACACACGCCTCTTTGGGCTATGGGCCAATCAGGAAGTTGGATTTGTTGGCAGGATGAACTCTCTTTGTCTGGTGTCAGACCTGAATTTGCATGTCCAGGGAGGAGACGGTTTAAACCGTATTACGTGTGAAATTAAGAAAAAGCATGAAATAATGTATCCCATTGCAATATGACATGCATAATCAATCAGGGTATCTCTAGACAATTAACCTCATACCAAATTCAATGGACTTATAAAGAATATTACAAGTAAAACATGGTTACAGACATTTAAATAATATCCTAAGTTAAAACAATCTAAAATCATTATAGTTATGTTACATAAACACACAATATATGCAAACACGAAAACATCACATTATTTGGACATCGAATAATTACATATAATTACATGTTACATTGAAAAGAGATTCTCCCATTGTGTGTGTTTGTGTGTGTGTGTGTGTGTGTCTGAAGAGGGGGGGGGTCGTGTCACATTCCGATGGCATCTGGTGAAGACTGGAGGGGGGTTACCGATAAGGATTCAAGGCTCAAAGACACAGAGAAACTTCTTTGCTAAATCCAGGCTGATTCAGAAATCAGTTTGATACATTCAGACGTTACAATATATATATATATACATACAGTGGGGGAAAAAGTATTTGATCCCTTGCTGATTTTGTACGTTTGCCCACTGACAAAGAAATGATCAGTCTATGATTTTAATGGTAGGTGTATTTTAACAGTGAGAGACAGAATAACAACAAAAAAATCCAGAAAAATGCATTTCAAAAAAGATATAAATTGATTTGCATTTTAATGAGGGAAATAAGTATTTGACCCCTTCGACTTAGTACTTGGTGGCAAAACCCTTGCTGACAATCACAGAGGTCAGACGTTTCTTGTAGTTGGCCACCAGGTTTACACACATCTCAGGAGGGATTTTGTCCCACTCCTCTTTGCAGATCCTCTCCAAGTCATTAAGGTCATTTTCAATGCCCTGGCTGAGGGAAGGAGGTTCTCACCCAAGATTTGATGGTACATGGCCCCGTCCATCGTCCCTTTGATGCGGGGCAGTTGTCCTGTCCCCTTAGCAGAAAAACACCCCCAAAGCATAATGTTCCTACCTCCATGTTTGACGGTGGGTATGGTGTTATGACTTGGGGTCATAGGCAGCATTCTTCCTCCTCCAAACACGGCGAGTTGAGTTGATGCCAAAGAGATCTGACCACACCTGACCACAACACTTTCACCCAGTTCTCCTCTGAATCATTCAGGAAAACTTTAGATGGGCCTGTACATGTGCTTTCTTGAGCAGGGGGACCTTGCGGGCACTGCAGGATTTCAGTCCTTCACGGCGTAGTGTGTTACCAATTGTTTTCTTGGTGACTATGGTCCCAGCTGCCTTGAGATCATTAACAAGATCCTTCTGTGTAGTTCTTGGCTGATTCCTCACCTTTCTCATGATCATTGAAACTCCACGAGGTGAGATCTTGCATGGAGCCCCAGACCGAGGGAGACTGACAGTTTCTTCAATTTGTGAATAATCGCACCAACTGTTCTCACCTTCTCACCAAGCTGCTTGGCGATGGTCTTGTAGCCCATTCCAGCCTTGTGTGGGTCTACAATCTTGTTCCTGACACCCTTGGACAGCTCTTTGGTCTTGGCCATGGTGGAGAGTTTGGAATCTGATTGATTGATTGCTTCTGTGGACGGTGTCTTTTTACAGGTAACAAACTGAGATTAGGAGCGCTCCCTTTAAGAGAGTGCTCCTGATCTCAGCTCATTACCTGTGTAAAAGACACCTGGGAGGCAGAAATCTTGCTGATTGATAGGGGATCAAATACTTATTTCCCTCATTAAAATGAAAATCAATTTATAACTTTTTTGAAATGCGTTTTTCTGGATTTTTTTGTTGTTATTCTGTCTCTCACTGTTAAAATACACCTACCATTAAAATTATAGACTGATCATTTCTTTGTCAGTGGGCAAACGTACAAAATCAGCAGGGGATCAAATACTTTTTTCCTTCACTGTATATATATATATATGTATATATATATATAATACTCCGCAAAATTTTAGGTACCCTATTTTTTTTTTAGTTCAAACTTTAAGATTTTTTTATTTTATGACTTCTACATTATGAAGTCAATACAAAAACATTTTCGATTCCCAAACATTGGTTTTCTAGCACAAAATTAAATGTTACAGAAAAATGTTTGTATGTCATTAAAGAAAGCAGCATATTACGTAAGAGACACTTTTCAGACAAAAAACACAATGAAGGCTGCTGGGTTTTGCTGCAAAAATAAGAAGCGAGTGCGACAGTCAAAGTCTCCAGAAGAACTGTGTCTGGTTCTGCAAGATGCTCAATAAAACTTACCAGCTCATTTCCTTATAAAACTGCACACATTGTACCGGAGACTACTATTGTTTTTTTTTTTGTTTTTTTTTTTTTTTTGTCACACCAAATATTGACTTTGTTTCAATAACTACTGTTTACTGCTGTTTACAGTATTTTTTTAAATGTAGAAACATTTAATTTCATTATTTTGAAGGCATCTTTGCTCTACAGCATTTCTTATATATATATATATATATTTCTTTATATGTAGAGCATGCATTCAACATGTTCTGCATTCCGGTGTGTGTGTAAGGTGTTGAGGTGTGTTTGGTGGTTTTGTAGCTCTGTTTGTCTCTTTGCCCCTTCACACACTGCAGCTCTGAGAGTTTCATCTCTGCAGGCCGCTCCGACCGCCGATTCGCTTTACTCAGAAACACCATCAGTTTCTCACCTCTCAAACTTTCCAAAGGATGTGTGGCTATTTTTGTTTGTCTCAGGCCACACTGTTTTTTTCTTTTTCAGACACGATGCACAATTAAAAACATCTCCACACCTCATATAGATGTGTAATATTGTAACTCCTCTTTTATGAAGCACCAGATTTCACCCTGCACTTTAATCTGCTCTAAACACACAACAGCATGTTCGCCTATTTTGTAAGCCATCAGATATAATGTTATTTACACAGTCAGTTACTCAGCTTCAGTTCATCCTGATGATGCTCATGAAAATGGAGTTTTCTGACATGGGGAAAATCTTCAGGACATTAAATTTAAGTTGATATCGATTAAAAGAACAAAAATCTACATTGCAGTTGTTTGCAAATTGCTGTATTTTAAGAGGAATAAAACACTTACAGCAAAATAATCAATTTTGCGGTCGTAACCTTGCATTATTTCTCACTTTCAATGTTATTATGAACTTACCTACTACTCACTGTCACATAAAATTACTGGCACTCCAAGAGAATTGGCAAAAAAAAAAATGCATAGATTAGACACAGTGGATGCTTATTTTCTACTCACATACAAAAAATATATATATATATATATATATATATATATATATATATATATATATATATATATATATATATATATATATATCATAATAATTATTTTATTTTTTTAAATAATACTATCTGCTAGATAACAATAAAAATCCAACTAAAATAACACAAACTTACTAAAATCTGTAAAGCAGCATAAATGTATTTATTTCAGTCCACATTCATTATCAGATTCTGCTTTTACTTTTGTGTGAATATATTATAAGTGTGAGCTTTTTTATTTGCTTTGGTTTGAATGCAGTATAAATCTCTCTGCTCATGTAAACAGGAAGGTACCAGGTAAAAACCACACTGAATGTTCCACACCACTCTCAGCTTTCATTTTCCAGGCCAGACCCATGCACACATTCTGCATCTGCTGAGGAGCAGCGATGGTTAACAAGTTTCTTCTGATTGCAAGAGCTGTGAAAAGTGCAAAGTGAGGTGACAGAAAAAATTTCACAGCTTTCTTGAATAAAATCAAAAACAATAAAGAACAATTGTTCAGTCAGTAAGAACAATATTACAATACTCTGTGGAAGAATATATCGAAATTAATATTACTGTGTAAATTACCTACTTTATATACTTGGAGCAACTTTTTTTTTTAATGAAATATGGAAAATAGTGTAAAATATGCAGTAAATTATACAATATTCTATCACTATCTCATCATTGCTCTTCTTTACAGTAGCCAAACTTTGCCTTTACAACAGCTTTCCGCACTCCTTCAGCTCTTTGCGTTCTCTCGGCCAGCTTCATGAGTCAGACACATTATTTCCACCCGTGTTAATTAAGTTCCTCGTGCTGAGAACGTCTCGGTTCCTTCACTCTCTGCTGCAGATCTCTGGAGAACATCTGCACTGGGTTTAGACCACGTCACTGTGAAGTCCAGCTCAGCTTCTTCAAATGCATTATTTACCTTAAATATAATTTTCAAATGTCCAAGTATGACTTAGTTTGATGTGTGTGTGTGTGTGTGTGTGTGTGTGTGTGTGTTTCGAGAAATGTCCTTTAACAGTTGTGCTATTTATATGTTTGTCACTCTCAGGCTGTAGGTCTTCCTATCTCTCCACCTGTCTCTCTTTCCCTCTCTGTCTCTTTCTCTCTCTCTCTCTGTGTCTCTCTCTTTGTCTCTCTTTCCCACTCACCGTCTGTCAGTCTCTCTCTCTCTCTCTCTCTTTCTCTCTCTCTATCTCTGTATCTCCATCTCTCTCTCTCGCTGTCTTTCTCTCACTTTCTCTCTCTCTACCTCTTTCTCTCTATCCTCTCTTCCCCTTTAAAGTGATTTGTTATGCAACACATGTGCTGCAGATTTCAAATATTTTCTGGAAATATTTTTTAATGAATCATGATTAGAGAAGAGAAATAAAAAAATCTGGTACTAAATATATACTGCACTGAATGCAAAATGTGTGTGTGTGTGTGTGTGTGTGTGTGTGTGTGTGTGTGTGTGTGTGTGTGTGTGTGTGATGTATACTCTTACACTATCTTTTATAATAATCAGTTGTAGAGATGGTGTTAATATTAAATACACTGCTGATGTCCAACATGTCTGTTCATGTATAAGTTAAAAACAGGCGCCAAAAGTCTTCACCCCCTCCATGTGTCAGGCCGAGATCCAGCAGCAGCTCAACAACCTGCGTTGAACTTGTTGAGGCTTGTGGGCGGAGCTTCTTATAATCCACCAGATCAAAAGTGTTTCACTTTTTTCTCTTATCAGCTGCCGAGTCGCTGCAGGGCACGAAGATCATTCTTCATTTGTCCTGATCTCATTAAACATCTGCAGGTGCAATTTCTCAGGTCAGGTGATTAAACACACACACACACACACACACACACACACACACACACACACACACACACACACACACACAGAACATGTGACCTTGCCTTTATAGAAACAGCATGTGGCAGGGGACACACTGGAAGGGATGCCAACCCTCGCAGGGCACAATCGCACACACACACAGACACACACCCATTCACACACACACTACAGACAATTTGGAAATGCCAATCAGCCTACAGTGCAGGTCTTTGGACTGGGGGAGGAAACCAGAGTACCCAGAGGAAACCCCCAAAGCACAGAGAGAACATGCAAGCTCCGTGCATTCAGGGTGGAGGTACAAGGAAACCACTAAGCCACCATGCCCCCCCCACCACACCCACCCATCCCCATCAAATTTTGTAACAAAAAATCAGTTTAATAAAAACAAGTCTTTAAAAAACTTTAACTCTTTAACAGGGTTTTAGCTTGATTGTATTCTTAAACTTTGACCATATTTGTACAAGCATAAGGATTTTTTTTGATAGTCTGCAAATACTCTAAATATAAATATACACAACTTTTAAAGGAACAGTACAGAGAATTTTACCCAGCATCACTGTCACACAGCACTGGCTCCATCTAGTGACAACTACTGCATTACTTCCTGCCAAATGCTGAGATTACAATAGCAATCAAATATTCTCACACAAATTTCTTTTGCTCATGGACAAATTTAATCTACTTTAATCCACTCATTTACAAAACTGGCTGTACACACAAATTGAATAAAACTTTTGTGAAATTTCATATCGATGCTATTAATTAAAGAAATATTAAATATGAAAAAATAAAGAACATAAACCAGCAAAAATCTATTAATTAAGATAAATAAAACCAGTCATTTGATTAAGGAGGTATAAAAGGAGGACAGTCTCAGGCGGTGTATAAGTGGGTTCCATTTGCCACAGCATCTTCTGCTGTGCAACTCTTCATTACATCCAGCCCTAAGTGACCGATAAGTGACTGATCTGGTATGTCTCAAGCTGCAATGTGCTGTATACTCCCTAGTGTGATGTGAACCGTTGGCTTCCTGCTCTTGTGCTTTTCTAACATCCCATTGGTGAGAGAGTGAGGGATTTCTGTCCGAGAGTCACCGAGACACTTTGCTGATGCAAAAATATTTGAAACGTGGCTCAGTGAATATGTTAATATGCAGGTATTTTCAGTATTTTTTCTGGTTTTTATTTATTTATTTATTTATTTATTTTTGAGCATTTTTTAAACATGGCTATTTTCATCAGAAAATATTAGACTGCTAAAGAGAATTCATTTACATATTTCCTTCATTATGCACCAAAAAAAAAGGACTTTCCCAGACATCACATTTTATTTTAGTTTTTATGGCCCAGATTTTATTTTCTAAGACTATACATGACCAGTAGATGGCAGTGTAGTTTGTGCAGAAAGGACAGTTTAGTTAGATTTCCAAAACTGTTTCATTGTTCATTACATACAAATAAAGAAAGATGACCATGTTCAGAGGGATACGTATAGTGAATGCCCTGATTGCTTACAGCAGTGGTCACCAACGCTCTTCCCTGAGATATACCTTCCTGCAAGTTTCATCTCCAGCCAAAATCTAACACACCTGTTTTAGTTGATCAAGAACTTTTTAAGGCTCTGATTAGATGGTCAGGTGGGCATGATTATGGTTGGCGCTAAAGTCTTCAGGAGGGCAGATCACCAGGAACAGGGTTGATGACCATTGGCTTACAGCAATAGATCAGTGACTAAGTGTTAGTGCTGTTTTAGTGCTGGTGTGTTGTGTGTTTAAATCCGAACAGTATCACAATTAACTCTCAGATCTTCAGCAATATGCTTGGACTGGATTCAATCCCAATTTTCATTTTGGATGAATGACTCCAGCATTACCATCTCCATGTCCATGTGGAGTCCTTCCGTGTTTGCCGGTTTCCTCTCACCTCCCAAAAACCAGCCTGTAGGTGAACATGTGATGCTAAATTGTCTCTAGGTCTGGATGAGTGTTTTCATGGTGTCCTGTAATGGAATGGCATCTCATCCAGTGTATATATCATGCCCAGCTCATGCCCAGTGTTCCCAGGATAGACTTGTGGTTCCACCACAACATCTCAAAACACTATTGACACCTCTAAAATTATATTTGGTGAAGCCTCTAAAATCATCAGCCTCCTGGCAGAGACAACCAGGTTTTAGGATAAAATATCATTTTAATTCATTATACTATCAGTCTTTACTCTAAATTTCTAAGTGTGTGAGTGTTTGTTCTGCAATGGACTGGCATCCCAACCAGCGTGTATCCCATCCTGCCTCACACCCAGTAATATCTGCTGTGAGAATCCGTCAGGCATCCTGCACATCCATGGCTGTAACCTAACTCGGTTTTAATAACCAGCAGATCCTTCTTGGACTGTGGCTCTTAATTTTCTCACTGCATTCCTCTGCTAAACTAATACAGCACCGAGCACAAAGTCAACACATACCTCAGCGATGGCCAAATTCTCATTCTCACTACAAATACACGAACTAGTCATATGGTGCAGCCAGGAGAACTAGAACATCATTTGTTTATTACAAAAATAGTGAAGACCTAAAGAAAAATGGGACATAAATAACATCCTGTATGTAAATATATTTTTTGAGTTATTAACATATTCTTAAATCGCATCACTTGGAACATCCGGCTGATTTTTGCTAGCCATCATTTTGTCCTCCTTTAACTTCACCATCTTACTATTTTTTTAAAAAACAAGCGGTACATCAAGGAATAATGTAAAGTAATCGCTGATACGGTCATTCATTTTAGCTGCAAAATACATCTGAAATGATGAAAAACAAAGAAGCAAAGCAGTTACAGGAGAATTTTTTTTGTAATATTTATTGTTGTAAAGCCAAAAAAAAATTGTAACAGCTCATTTGCATTTTTTTCCATTTTGAAACAACAAATGAACACAATACACAGACCAACATCATTTGTTTCTTACAAAAATACTATTAAAATATGCTTACATCAGCACCACAGTGAAGTCGCAGCATCCATGCAGCAGTATTTGCAATATTTACGTTCTTTGAAGGGAACTTTATAGAGCAAAGAAGGCCGGAGAGGTCATTTATCTCAAAATTGTAATACATATACACGATTATCTCACCGCAAGATTGTCAAAAAGAGTCATTTCATTTTAAAAAATGTCTTAGATACAAAACAAATTTTGCAAATATTGCAAGTAAATGCATTGTATGGCTTTAAGATTATTCTCTGATTTTTGCATATTCTAGACAAGATAAACAATATTAATACTGCATACTGCATATAATCAGATGAATACATACTGGAAAAAATAAATCAAAACAGAAAAGCAAACACACGAAGAAGCCACTTTAGAAAATAAATCTCCCATTTGGTTTCTATTTCTTTACCCAGCTATTCAGGTATCACAAAGGAATCACATTTTAAAAGCAAACAACAGGAAATCGTCCAAAAAAAAAAAAAAAAAAATCCACAGTATGGGTTTCTGATACGCTCCCATTCAAATAAAAGTACACACTGTAAACAGAACTGCTCATCCTTGTCAGCTATTCATAGACACTAACATATTCCAATACCGTGCTGTGTATTCTTACTGTATACTGAATGTAGTCCATCTGTATGCTATGCATTGGTCTGCTCCCCTCTACACCATCTATCAGGGGAAAGGAACCACCGTGGAATCACAACTGATCCAGTATCTCTGAGCATGGGTTCATTCTCAGTATAGCTGTGACACTGTGTGTGTGTGTGTGTGTGTGTGTGTGTGTGTGTGTGTGTGTGTGTGTGTGTGTGTGTGTGTGTCAGGTTCTACCTTGTTAGTAGTACCAAGACTCCTTTCAGGATTCTAGGCTTAAAAAAACATTCTGTTTGGAAAACACAACCTTCCTGATGGTGAAACACACTGTTGTAGGGTTCTACATGGAAACATTAATGGTTCTACCAGAGGAACCACTGGAGAAAGCTTAAGTGTTAAAATTTTTAGGGGGTACCCTTCATCAGTGCTTCATCAGTTTCTGACCACACACTGCTGTTAGCTGCAGAGTTGTGGCTGGTGAACTGGTTCTCACCCCCAGTTGTGATACTGAGGTTTTGAAAATCCTAGAAACACTGCTATACCTGATATACCCATAACAGAACCACCCAGACTACCATGTCAGTGTCACTACTGAGAATAAACCACCACCTAAATAATGTCTGGTCAGCAGTGAGCTTGTGGTCTCTTTCCATTGGTGAACAGGATAGAGGAGGGTTCTAACAGATTCCAGAGGTGGGCTACAGTCAGTACAGTCAGTGTGTTGATTTTGCATGTGGTCTCCAGGACCTGGTTCAGTTTCAGGTGTGCAATGAATTATAGTTCTGTCCCTTTTAATACAAAACAATCTGATTTGGGTCCATTAAAAACACACAAGATTCTTTCTGCCCTGGGAGTTTTCAAGGTGAACGCGGTCCACCAGAACATCTATGGCATGAACAATGTTCCATGATTGGCTGGTTCTTTCTTTCCTTTAACATTCCCGTCAGTGCTCAAGGGTAACGCAGTTCAGATCCAGCTTCCTGGCCTAAACAGAAGACCTACTGTCCATGTAAAGCAGGCTAGCAGCATTAGCTTTTTTAGCTTAACATTTGAGGCACAGCTTAGCCTGTTAGCGCTTGTAGTGGAAATGCTGGTGCACTTTCCCCTCCACATGAGCATGCGAGTGTGTGTGCGTATGGGTGTGGGTGTGCATGTCTGTGTAAACCTTGGAGTACGTTTTTGCAGGCCCACCAAAGCCCGGGGATCCTATTCCCATAAGTCTGTGGGTGGGGAAGTCAGGGCTGCTCGGGATGCTGGGATCTTTATCGGGGCCGTGGCGCTCTCGGTAGGGTGCAGAGCGAGGGGGTAAGGGGCCGTGACGGAGGCGACTATGGCACAGCCACAACACGATCGTGCCAACCATGAGCAGAGCTGCCGCTGGGATGCCGATGATCAGAGGCCATGGAAGACCAGAACTCAAGTGGGCTGGGGAAACCGCCTTCTCCACCTGGGAATCTGCAAACATAAAATATACATGTATTGTTTACACAAATGACGACAAATTTTCAACCATCACACTTGTGGCAGTGAGGGCATGGTGAAGTGGAGGAGGAGTTGCAGAGAACGAGTGGGTGATGAGTGAGTGGTTACACCTGTGGGTGGTTAAGAGAATCTTTTACCTGTGCTGACACCAGGAGAGCTGACAGGGACCTGGTGTTTTGCTGAGCAACGCAATGAAAAGCATTCAAAAAGAATAATAAATAAAATTACATCATCACTCTCTGAAGCCTGCCTCCCATGTCCTCCTTCCCCTCCCTGCCTACCATGGTTTTACAACACTATAAACCATCTCTGATAAAGTCATGCACACATACTTGAGAGAACAGTGAGGTAGGCACTGCGTACGTTGTAGCCCATAGAGTTTGCTCCAAGGCAGATGTACATGCCAGCATCCTCATCTCGGGCTTTGACAATTGCCAGTTTGTTGAGGTATGAGCCGTCAGGCCGAGGCCACGCATCTTTGGTGCGCAACACCATGAAGTGCTGACCTCCAACCTCCAGTGTGGTGTTGTAGCG
>CM042542.1:3345000-3435000 GCA_023630585.1 Cranoglanis bouderius | reverse complement strand
ATTTTGAGCCGAATTTTCTTGTGTTTTTGGGTCAGTAGTGGTGTACGTCTTGGAGTTCTGGCATGGAAACCTTCAGCGTTTAGTATGCGCCAAACTGTGCTCACTGAAACCTGGTGCCTGTTGCCACCAAGTCTTGCTGTAGGTCTTTTGTAGTCACCCGAGGGTTTTTCACAACCTGCCTTCTCAGAAATCTGAATAATTTTGAGACTGGAGAAGTCATTATAAGTTGCATTTTCAGTTGAATTTGGGGAAACCACTTGAAGCATTCGTTGTGTTGAACTATTTCAATTGCTTTTGTTTGATTTGTTTGACAGGTGAAGGTCTGTAAATTTTGACAATAAACCTGATTTGCAATGGGGGTTGAATAATTTTGATTGCAACTGTAGATAGATGATGTTCAGAGTTCAAGATATGCAAAATAATGTATTCATTATATATTAAGGCTAGTATATAATATGTTAATCATTACTTACTAATCTATTCTAGTCTAAGCAGCAAAGCATGTCCTGAAAACATACAGTTTGCTTGGACCTGGATGCGTCTTAGAGTTGCGACGCTATAAGGCTAGAAATAAAAAAGCAAAAACAAACAAACAAACAAACAAACAAACAAAAAAGCTGATTAGGTAGATTAAGTGTGGTAGAGGAAGGAAAACAAGAACACATCCAGAGCAGGGTTATTTCAGGATTTCAGGGCTGGGAGTTGATCTCCACAGCTTGTGTGTGTGTGTGTGTGTGTGTGTGTGTGTGTGTGTGTGTGTGTGTGTGTGTGTGTGTGTGTCCTGAGGCTGTTTTTTTAGCTTTTTTGAGGAGTGAGCGCTGCACTTTTGTCCCTGATAATCCCCAGACCCAGCTGCCAGTGGGCACACCCTGCCATGCACACACACACACACACACACACACACACACACACACACACACACACACACACACACACACACACACACACATGAGGACAGTCCATTGACATAATTATTACTGTAGATTATTAATGGCATGTCTGGGTGCCAGCAAAACAGGTAGCTCCAGGGTACCTGATTTGCTCCTGAGCTCAGGTTACTGTCTGTGTGGAGTTCCACACATTCTCCACGTGTCCATCTGGAGTTTTCTCCAGGTTCTCTGGTTTCCTTCAGCCTTCCAAAAGCATACTGATAGGCAAGCTGGCTATGCTAAACTGCACCCTGGTGTGATAGGCTCCGGATCCACCACAACCCTGATCTTTTACTTAAGATGAAGAACAGATGCATGAATAATGAATAGCTTAAAACTAACTAACTAAATAAATAAATAAACACCCTTTTTAAGTAAAAGCTGGAAAAAAATTCTTAGTGGGGTCCAGACCAGAAAATTGCTAGTAAGGACCAAAACCCCCATGGCACCTCCCCCTTTCCAACATACATGCAGTACACACACACAGCTCAAATTAACAGCCCTCATTCCTGATACCGTTCTTAGGTGAGCTCTGGGACATGAGTTATGATCTTGCAGCTTTACGATCTCTCGGCTTTGTCCTGTACCTCGTGTTCTTTTTCTTTTAACAGGTGTTTCACACCGAGACAGAGGATTTGTTCGAACTCAGTGCTTCTGAAAAGCAGCTCTATTCAGCACAGCCCTCTACCTCGAGGCGACATCAAACCCCTCATTAGAATTGAAAATAATAGAATTGTTATCAGCCATTGACTTGCTACAGTTAGAGCTGCACCGCCGGACGGGGGTGATTGTCTCACCGCAGCGACACGCCCCTTTTTCCCTTTTCTTTCATTTTGTTTTTCCATACCATTTTACTCACTCTCTCTTTTCGAACAATAAATCAGTTGCCTGTACTGGTGAAATATAATTATGCAATTAAAATCATTTCCAAAATAAGCGGAGATATATAAAAAAAAAAAAAAAAAAACACCTGCCGAACGCTAAAAAAAACAAAAAAAAAACAAGCGAGTGGCCTGGAGCGACGTGTGAATGAACGAATGGTGGGGCGGAAACCGATAGAAGATTCCGACTCTGCATGTCTGACACGGTTTTCTTATCGCTCACAGTAGCTGAATTTATCACTTTAACAACACTTCCTATGGTGAGGTAGAAATATCATTCCATTTTGAATCAGATTTTACTATATTGTATTCTACATTTTCTTACACGAATGTATGAACATCAAAGACGAAATCTTCACTGCAGCTCATAAATGAATTTAACTGGTTCATAAGATGAAGACACGATAGAAATCAGAGTTTAGGGACGTTTTAAGAACATCTTTTTACATACTGGTTGATAAGTAAGGAACAAAACACTTAGGGGCGTTCTGTTATAGGAAAATAATCAGTGTTGGGGTGCTGTGATATGGCCTGAAGTACATTATTTTCTATAACATCATGACATGAAGTGTCTAATTCCTCTTATACACGACAAATATCCAACAATTGCATTGTTTATTAAGTAAAGAACAACACATACAGTACTTTTTATCCGTTTGTAGTTACGTCTGAAACTACGTTGAACGTCTATCAAGTTCCTGCTAACACTATGACGGTCGTTCCTTAACCAGCCTCTTGTTTTTTTTTTTCTATATCTCAATGTTAATAGAATAAAAAAAGCAGCTTGTTATGGTCCTGAAAAAGCGCAAAAGAGCAAATAATGTCGGAAAACTTAAAGTTACAGCTTTTGTTATAAAAAGCACTGATACTGGAGACTCCTTTACCATATGAGCAATTGCATGACCATTAATGTTTAGTGTCCACCTTACGAGTACGTGTCCCTATGTCCCTAAGTTGCTCCTATAGAAACAATAACGTTGTTAGAACGTCAGAGCTGCTGTTCTAGAAAATTAGTCAACACCTCCTGACCAATCAGAATCGAGAATTCAACATCACTGCAGTACAATGATGCATTTGAGGTGAAGTTATAACTTGTAATTCAGCATCTATAACCAGCAAAGGCCAAAAAAAAAAAAAAAAAAAAAAACGCCCCCTCAACTTAAAATTTCAACTTGGGGTAGTCTTCTCAACTACCAGTTCCTTCCTTTGTTACGGACTGACGTCAAATCAACACTCACAATGTGAATAGTGTAAAGTACCACTTCTCAACATGTAACTGAGTTTATAGCAGTACTGGCTTTAAATCAGTTGATATCCAGACACAGTTCTTGGTTAAATCTATAACACTGACCGCACTAATCACTGTTTTGAGAAGGGAAGGTAACCATGGACATTAGAGGGCTAGCTATCGTTAGCGGGCTAGCTTGTTGCCAATGCTACTTGTTATTGTCCGTTGGTGTTGCTGTGCTGCAATTTCAGTCCAAAATGTTGAATAAATGTTTAAAGTAGAACAGCACCAGTAGCCACTCAGGCCTGGAACTGTAAAAGTGCTGGTAAAGTAGCTGTTTATGAGCTTTACGTGCTCTGGCAGAGCAAACAAAACACACACTTTTGTGGAGGCGTCCATGTTTTTTTTTTCCCACTCCGCACACCGAATGTCCCAGCATGGGAAATCACGTTATTACAACTTGCAAATTACCCTTTACAAGGCGCCAAGAACCCAGTATAAGGCTCTGTAGTGCGTGATGCAGTCCACTGTGATATACGTATTTGATTTAAATTTCTTTCAGCTGTTCAGCTGTAGACGTAAAATAGACGGCCTACCACCGGTCAGCATGCGGTCTTCACTTCTACTGAACAGACGTTTATAATCCGATAAAGACCTTGGGATGAGTGAAGAAAGGTCTTCATCATGATAACACGAGCCGACTTGTCTTGCTTTAATACGACTAGACATTTCAAAAGGACCTGACTTTATGAAGAAAAAAAACCTCCATCGACCCTGACGGACCCTCGGATAATAAAAACGTTGTGTGGATGTTTCAGTAGACTTCAAACCCTCAGAAATGTCCACTAAAAGCGTGTGTGTGTGTGTGTGGAGGAATGGCTGATGGAGACAGAGGGTCTAGAGCTGAGGGAAAGACGAGGGAGCCCCAAAACACTCCTCATGCCCACGAGCGTGTTTAGAAGGCTCTCATATTATTTTTTCCTACAGGGAGCAACTTGAAAGTGCCACGCTGCAAAAGGTCTCTTTCTCCATTCATACTGGTGTGTAAACACACACACACATACACACACATACATACACACACACACACACACACACACACACACACACACACAGACTCCAGCATGCAGAAGCATGGTGCAATCAAGAGGAAAAACTGAAATTCCAGCTGTGATGTACAACACAGAGGTGGGGGATGAGAGAAATATTTAGTTAGTGTATGTAACTTTCTTTTAATTTTTATTTTTTTTACTTTGCGTCAATGCACAAAACATTTTACACTTTTATTCTTTCTTTAATATACATAATTATTTCATTCAATTTACCTTACTTGATATTTTTATCTTTAATTTTTGAATATCTTTTTTTTTTATTTTTAAGTTAATATTAGACTTTCTTAAATTTTCATTTCATCTATAAATGTTGCAGTTATGTATATATTTATATTAAATAAATAAATATGAAAATAAATCATACCATAAGGGACCTTGTTTTACATAGTTAATGTAAATTCTTTATATTTCATGTTGCAATATTTGCATATAAAATTGTATCTACATTTTATTTTTTTAAATATGTCATTTTTAACATTTTTATTAATTTATATTGTATTGTTTTTATATTATGTTTTATTTTTTATTTTTGTATAAATTTCTGTTTTTTTTGTTTTGTTATTGTATTATTATTTATAAAATAATATAATTTTTATTATTATATAAAATATTATTACATGAATATTTTTATATAATTATATCATTATTTTTATCATTGTTTTTTTTTCTGGTTTATTATTGTATTATTTATATTTGAAATGTATGTGTATGTAAATGTAACATTTCTAAATATTATTGTAGATTTATATTTAATTTAAAAAATGTGAAAATAATGTCTGCCATAAATGATATATATATATATATATATATAAACATATATAAAGAAAATTCAACAGTGAAACTTATTCCGGAATTGTAATTCTTCTTCTTCTTGTTGTTCTTCTTCTTCTAGTTCTTCTTATTATTTTTATTATTATTATTATTATTATTCCGGTATTGTAATTATTTGTTGTTGTTGTTGTTGTTGCTGGTCTTGATGGATATAAAAGGTTATATTATGCTTTAAATGTAGTAAATGCTTATACTTAAAAAAAAAAAAAATAAATAAATAAATAAAATATATATATATATATATATATATATATATATAGTTTTTTTTTTATTAATAATATCAATTTTATTTTTTAAAATTAGCACTGGGAATCTGTGTGCAACAGTGTGATTATACATTATACAACATCCAGATATATATATATATATATGTATCTGGATGTTGTATAATGTATAATCACACTGTTGCACACAGATTCCCAGCGCTAATTTTAAAAAATAAAATTGATATTATTAATAAAAAATACACGTTTAACAAACATTTCTAAGAAAAATGTAATTTTTTTTTATCTGACAAACTCTACAGCAAATTGCAGTAACTCTCTCCACTGTTCTGTGCTGTCATTCGATGATGCAGCAGCAGAGCATTAAACAAATCAGATGTCATATTTCTCATTTTCCTGACAAAGAAAACAGAATTTCATACGGAAAAACACAGGCCCATGCTGCCTGGAAAGAGATGAAGGAGCGAAAACCTGAAAAATATCACGGTTATAAAACAAAGCTGTTTTTTTGCAGCCAGTTGGAACGAAGCATGTTGATAATCTTAAAACTGAGTGTTAAGCTGTCAGGTAAAGTGAGCCGGCGCTAAGACGCAGGAGTCATCTTTCTCCATATGCTATCACATATGCTAGCTTTCTCAGAGCAGCTGCTTCGCTAGTGCGTCGTCTGTCCTCGTGAGGATCAAACTGAGATCAGGAGGTAAATTAGAGAGAGTTCCACGTACGTGCGGATCGACAGAGACAGAAGGAAGTCGAGGAGAAAGGGTAATTAGAAGGCTGCCCGTATCTTTTATAGAGTCGTTAGCGGTTAGCAGCAGCAGGCGCACGGAGGCCTAAGAGGAAATTAGGCTTTTTCTCTGGTGTGTTATTGGGACACACAGATCTGCCGAGACCTAAACGGGGCCTGGACCAAAATCAGCCTCCTCTAATGACCGGGATCAAAGCTTCTTTAATGTGGAGCTGCGATGAAGGTGGGTAATTTGCATCTCCCCAGCGCTCCCGAGTGTAATTAAAACCTTCACTATTCCAGAAGCCCTGTCCTTGTGAGACCGGAGCGGTGGGTCAGGATGCGGATAAAGAAACTGTAGAAACTGTTCTGCAGGAATCTGTGCTGAAAAATGAACAGGTTTGGCTACAGAAGTAGAGTAGAGAAGTAGAGAAGAAAAAAAAAAAAAAATCAGTTCTTCTACTCTTGACAATGAAATTAGGTTACTGCTTCCAGTACATACTGTATGTAAGGAATAAAACACCACACGGGGTGCCGTTATTGGAAAATAACCAACAACAGGGTGCTGTGATGAAGCAGAGTAAATTTTTGACCGCACATACTATATCGTTTTACAGTAATGTTTTTTAACATGCCAATCGATAAGTAAGAAATAAAACACTTGGGCGTGTGCTGTTCTAGGAAAATAATCAATGACAGATTGTTGTGATGCAGCACGAAGCAAAGCAGAGTTACTCTAACTACCCTGAAATTGATTATTTTCCTATAACAGCATAATCCTGAAGTGTTTTATTCCTCTTATACCAGGGCGATTTCTATTATTTAGAACCGACACGTCATAATGTTTATCCATTTACAGTTACTTTTAATGTTGTTGAACGTCCACGAAACAAGTCACTCACGTTATAGCAGCTATAAACAGTCACTCCCTCACCAACCGTCCTGAAGATGTCGGAGTTTAACCTCTGAGCGCTGACACTGGAGACTCCTTCCAAAAATGATAACTATTAAACATCTCCTCACAAAAAACTTCAGTCAGATGAGTTTTTTTTTTTATCTGTTTATGTGGTGCATTTTCCAAACAAGTCCCTGTGTAAATTACAACAGAAACAGTAGCATATTCAACGTATTATTAACGTATTATATCAGAAACCTGTGATTTGAATTATAGACAGAACTACTTTCAGAGCTGAAAGAAAATGAGTCAACACTTTCTGACCAATCAGATTCGACGATTCAAGTTTACTAATACAATAATAACTGTCTGGAAAATAACTGCTGTATCCCTGCCTTTAATCACGCTGCTGTTTTCTGATTGTTCGTGCCGCTACAGTGACGTGGACGGGACGTGCTCCGTGTCTCACTTCCTCGTTTGTCCTCGCGCTTCTTTGCATTTGCAGAAACCGTCTTTGTAGCTCTCAGTTCAGCTTAATTTCATGTGAGGCCTGAATGGTTTCAATTCCACCGAGCAGCCTTTCATCTCTGCCATTTTTTTTTTTTTTTCTTTTCACCAGCGCTCTTTCTTCTACTCCTCACAAGCATGAATTCATTTGTGTCCATATGCGCGCACGCTTTGAACTCGCCTCGACTTCTTTCTGCACGATGGAGGAATAAAAACAAACATGTTCTCGAAGGCCTCGGTGGCAAATCTGCGTGTCACACTCGCGAGTCCTCCGAATTACGAACTACCTTCCTGTCAAAATCGCTGGAAGCGTGATCAAAGGCGGGTTTCTATCGAGTCGTGTGTTTTGGTGTTTGTAGCAGTTAAAGTGAGTCAACCGAATACACAATGTGTTATTAACTTTCTCCACCTATCTGCCTGTCTCGGGAAAGAAAGAAAGAAGAAAAAAAATAACCGGATGACGAGTAGTCGTGGAAAATGTGTGCAGACTAAACATAAACCTACGGCGCTGATGTTAGCCAGCCGTAGATGTTGACTTCACCACATGCCTTTTGGATTAGTGGAGCTCAACGGTATAGGTGGCAGTTATGAGTGTATGAGCAGGCAAGGTTATGAGTATACACACATCACTAATATCAACACTAGGGGTCCTGTCACTCTAAGCCAACACCCCCCCCCCCCCCACCATCTGACACTGTCTAGGTGGTACAGTCCAGGGGCTGCCATGCTCTTAAAACCTTCCCTGTGGTCCCTAGCTCGGCACGATCCCTCCCATGGCAGCCTCGGGGAACATAATTCTTACACAATTATCCATTTAGGTGAAGAGGACGTGGGCTAAACTGCAACACATGGAGCCCTCGGCCTGCAAACAAAGAACAAAAGGTGGCTGCTGGAAGCCCTCCACCTTTACCTCCATAAAATCTCCAGCCAAGCCAATGGTCTATGCAGAAGCCACAATCTCTCCCACTGTGTCTACACACACACACAAACACACACACACACACACACACACACACAGCACTAAAGACACATATACTGTAAAAGCCGGGCAGTGTGGAGACGAAGGAACAGTCTAACAACCAAAGATTGTACAATATCGCAATCATGCAAAAACAACTTAGTGCGTGTCGTGTTCAAAACATAGTGTGAAGTCCTGTTATAGGAAAATAATCAGCGATGGTGTGTTTCAGCCAGAAACCAGAAAATGCAAAGTCCTCTGTCCTGAAGACTTTCCAGTGTTATGTCTTACTCTACTGACTGTTACAAAGCACTGACACATGGACACAATCCTTCTAAAAATCATAAATAAACATTTCCTTACAGAAAACTTCACAAGATCAGCAATTATATATATATATATATATATATATATATATATTTTGTTAATTAATTTGCACTTAAAAAAGTCTTTATTACTAGGATTATGTGGCATGTCCTCCTTACAGCTCCCCATGTAAGTCGTTACTATAGAAACAATAACGTATTACAATGCGAACGCTACCCTAAACCTGTATTCGATTTTCAGCTCACTGACCCCTTCTGATCCTTCAGATTAATGAAGGTGATTAATCATCAGTGATTTAACACTACTGTGGGATGAGAACAAAATACAGCAGTGTTTGGCTGTAAAAAGGAAGTCGAGTTGTGAGAGAGAGTAGACAGAAAACAGGCAGCGAAATCCAGAACAGTGAGTCACATCCAGATAAAGAATCATCTCAGCGTCAGAATCACATTAAAGAAAAAAGAAGAAAAAGGCAGAATAATCCTAGCATTAATGATAGTATCAAGTGTTAAAAAAGGTTAATCAGGGATTTTCCCTGACAGAACAAAAGCAGAGGTTTTGCTGCTGGTGTTGGAAATTACCTGGCAACAATCTGTGTCAGAAAAGATAACAAGATAAATAAAAAAAAAAAAAAATAAATAAATATATATATATATATATATATATATATATATATATATATATATATATATATATATATATATATATATATATATATATATATATATATACATATATATATATATATATATATATATATGTATATATATATATATATATATATACATATATATATATATATATATACATATATATATATATATATATATATATATATATATATATATATATATATATATATAAACATTTATAGTGTGGGTTACATAGGTTTTTGAAAATAGTTATTAAGGAGAAACAGATGACACCTACACTATAATGTGAAAATTTGAGAAACCTAAATAAAGCACTAATATACATTATTAAGTAAAAAATTTGAGTACTGTAGTACTGGTGTTACACCAAAAAAAAACAAACAAAAAAAAAAAAAACAGCAATTGTGTTTGCATTTTACAAAATATTTAAGCCTTTTACATCCATATTTATTTATTTATTTATTTATTTATTTATTTAACACACTCACAGAGCACTTTATTAGGAACACATGTATACCTACTCATTCACGCAATTATCTAATCAGCCAATCATGTGGCAGCAGTGCAATGCATAAAATCATGCAGATATGGGCCAGGAGCTTCGGGTGATGTTCGCATCAACCATCAGAATGCAGCAAAAAATGTGATCTCAGTGATTTTGATCATGGCATGATTGTTGGTAGCAGACGGGCTGGTTTGAGTATTTCTATATCTGCTGATCTCGTTGAATTTTGACTGTAGAATCTGTAGAGTTTACTCAGAATGTTGCAATAAAGAAAAAAAAAAAAACATCCAGTGAGTGGCGGTTCTCCAGACGGACACCCCTTGTTGATGAGAATGGCCAGACTGGTTGACAGGCTGCAGTGACTCAGATAACCACTCTGTACAGAGTAACGTGAGATTCTCAGTCTGAAAGTCCGCCTGGAACTGTGTGATGTGATCATATCAACATGGACCAGAATCTCAAAGGAATGTTTCCATCATCTTGTGGAATCCATGCCATGAAGCACTGAGGCTGTTTTGAGAGAAAGGGAGGCTCTGACCAGTATTAGTGCAGTGTTCCTAATAAAGTTAAGTTAGCTAAGTGAGTGTAAATATATATTTTAATTATTAATGGATTTTTATCTCTGAGCTGCTGAACAACCTTTTCTCATCAGTAGTTCCATGTGCTAATAATGAAAGCCTATTTTTGGGGGGATATTTGAGGGGATAATTTGGGGGATAGTTGAAGACATAACCTACTGAGTATGTTATCACTGTGTTGCTGAACCGCTGAACAGATGATCTGGGTCAATAAGTCATCGCTTGCACAACAGAGAACTGAATTAAATACATGAATAAATGAAGGGATGGAAGAGTTATCTGTATCATTCATTCATTCATCTTTAGTAAGTGTTTTATCCTGGTCAGGACTGTGGTGGATCTGGAGTCCCAGGAACACTGGTCTTGATGTGGGAATACATCCTGGATGGGATGTCAGTCAATCTCAAGGCACCATTCACACACACATTCACACACTTGTTCACATCTAAGGGAAATTTCCAGTGATAATATGGTGAGCTAAAATGATATCCAGGAGGATAAAGCCTGGTACAGTAGCAGAAAAAAGTTTAAACAAGATCATGAATCCTTGAGCTTGTATATGTGGCTTCAGAAAATATTCATTGTAGAGGTGCCATGAGTTTGGAAACCAGCCAATCTACATACTGGTATGTTTTTTGGGAAGGTGGGAAGAGACTGAAGAACCCAGAGGAAACCCACATGGTCAGTAACTTAAGGTCAGGAACGGTGAGGAAACAATGCTAAACACTGCAGCAGCATGCCATCCACAGTAAGTACATGTTGAGTCATTTAAAACGAAATTTCTATAAAATTGTAAGAGATGGCCAGGGTTAAGGAGACATTAAGTACTCATCGGGGCATGGAGGTTAAAGAAACTGCAAATTTTGTACTGGACCTGTTGTGTGGGTTTGTAAGGTTTAAGGTTCTGAACTAGCTTGTACACAGCTTGTAGGTTCAAATCCCAGGACTGTCAAAAAGCACGGCCTCGTTGAAAAAAAGCACCAAAATGATAAATGTAATAAATATAGGTTAAGGTTAAAATAAGGATAAGTGTTCTCCATCTAGCTAGCGCAGCACAATAACACTCTTAGCAGCCTTTCAAATAGAAAGGAATTCAAAATCCAGGAGATTGGAGGAAGGTCTGGGTGCTCTTGGACATTGCAGATTTAACGACTTGGTGATTGATTCATCCCTGAGCTCCATAGGAAGCTGAAAATGGACGGCAAGGAGGTCAGCAAGCTTCTAGAGGTCAAATGTTCCCTCTTGAGTCCATGCTAACTATCATAAACATTCTTTGCTAAGCAGCAATTTGTTTATGGTATGAGGATGTAACAACACATGGTGGGCCATGGTCTTATAGGAAAACATTCCACATCTGGATTACCAAACTGGAGTGAATTATTTTCTTATAACGACATGACCCAAAGTGTTTTATTTCACTTATACCACAGCAGTTTGTCAACTATTACAAGTTTGATGGATTAATAAACGTGTCAGACTATTCCTTCACCAGTCTCACTTTCTTCTCTCTCTTGACATTAATAAACGAGTGTACACTCCTCTGTCCTGAAGATTTACCCATGACTGTTACAAAACACTGACACTGGAGACTCCTTCCACAAATGTTACTTAAACTTTTCCTAACAGAAAGCTTCGCATGTCAAGGAATATACATTTTACTTTCTTTAGAAACTATAAGGCATTAGAACGAGCATGTTAATATAAACCTATTTATGTTACGGTCAAAACTTCTGTCAGAGTTGCTGTTAAAATTGTAGAAAATTAATCAGCACCTGCTGATTTGAGAATTCAGCCACACTTTGGTTTTAAAAGCTAGAGAAAAGATAAAGAACATCTGGAACTGGAACCACAACACTACGTATTGTACTGCACATATGTGGAATTATAACACAGGTTAACAGCTTCATTATAAAATCAGACACACAGCTGGAACGCTGTGATACCACTCATTTCCATTTCGTAGCCATGGGGCTTTTGTGCTTGTGTATTATTGGTTTATAGAATAACATGTTTCTGTTTACACTTGCACCCAGCCAGCAAAATGGCAAGACGAGACAGAGGCTTTTGTAAACCGCGGACAGAATGTGGGATTCAGTTACGGCCATTATCTCACTCTGGCTGAGCACCAAGAGATTTTACCAAACCAGGCACAATAGGGAAATATTATCATATAAAAGTTCAAGTTACATGTTTTTTTTTTTTTGTTTTTTTTGAGAAGCTTAATGCACATATTTGTTGTGGCTGCTGTTATTAAAAATGGAGGTGAACAAACAAGAGTTCTGCCCCTGCATGTACAGGAAAGGAAATCTCAAACAGATAAGAGCCCATGACAAGTGCTATTGAATGTCACCGAATTCCTCCGTCCTGATTTAATCGGACTCGGAGCGGACTTGCCCCGCTGCATTTCGTACACAGACGTCAATTTGCATGAAATGTCAGCTTCAAAGGAGGCGTGTGAACAGACCACCTGCTCACAAATGATCTGAGATTCACATCTCCCGAGAAATGGAGATTCTCCTTTTAACTCTCAGGTAAGAGAAGGTTCTTTACAGTGATGCCATTAAAGAACGCTTTTCGCTGATTTTGACCGACGGTTCTTCAAGAATTTTTGAGAACTAAAAGAAATCCCGATCATGAATGCAAACAACAATAAAAAACAAACTGCTCTTTAACAAGAACAATTTAATAACAAATTGTTCGTTAAAGAATCCAATGGACCAAATTTACAGTAGTTCCTCTAAAGGAGTGTTTGTGGAACCTTAATTTTTCCTGCCTCAGATCATCTTTTGGAAATTTTATAGCAATACACTTTATGCTCAAATTATAACACAGAGCTGTCCGATTCTTGATTCTGATTGGTCAGAATGTGTTGATTAATTTTCTATAACAGCAGCTCTGATAGTATCGCAGCTGCAAATCATAACTTTATAGGAATGCGCTCGTTCGAATATGTTAGCGTTTCTATAGTAACAACTCATTCATAGGGACAGAAGACATTTATGTAACATTTATGGAAGGAGTCTCCAGTGTCAGTGCTTAAAAAAAGCAAACTAGCCATTCTGACTCGGACATTATGTTTCACATGATGCCATTGTTCTTGTGGTTGTTGTGGCTTTAAATACTGAACTTTGTGTGTGTGTGGGGGGGGGGGGATGGGGGATGATGATGATGATGATACACCATGCCATGGCTGAACCTCCGGCCAAAGCGCATCTCTAATGCATTGCAGTCTTTCCCTCCTCACACACACTCCAACCTCAGCTTCTAATGCGCCCTTTGTTTCCGAGCCTGTCGTTTATTACAGTTAATGACTCCAGTAAACACGGGAAGTGTAATCCAGCGGGAGCCATGTGCCATAACTCTGAGTTCCACAGTCCTCTCAGGGAGGGAACAGGAAAGCTGCAGGAGGCCATGACACCCCACACAGGAGGCCCAAAACAAACACAAAGGATAGGTGGAGGCGGGGCTTACACAATGCCCAGCCAATTACACGACACCAGTAGTGAGAGGAGTAATGGCTGGACATGGTGGAAGGGCCGCGGGGCTCGCTGTGGCTCCTCTCGGTCCCAAACACACACTGGGCTGGGGCAGATTTACTGCTGTAGCGGTGGCAGATCGTGCGTGTGTGTGTGTGTGTGTGTGTGTGTGTGTGTGTGTGTGTGTGTGTGTGTGTGTGTGTGTGTGTGTGTGTGTGTGTGTGTGTGTGTGTGTGTTGTGCATGGAGAGATTGGGATGAAAACCCCACAGTGCAGTCTCCAGACAGCAAAAAGCAGAGCACACACTCTGACCACGGTCAATATACACAATCAACACGCCTTTCACAAAGTACACACACCAAACAAGCAGTCAAAAGCATACACATACACACAATGCCTCCTAGCAAACACACCAAACAACATCCTTTTAACACACTTTCAACAACCTCCCACCAAATACACACACTAAACAACAAACCACACAACAGACATGATACTCAAACACTCTTAATACTCACCCCCAAACACAAACATTTACTACACACCAAATTCTTTACTTTCAACAACCTCCGTGTACACCACACACACCAAACACCATTCTAGTAAACATACCATCTCGACAACCTCCCATGAAACACACATCAACACACAACAAGACAACAATCAACAACCTCTCAGTAATGACACACACTGAACAATCTTCCCTCTATCTGTTTTCTTCCCTTTCCAGTCAGAAGTGGCATTATTTCTCAGCTTGTCAGAGTTTGTTGGGATAAAATGATGAACAGCGTATTTGTTTACACAGCTCGTAAACAACGGCAGGTATCATGGGTTGGAAAGAGCGAGGTGAAGAAGTCCTTCTTTGTTCTACGCCTTCGTAATACAACATTGCGTCAGACCAACACAGTACTTCTCACAACCACAGCTGGCTCCTTTCCTTTATCGTTTTATGTTGCATACATGAACTCGTGCACTTTGAGTGGTGTGCTATTAAACACGATAACTTCCTGTGCCACAATCACTCTTTTGTGAGCTGCATTGCGACTGAAGGCTCCTGTGTGGCAGCTGTGGGATTGGACAGAAACACCATTTTGAAATGGAGCAGGTTTTGATTAAGCTTGAATGACGGCTGCAGGCAAGGAGCAGAAAAACAAGAACATTATATTATACTAGGAGAGGAAACACACAGTCATCATACAATCACATGCACACACTAGGCTAACACAATGATACTCTCTGTATTTGTATCTCTTCATTGCTTGAAATATTTGTATCTTTCTGAAGTGGGAGTTAAATCTGAAGTGGGAGTGACCTAAACCTTTCTGGAAATGCTGGAAAGTTCATAATTGGCTTTTGACGGTTTTTTTTTCAGCCTACAACGCATGTCTTTGGACTGGGGGAGGAAACCGGAGTACCCAGAGGAAACCCCTGAAGCACAGGGAGATCATGCAAACTCCACTCACACAGGGCGGAGGTGGGATTCGAACCCCCAGCCCCGGAGGTGCGAGGCAAATGTCTATTTCGCAAAATATAAACAAACTAGTAGCCTAATTTAAAGCAACACATTCCTGACCAGGCAGTAACTAAGGATGACCGAATGAATGCTGTAAACGCAACGACTCATATTCACGTCAATGAACGTGGTCTTTTTTTTCTCTCGTGAGCTTCATATCTGACTTCTTGCTCGTCCGCATGAAAGCAAAACCTCCTGCTTGGTTAACTTTTTTTGCTATATTCCTAGTCTCTTGTTGCACACCTCTAATCTCGACATGATGCCCTGTGAATCAAGCTTCATATTTGTTTATATCTGTATTTGTATTCATTTGGAACACATTATCTGTTCATTCCGAATAATGTATTCGTATTTGGTTATGCCATGTGCATCCCTTACCAATGACAGTGAGGGTGAAGTTGAGGGACACACTGCCGAAGCCATTGGCTGCCTGGCACACATAGATGCCAGCGTCTTTGGCTTCCACGTTCTTGATCTTGAGGCCGTGGTGCAGAATGCGGTAACGGCTCCAGCCAGCATTGACATTTCGACCGTCCTTCGTCCAGAGCAGAAGGGGCGGAGGGTTACCTTCGACGGGGCATGGCAGCCGGACATTACGACCCAGCTGCGCGATCTGCCTCTCCTCCACCACACTGCTCACCCACGGTGGTCCTAGAGTCAAAAGAAATGGGGCAACTGTCAAAGTCAAACAAAATAATAACACTGTTACCAAATGTTTATCTCAAAAGCATCAGTGATGAGTACGGGGTCAACTAAGTTCTGGAACCCCTGAAAGCGTCTTGCTTAGGCCCCAACAGTGGCTTTTTTTTACAGTCCTGAGATCTGAACTCTGAACACAGAACCCGTCAGTGAATGGAAACAAGCGAGTCACGAAAGGCAGCGACTGTAATAACCATGCTAATGGCTGGCTTCCGTGCCTTGTTAGTGGTGTTTGTATTTCAGCCCAAACCAGCCCTCTAACCATAAATGAATGTCAGACTAAATGCACCTTAATAGGTCAAGATGGCTCTGTTATACTTTTGTGTTTGCCTGCAAACGCAATGTCTGGGTAAGGTTAAGAACACATCCACAAAGACCTAGCCTACTGCCTGGCAGCCTACTGAATAATTTTCATGTGTACTGAGTTTAATTCACATCAGACAAGACTGTTCTTTTGTCATTTTTTCAAGGTGATTTAGGCATGCAACGAGAGTACGGAAGCCAGAGAGGTACAAAGACCTTGGTGAAAGAAATATGTGGAAAATGAAACAGAGGTTCAGAACCAGGCTACGATGTCGATCTTGTCCTTTCACAACTCCTAAAACAAGCTGTAGATCCGAGTTTTAAGCTTTAAAAATCCCAAATTTAGCAGCACATTCTGAGAATTAATAAGAGTTCCTCGAGTCAGAGCACTTTAGCGTATGGTTCTGTCTGGTTTTCATGGCCTTGCTGTGCACAAGGCCCTTTTCATCCACTTTCTCTCAGCCTGCTAGTGGAGACTCCCATGAGGACCAGCTTTCCATTTCCTTTGGCCCACTTCAGCTGATTCACTCTCATTCATGCCTGGCACAGTCACATCCTGTTGCCTGCTTGAGAAACTACCCCAGCAACCAAAGATGATGGAAATTGGAAAAAAAAAAAAAAAACTGTCAAATTTCCCAAATTATTTTCATTTTCCTTCAGCTCCCTCGGAATTTTCTTACTGGAGGGAAGCGTTTTCACCTGAAACCATTGGTCACCTTCCAGGAACATGCCATGTGGGCCGCGTGAGAGAAAGAGGTTGTTTTGGTGCTGGGATTAAATTACGAATGTTTCACAAAGACGTCCTTAAGAATATTTTATATATATATATATATATATATATATATATATATATATATATATATATATATAAAATAAAAAATCATCTCTCCAAATACTGCAAGGATAGATGGTTAAAAAACACAACAGATGTGGCAGAGACTGAAAAGGAAACATCATCGTTCAGCCAACGTGACAATTTGAAGCACTATGTAGGTTAATAAATGTTAACAAGAGGGTTTGGCCCATAATGAAGATCTAATATTATTTCTTCTTTATTTTATATCAATGTGTGTTTTATTATCAGGCCCACACGACGAGAGGAGGGTTCTTATGCACTAAGTGGGTGAGATTTTAATAGTGCAAAAGTTTGCACCCCCCCCCCCACCCATGGTTTCTGGATGAAAGATGGAAAATGAACCCTGTTTTAGAATTTACCTCCCAAAAGAAAAAAGGCAAAAGAATCAGGAAAATAGTTTGAGAAAGAAGGCAGTGTTTGACATCTGGTAAAAGCGATGTCAGGAAGAATGGCAAAGTGCGGGTCATCAAGGTGGAGTTAGAAATCTATTCAGAGTACGTGAAAGTGGTTAGAGTTAGATATCAAGCAAACAGTGTGCGTATACACATTTTTACAACATATACCAGATTTAAAAACAGAGATGCAAACTTAAAACACACAATTTGACCCATTTTGTTCCTTAGGATGGTGAAGAAACATCTGTAAAAACCCAACATGCAAAAAGTCTCTCTGCTGTAAACTGAATTTCTTTGTCTTCTTTTATTTTCTCCTAAGGGTATGCAAACTTTTTCACTCAGCTGTATGTATTTTAAGTTTGCTGAGTTGCTAAACTGGAACAGACACAATACACCAGTAAAAATCCAAGTGCAATTCTTTGGTTAAGCCTCTGGAGTACTCTTGAAAGGTCTATGTGGAACTCTGAATCAGAGTGTTTTCCTATCAAAAGGAGCCTAAGAACACGTAATTATCCAATGAACCCTTGAAGAACACGTTTTCATTTTTCTAATCGTCACAAAGTAAACTAATAATGGGAGAAAAAAACAAACAAAAAAACAATGGAGAACATCCAATCAACTACTTGTTACTATACCTTCTTAATTTCACACTTTTAATCAATTGTATGCTTTTTTGCTGTTAATTACTGTAAAATATTGAACATTTATTTTTTGTTTAAAGAAATACTCTTCCACTGAGTTTCACATTCAACTTCCTATATTTTCTATGTAAATAATAAATCACTTGGAGTCGTGTTACCAAGCTGAAGTTGGTTATTTTCCAGTAACCGCACATTTTGAAGTGTTTTATTTAGCTATAAAGTCGCTCTCTCACGGCCTCTCTTTTTTTCCTCCATTTTAAAGTCAATAAGACAAAAATAATTTATTGTCATGTTACCGAGCAATCCAGCGTAAATTTCTCACTTCTGAAGACCGGTGGAAAACTTCCTGACTGTTACAAAGTGCTGACACTGGAGACTCCTTCCATAAATGTTAAACCTTTATGGAATAAATGATAAAGTCCCATGTGTGTGTTTGTTCTACAGAAATGATAACCTATTAGAATGAGTGCATAAATATAAACCTATAACAGAAATCTAATCAACACCTTCTGACCAGTCAGAGTTGAGAATCCGACAGTGCCGTGGTATAAAGTAATTTAAGTGACATTGAAAAAAAAAAAAAAAGAAAGCACTGCAGCAGAGTCATGGGTGACGGATATAAAGTGATATAAAGATATAAAGTCTCTCTCAACCATACAAGGTGTGTGTTTATTATGTAAGGGGCCCACTTTGAAGCTGCTCAAGGAGATCAGCACTATTTATACAGCCTCTATACTGAAAACCAAATCATACACACCCATAGTGATGACCAAACACACAGCTGATGCACTACAAGCACACACATGTTGCTCTGTATATACACCATGCCTGGGTGTGTTTCCATTCTAAAGGTTCTTGAATCTGGAAATGATGGACATTTTAAGAAGCGAAAGGACAAGTGAGTGTGAGTTAAACACACAGTCATGGAGAGCTTGGAACACACACTTGCTACTTTGTCATCATGTTTATTGCATTCTCTCTAGTTAACCTTTTTCCCGCCACAAAAAAAAAGTTGCTGCTTGGTGGATCATTCTTTAATAAATAAAAACAAAATGCAATCATCGCCAAATTGCTGTGGTGTAAGAGGAATAAAACAAACTTCAGGATGTGCTGTTATATAAAAAAGAATTAACTTCAGGGTGGTACCCGTAACTGTACCATGGCAAACCACCTCACACCACCATGTTGTTGATTATTTTCCTATAACAGCATGCCCCCCTGTGTGTTTTATTTATCCCAACACCTCCACATTTCATTACATTACACAGATTTTGGTTTCGAAGGACGAATTTGTATTTCATTAATGTTTCAGTTTCATCGTCATAAAAACGTTGATGAGCATCTTCATTTTCATCAACAAATTTCCCACTAATCTTGTGGGTCGGTGTAGGAACACAAGCGAATCAGAATGGCCGAGGAGCCACAAATCCTTTCACAGGACACCATATTCGTTTAGGAGTGGTAGTGGGGGCAGTGGTAGCTCCGTGGTTAAGGTGTTGGACTACTGATCGGAGGGTTGTAAGTTCAAATCCCAGCACTACCAAGCCGCCACTGTTTGGCCCTTGAGCAAGGCCCTTAACCCTCGATTACTCAGATGTATAAATGCAAGTTGCTCTGGATAAGGGTGTCTGCCAAATGCCGTAAATGTAGGAGAGCTGAAAGTGATGTCAGATTTATCTTCTCTGTCATTCTCACATGGGTTATTCATTTCTGAAAAGGCTTTCCATGGTCTTTTATCTCAGTTTGCTGCCGTAGTGCTTTACAGAAAAAGGGATAGTGTATAGTAGTCCATGTGTATTACAAACTCACGATGCTCTGAATACACAAACCGACAGATTTATGTGCTGGTGTTGTCTTTTTCACTCTTTCATTGGAAATGTAGTGTAGATTTACAAAAGGAGACACACAGAAGACTTGCGTACTGTCACTTTTAATTTAAAGCTGTCTTAGACGTAGGTGTGTGTGTGTGTGTGTGTGTGTGAGTATGTGGGGAGCGAGAAACTGAGAGGCTTCCATATGGGCACAGGCATATGCACTACCAGATATCACTTAAAAGCTACCCAGCATGTCTGTCCCAGCCAGCCGTCTTTGTTTCAGACATCTTGATATGAGCTCTTGATTTTTAGGGAGGATTTATGGACACGAGGCTCCCAGACTGCAGAGCTTTGAAGGCCAAGCAGCCTCAAAACCATCATGCTGGTGTCCCAGAGCGAGCTTCAAAAAGCCTGACAGCACGTTGCTCGGATAAACGATAATGATGGAGGAAGTGGCACGGCCATCAAACACGTGCCGGGCAGGCTGAGAGGGGAAGAGGGTGTGTGACAGAGAGAGAGAGAGAGAGAGAGAGAGAGAGAGAGAGAGATGGGGAGAGTGTGTCTATGATGGTAGAACCCTTCAGTCAAGCTACACCGCAGCTGCTGGAAATCTGCTCAGCAGAAACTGTGACTAAACACGGATTTTAAAGGATCTGCGGTTATACGGCAACAAACTGGTGACCCTGCCACCTGCTTCGCTATAAAATTGAAAGAAGTGGTTTTAAAAAATGTAATTTCCACCCGAATTTATAGACTAAACGTGAGAACCGATAGTCATTAAGCTTAAAAATATATACTTGGCCTAAATATTGGCTAGTGATGAGGTAAAAGTTTGCTCTTAAACATGAAAATGAGCTGCAGGCTCCTAAAAAGGGTTCCTTAAAGGCTCCTTGATTTTGGCTAACTGTTCTAGTTTTCCAAAGGTGAACTTTTTTTTCTAAATAAGGGAAACCCATAGGGGATGTTTTACATAGAACCTATAAAGGTTCCCCCAGATGGACAAACGGTTGTAGTTTTCCAACAAACTGGTGAACCTGCTACCTTCTTTGCTCTTAAAAGTTATATTTGCCCTAAAAGTTCCTTATATCGGCTGGTGATAAGTTAAAATGCTTGCTCATAATTATCAACATAAACTGCAGGCTCTTAAAACAAGGTTCTTTAAAAGTTCCTTGGATAATTAATGCTTCTACTTTCTGAGAAGTAAACCCATAGGAGAGTTCCTCAGGTGGACAGACTGAAGAATGGTTCTGGTTTTCCAAAGGGGAACCTTTTTAGAAACCACCTTTTAAAGTGTTCTACATGGTTCCTCCAGGTAGAACATTTTAGCATGTTTGCATTGAAATTAATTTAGTTATGTTCCCTGCTCCATATGTAGCAGCTTTACAGGTTCTTCGTTCTGTCTCTCCAGGGTACCCTAAGAGATTCTATGAAGAATCCAACAACAGAGTTTCCTTTTAACCTAAACTTGAAAGGAAAACCAACCTTAGAAAGCTAGAACCCTTAATCAATCCTAGTGGTTTGTAGTGATAATTCTTGATATTTCTCGTTTACCCGCTCTAGACACAGATTGTGAAATGATTTTGCAGGTAATCTTTAGAAAGATATGAACAAATACTTTCAAGGTGTCTTCACTGACCATGTCCTTTAGATCATTTGGACATTTAAGACCAACAGTTGATGGGAACAAGTGGAAAGCCGGCACACTGCATAATCTAGTAGAAAATCCTGTCCATGATGGAAAACGTACCTTTCTTTACAGAAAGCTGTATACATTTTTTCTTTTCATGATATGTGTCAGCTGCACATTGGCATAGCAGGAATGCTTCCACTACTACTTCCTATGCAGAAGAAACTGAGATAACGCATCGGCCAATCAGAAGCCATGGCTCGGTAGGTCATCTCAAGCTTGATCTCATGGCATCACATGATTGAGTAGCGTCACTCTTCTCCTCCCCTTGGCTCCAAAATAGCTGTACACAGTAGGATTGTGTTTATTTTCAGTGATACATCAGTTAGACCAAACATGGCTCATGGCTTTGGTATGTGGCTCCTTTATCTCAGGGTGATAATGCCGACAACTGATGCCTGTGATTGTTTGCACTGATGCTCAGGCTATGAATCTCAGCATGGGGTCAAGGCTTGGTAAACATGCAAGCCTCAACCTCTCCTGGCACACAAAGCCCATGAGTTCTCCCTACACATCTCTGCATGTTTATTTCTGAGGACCTTAATCAGATCTGCCATTGGAGCCAAGACACTTGATTAACCCTGTGCGAGCACAATGCTAATTGCAGATGGAACTGGAACTTTAAAAAAAACACAAAGAGATCAGTTCAGAAGAATGTTTGAATGCTCAATGGTCAGTGATGCTGATCACATGACCATATACGGGGGAAAAAAAGGTTCCATCTAGAACTCTAAAGCATACTTTGGTTTATGCCTTTGAGGGATGCACTCTTAAAAAACTATTATCTCTCTGGGGTACCCTTAAAGGTTCTATGTAGAACTCTACAATACAGTCTTTATCCAATAAACCTTAAAGATCACTTCAAGAAGTTTTTTTTTTTTTTCTTTCTTCTAAGATTGTATATATTAACTGGGTAAGTGTGTGCTACAAAACACCAAATGATTGGTCATTATTTTATACCTAGAACCTGAACATACCAAGACAGTTTAGCTAAATGGTAAATGCCTGGGGTTCTATGTGTTAAGAATAATAATAAGAAGAATTGACAATTAAGGTCTCTTAGCTTTCTAAAGGGGCTCTACTCTACTCTTTCAGCCTCTCTGAAAGGGAAAGCCTCTGTTGTAGGTTTCTACATAGAACCTGTAAGGGTTCCCTGACTGAGACAAAGAAGGTACAGATTGAGAGACCTATAGAACTATATTCTAAGTTGAACCTTTCATTTGATTTTATTTTTCTAAAAATGCATGTCAGGGTACTTATCCTGACCTTAGGAGCCTTAAGAATGATTTACCTGTACTTCTGGGCAGAAACTTGCTATAAATGTTTCAGTATAAAACCCTACAATAAAGAGACTAAGAATGAAGAACCCTAAAAAAAAAAAAGTACTAAGTAGGCTTGGCACAAGACGATAACCACATGAATTTACGCAGTCAGTACATACACTCTTAGAAAAAAGTTCCTTAAGGCTTCTTTAAGGGATCATTGGATAACTAAGGGTTCTTAGCCATCACAAAAGTGTTCTATTTGGAACTTTTTCTGATAAGAAAACACCTTGTTGAAGACTTTTACATAGAACCAGTAAGGGATCCCCCCAAGGGCCAATCATTGAAGGTACATTTTGTTTAAAGTGTAGAACCCATTTATAAAGCCATAATAATGTAAAATTATATATATATATATATATATATATATATATATATATATATATATATATATATATATATATATATATATATATATATATATATATATATATTCCCATACGTTCTTCACTTTGTACTTCTTGAGGAACTCCTAGAAGATGTATAATCCTACAAGAGACTGTTCTTAGCATCCACAAAAAGTTCCTACTTGGAACCCTTTCTGACAAGAAAGCACTTTATTGTAGGGTTCTACATAAAACATTTAAGGGTTCCCCCAGAACCACTGCACAATCAAAGAACCATTAAGGGTTTAAAATGTTTTAAGAGACTAGAACTCCATTGGAAAGCTAGAACTATTAGATTCCTAGAAACAAATCCTACACCAGAGTGTTTTCCTCATACAGCAGGTTTCAAGTGAAAGTTTTCTGGAGCTAAGGACTTCCCAAAGAATCCTTGAGGAACCCTTTTTCTTAGAATGTCCACATCCAGCGAACCCTTGAGGAACTTTTTTTTTCTAACAGTGTAGTTGTCTCGGAGCAAACTGAGACACCAGACTGAAGCCACAATTGTGATGGATCTCAGCTTGACAACTGGAACAGTGAAACCTGAAGCTCTCGAGATCTCCTTTCAATGCCAGCTGCCTTTGTTCGTGACTTATGGAGAGGTGACTGAGGGAGTGTGTGTGCTGGATTGAGGGAGTGTGTGTGCTGGATTGAGGGAGTGTGTGTGCTGGACTGAATCACGGTAACTCTGACTGGCCTTGTTATTGCTCAGCATTTCAGACCTGCTGCTGTGAAATACTAAACCTGTGAGCCACTCCAGCATAGGATAGCACCTATATACCTTCCTCCTGCAGACCACCAGGGGTTGGACCACAGGGGAAAGTCCTAGTGTGCCAATCTGGCCTCATAAACGCACCCACCGCCTGGCAGGAGCACAAGATAATTCCGGCTAACTGGAGCTCCAGCAGAGTAATGAGCACCTGTTTATTAAGAGTATTATTTGTGGGGAAAAAAAAAGAAAAAAAAGCTGAGCCCACGGAGATCACACGCAACCTTTATATTCCTGATTTGCTCCTTTTGTGCGTTCTATCTCCCTCTGTAATCATTTTATTCACTTTATATCTCCATCCTTTTGTGTCTCTGCTGAATGTTTGTGTCTTGAACCATTTCTTCAGTTGTGTCTTTGCCTGTCAGAGCAAGACTGCGCAAAGCAGAAAACACATGCTATGCTTCATCCTCCTTTTAAGCTGTAAGGCTTCATTTTTTAAAAGGCTTTTAGATTCCTTACTCCTCTCTCAGTCTGACCTAAAGCAATGACCCAGAAGTCCATCATCAGTGACCCAAGAAGAGTGGACCCAAGCTGCACTTAGAGAAATACGAAAACGAAAAAGGGTTGATTTTGTTGAGCTCTGTGATTCCAGAGCTCTGAAAAAACATGTCAGTTGAACAAATACACACACTGGGGATGTTCAGAAGCATTGTGGTGGCAAAATCGCGTCTTTCAGAGCTGACGTCGCAAGCGGCGGAGGCTGGTTAGCTTGGACAGCTGTAATCCTCTCTGTGAATTGCTGAGTAATCCCACCTGTAAAAGGCAAGACAAAAGGAGAGCTGGAGGAGCAGCCCGAGAGCTTCCCACACCCAGAGAAGTGATCCAGGAGAACATCGCTCCGACAGGAAAGGGCTGAAAAAATGGAGGAATAGTGGCAATCTTTCTTTTTCACAACACATTGCCTTGCTTCCACCTGTGCAAACACTCCACCCGACCACAAGCAACAAGCGTACGAGTGGATCACACTCACATGACGGGATGCCGCCGAACTCCCGGAGCTATTCATGCTCTCTAACATTGAACTGATAAAAAGGAAAGGGAAAAAAAGAAAAAAGTTCAAAGGCTCGGCGCTCTCCTTTATGTTTTAATGCCTCCTCCATAAATACCGACACTTCTCAAATAGCTGCGTCGGAGTGATGCCGCACGAGAGCAAGCGCAGCTCATTAAGCGCCTTGTTTACCCGAGGTACTGCAGGCTGAAATACTGCGGCCCGGCCTTTTGATAAAGTGAGCTGTTTCGGGCAGATCGGTACTACAAAGGCGAGCCCGGGCCCATCAAAACACGAAAAGAGTGCTGCTTCTCATCTGCTTTTAAAAATATGAGGAGGAAAAGTATCTTATGCTCTCCAGATTGAACGTGAAGTTGATCTTAACATGCTCCATGCACGTGTGTGTATTTCTCTCTGTCTGTGTGTGTGTGTGTGTGTAGTCTCAGAATACGAGTCATGAACATCATGTTCAAATTTAATAACTGAACCATTTCCCCATTTAAGAGTGTTGGTTAACTAGCTCAGCATTTACAATGCCAAAGAACACACACAGTCCGAAAGATCTGCCAAACAATCCTTTTTTTGGTTGTATTTTTTGTTGTTGTTGTTGTTTTATGATCATTTTTTTTTTTTTTTTTAACAAAAAAGGCTTTTGCTAAGAATGGAAAGAGGTGAACTCTATGTCTAAGCCCCCTTTTAGACACACGTCAGGCTTTTCTGAAAGTCTGTTAACAGTGATCTTGCCCCAAGCAACATTTTAATTAGTTCGAGCACCGAGCCAAAAAGCACGCAGCACGCACATGCACACGCTGACACACACCGCCGCACATCAGAGGCCGACGTTTGACGAGTTTTACGAGCGTGAAATGATGCTCCTAATGAAATAGAAGCCTCACGTGGAACTTACAGTACAATACAGGAACATAATGAATAGTAAGAAGCACCTGAGGGACTCTAGGGCTAAATAAACACCTTTTCATCACTCCAACCAGCCACAACATATACACTATATAGCCAAATGTTTGTGGACACCTGATCATCATGCAACACAAAGAACCACAGACAGGAAAGACTTCTGTTTTTTTGCCTTCAGGCCCTGCTTGATGAACTTCACTAAACAGGTAACATTAAGCGGAATACAATGTACTTAAACCTACAGCACACCAAAGAACAATAACAACAATAATTATTATTGGCAGTTCCTCTGGGTCCTCCGGTTTCCTCCCACCTTCCAAAAACATATCTGTAGGTGGATTGACTATCTTAAATCAAATCTTTTCACATTTTTTAATAGCCTCTAGGTGTGAATGTGTTTGTGCATGGGGCCCTGTGATTGACTAGCAATGGACAGGCTCCGGATCTATTTTCCGATTTTTTTCTTGTATAACAAACATAAAACAAGATCCACAAATAAACCGCAAGTGATTCACAAATATAAAGTGTGGTCTACAGATATTTTTATATTTCACAAATAAATATTTGGCTTACAAATATTTTTGGACTACCCAACCCCATTGGCTGTATCGTTTATTTGTGGAATCTGCTTTTTTTGTTTGTTTGTTTTTAATTAAACTGGGTCTGCTCTAGCCAATCAGTTAGCAAGACAACTTTTCACTAATGCCCACATCACTCCAACCAGCCACAACATATACACTATATAGCCAAATGTTTGTGGACACCTGATCATCACACATATATGTGGGTCTTCCCCAAACTGTTGCCACAAAGTTGGATGAACACAACTGTATGCAGCAGCATTTCAATTTCCCTTCACTGGAACTAAGAGGCCCGGACCTGTTCCAGCATGACAATGTCCCTGTTGGAGTGGAAGAACTGGAGTGTCCTGCACAGAGCCCTGACCTCAAACCCACTGAACACCTTTGGGATTAACTGGAACTGGAGCCTCCTCACCCAACATCAGTGCCTGACCTCAACCTCACTAATGCTCTTGTAGCTGGATGAACACAAATCCCCACAGCCACACCCCAAAATCTAGTGGAAAGCCTTCCCAGAAGAGTGGGGGGATAAACTCTATGTTAATGGTCTCTATGCTGGGAAAGGGCACATATATATGTCAGGTGGTGGTCGGGTGTCTACATACTTTTGGCCATATAGTTATATACTCAGCTAATCAGCAAGCATCAGGGATATAAGTAAGTGTCAAGTAAATGGGGTGGTTAGAGATTTAGTTGAATGTTAAAGCGGGTTTCCTGTATACATGTTTGTGGATAGAGACCGATGTTTCTTCCCCCCCCCCCACAAAACACGGAAGCTCAGCCGCAAAACATCTCTGACTGGCCGACAGATGGTTATCTCGGAGTATGTTCTGTTTAAGGTTAAGCTGCGGCGAGCTTTCAAATGGACAACAGAGGTTAATGCTCACACACTGCTATGGTTTGGTGATCATTGGAAAAATGTGACTTTCTGACGGATACCAAAATGTTGCCTGAAAATCATCCTTTTCACATCATGTATCAGATACGTAGGGCTAAGAGAAAATGCTATACTCTTTTATACAACAGCATTGTTGAATTCAGGTTTATTTTAATGCGTTCAATCCAATATGTACACAGGGTGGACTTCATGGTGGACGCTTTAAGTTTTCTGCGAGGAGATTTTGGAAAGAGTCTCCAGTGGCAGTGCTTTGTAACGAGCTGTAACTTTATGTTTTCTGACATTTCGCCGGTTACTCGGTGACATGACATGTTGTGTGGTTTTTTCTTGTTTTTTTTTTTTCTTTTTCACTTATTAACTTCAAGAGTAAAAACAAGAGGAACTCTGGTGCGTAAACAATTGTTATAGCTGCTATAACCTAAGTGATAACACGAATTGACCTGTTATGTGGATGTTCCACAACATCAAATGTATCTATAAACGGATAAAAAGTATGACGTTGTTCTTTAATAAACAAAAAAAATTGCAGTCATTGTTGTGGTATAAGAGGAATAAAACTTTTGCCGTTATGGGAGGCTCAACTTCGTACTGTAACACCGCCCCATTCTTGATTATTTTCCCACAACAGCATCTACGTACTATTTCTAGCACACATCTGTCATTTAGTCAGGCCTGAGCTGTAGCGTCTCTCCAAATAAACACACACTAATATAGCGTGAAGGCCCATTAGGGAAAACGGTTATCACGCTACAGTTATTCCTTTAACTCGGGCAAACACATATAATTAAATTTCCTGAAAGCTGGACTGTTATTCCTTTAGATCACAGAGGCTGCATGGCTCCAGCCGAGCGGCTCCATTATCACTCGTGTGATAAGCGACAGCGCCTGCAGAGAGCCGTTATCTGCCTGATGAAGCGGAGGAGGTGGACACCTGCAGAGAAGGCCATCGGAGGACAGCGCTCCCGCTGAGTCCTTGCTTTAAACATACACTTTTGTTAATCAAAGCGAAATCAGCTGACTCCATTATTACCTTCCCAGACAAAAAGATTCATCTTTATTCTTCAGTACCTTTCAGAAAAAAAAAAAAAAAAAAAAAAATCTGGACAGCCTTGTTTACAAACCCGTAGCCTGGATCTGATTTAAGATGTGAAATCTCGACCTGCCGTCGCTGTTGTCTTTCCTGATAAATCTGTCATTAATATTTTGTCATGTCTGACAGACTTTTACCGCAGAATCTTTTAAAGACCGTGACATGTGTCTTTGATGCCTGCTCCTCACTAAACATATGGAAACAAGCGTGCCTGTGTTGGAAACACGCTGTTTTTGTTAGAAGTCCACATCAAGCCCTGTGCATGTTGGAGTACGTAAATCCAGCTTCAGCTTCTCAGCCAAAATATCGCTAGCACGTGAGTCGATTTCGGTGGATGCCGACACTCCCGGAGGCTGAGCTCGGGGCTGTGAGGAGCTTCATGCTTTCCAGACGAAAAAAAAAAAAACTTAAAGGAAAGAGCAGGACCCGGGAAGAAACAGGAAATAGCAAGGTTAGTCAGAAGTGAAAACATTCCTCAGGACTGTACAGGGACTTTCTTTAGTGTTGCCTGGCATGTGGGAGCATGTGTGTGTGTGTGTGTGTGTGTGTGTGTGTGTGTGTGTGTGTGTGTGAGAGGCAGACTAGACGCATACAGTTTAATGACACTCAGAATGAGTGTGGATCCAGAGCACTCTGGGCATTTTTTTAGACTTGAAGTACAAGCAATATGTCACATTAGTTTACTCATAACTTCACAAATTATCACTGCAAGCAATTGAAGCTCTTAAAGCTCTTGCCTTGAGTCATATACTATATATCTCTAAAAAACAATTTAACCTGACAATAATGACCTGACCTAAACAAACAACATCAGGTTCTGTCATCATTACACACCTGACATAAAGCTTGTTCTAGATAATAATAAAATAAATAAAATAAATAAATAAATAAATATATAAAGCAAACCAGACAAGATATAAAAGAATCTGTAATTATTGTTTAGATCATAATGAACTACCAACCATTTAGCCTGTTATTACTTCCTGAGTAATTACCCAGTATTCATTAGTACTTACTAGTAGGTGTTAATATAGTATTACTCATTTGTTCCTGCGTAGTCACTGTATAGTTATGTAAAGAATAACACAGAACAGGTCACGCTGTTATAGGAAAATAATCCACACCAAGCCTGATTTGAAGTGGATTATTTTCTTTTAACAGTACATCCTGAATTGTGTTATTCCTCTTCTACAACAGCAATCTCCCAATGATTATAATTTTAATTTAATGTCATGGAAACAAGTTAGTTCCTGTTATCACTTACATTATAGCAGCTGTACACACTCCTTCCTAGTCCCTCTCTTGTCACGTTCCTGAGAAACCGGAAGTCCTCTATCTTCTGAGTGTTATAAAGCGCTGACGCTGGTGACTCCTTCCAAACATGCAGAATAATCATCTCCTTACAGAAAACGTCCCCGAATCAACGATTACAAACTTTTTAAAAATGTGTGGGCCGTCCATTAACTTACAAATCCCTGTGCAAGTTTTAACCATCAAATCTGTTGATGTTGCTAGCCTCTGACCAATCAGAAATGAGGATCCAACAGTGCTGTTGTTATAAGTCTAATGGGAGTCGACTGGTCAGTTCATTTCGAATGTGTTTCTTACGGGCTCGTTCCTACTGAATTCGATTAAATAAGTAACCCTTCTGGAGTCAGTTTTTAACTTAGCGATATTTTAACCCACTCTGACCTTTGCCCCGTCAGTTCTCCCTGCTCCCTATTTACCTCCAGTCACCCTTATCCAGACTGAACAGCCCCTGATTGCACTCGCCACACAAACAGCTCTAAAGTGCTCGGCTCCGCGACATTCCAGTCGAGACTACGGGCAGGAAAAAGGAAAAGAGCAATCCAAGCACAACAAAGACTGTGTACGTTTCCCTCCTCCGACTCAACGTGTCTCACACACACACACACACACACACACACACACACACACACACACACACACACACACATATGCTTTAAGACTGAGGTGGGAGTGAGCAAATGGAGAAGTAAACACAGAGGACAATACACTGTTTACTTCTCCAGAGCTGCAGATCTGACCTCATTCTTATCGGCTCGCTGACCGGGCCGAACACCTCACAGTGCAAATAGTGTTAAAGTGAAGTATCTCAGGGATGGTGCGAGGTCAGCGAGTTTATTCGGTGATCAGGAGGTTGTGAGTTCAATCCCAAGACCTGCTAGAGAGCCAGATATGCATCAGCAGGACCCTGAGCAAGAGGAACAACCCTTAAATATCTCATGTAGCTTCTGAAGGGCAGTACTAAATGAAATATATATATATCTTTAAACAAAATAATAACAATTTACACCGATCATCCTATTTAAAAGTTTACACTCTTAATGTATCGTGTTGCCTTCTTGAGCATCAGTGAATGTTTGCACCTTTTGTAATAGTTGTGTACGAGTCCCTCAGGTGTCCTCAGTGTGAAAAGATGGATCTCAACATCATATAGACACATATGCAGAAGATGCTGGAAAAGCAAAGAATGTGCAGGACCTGGAGGATTTTTCTGAAGAACAGTGGGCAGTTTAACTGCTCAGGACAAACAAGGGACTCATGAACAACTATCACAAAACACAAAAACATTGGTCGTTGATCATCCAGGTAACAACACACAGTATTAAGGGTATGTGAACTTTTGAACTGGTTCATTTGTGTAAATTCAGTTATTATTGTGTCTTGTAGACTATACAGTATGTAAACATCTGTTATGTGAAATAGCTTCTTCAGGGCAGGACTAAGGAAAAAATGACTTGAAATGACCTCATGACCTATAGACATTTCTAACATGAGCTCAGTGAATCAAACAGAAGGTAAAACCACACACAGCTTTTGATTCAATCTGCCCGATTCCCAGCCTGACCTTATTACTTCTATCAATATTTTTTATTCGCTAAATGTTCACCATGTTTAAATCTTGTTAGGAACGATACTCGTGGTGATATTGTATCTGAGAGTGTTGTGAATCAAAGCAGCTCTGATGTTATGAGAACGTTCAAAAGGGTAAATTTACACACCGGCTTGCCTTTTATCTGTAAAAGTCATTGTTTTATTTTCTCAAAGAGACCGTAAAGCGGCCCTCGGGCTCTCAGCGGGGTGACGGACGACGGCGCGAAAGTGAGACGTTCCCATCCATCCCGTCCATATAACGTCCCACGTCTGTCCTTGTCCATGGAGACTCCCTGCCAGCAGGTGTCATCGTCCCTACACTCTGATTTATCTCAACTGCTTTTTAACTTGGCAGGGGCCACAAACCAGCACACACTGAAACAACCAGCTGCAGGGGCAGGGGCCAGGAGTGGGAAGGCTTCAAAAGGCCAGTGTGTGTGTGTGTGTGTATGTGTGCGTGTGTGCGTGTGTGTGTGTGTGTGTGTAAATGCAGTGTATATAAGCACACTCCCTGACTCACTGAAGCGCTTGAGTAGGGTCTTAAAGGCACTTTTCTTTTCATACCTGCAAAAGTTTGCGTACCCTTAAGTCAAGTTGGAAAAGATAAATAAATGTATTTTAACCAATAAAACATTGTTGGGTTTTTACAAATTTTCCTTCATTACAACATGGAGGAAATCGGTCAAAAGGTGTATGCTAAACTCCGATTTAAGAAGTCAAGAATATGAACAAGAACATATGCTGGCATATTTACTTAATATGGATTTACAAGCATAACAAGGAGGAATGAAAATGTCCATCTGGGGTCGTCTGCACAAAAAAAAAAAAAAAAAGTTTGGGAACCCCTGAGTGTTAGCCCGTCTTTTGCCTTTATAGCTACCTCTAGCATCTTTCATTTTCTCTCATGAGCATCTCAGATGTTATATTCACCACAAATTTCTGTCTAAAACCTTGATTATTCCTTCTTCACATCAGGTCAAACCTTTAACTTCCTTCTTTTGGCTCTTAACTGTCATTCTGTTGATTTTGTTTTACGTTTGACATAATTGCACTCTTTCAGAATGCATACACATTTCAATTTGAACTTTAAAACCTTGCTTAAGGTTAATATAGATCAATATTATAAACATAAGTCCTCCTTAACATAAACTTACAGAATCCATGATAAACATAAACGAACCTATTATAGGTTTAACACCAAAAACCAGTTGAAATGATTAAAACCAAAGTAATTAAAGGAAATATTTCATAAGAACGCAGACTTTTGCGCTCAGCATTGGCACAGAGTGTTTAAATAACTTACATAATATTAAATGAACCTCTGTGAGTGAGTCTAGCTGAGCGCTTATGAACATTTTAGGTGCTCATTTGACACAGCGGGAGTCTATTTAACCCAGCAGGTGATCGTTTTTGAACTGAGATCACTTTTCATCCGTACTTAATATTGACCGTATTATAATGATCCATATTGCAGAAAGGAATAAGGCAGTGAGCTGCTTCAGTTCCACACATGAAAAAAATGGTTTAAAAAGATAGAAAGGAACTTGCAAAAAGAAGGGGGGAAACTTAAACTCAATGGAGGAAATATCCAAAATACAAACATTAACATGGACCATGATACGGCAGGAGTGTGAACCTCAGGCTTCCACATGAGACTGTACAATATGATCTCGATTCAGAAGGCAATGATTCGATATCTGATGACGTCTGCTATGATATGATACAATACAACACAAATCGATTTCTGATTAACTGACTTTGTTCAGAATCCGGGATCGGACTACCGTTAAATCGCGAATGATGATGATGATGATGATGATGATGATGATGGAGAGAAGGACTATTTTAAAAGTACCCTATTCACATGCAAATCATCTTGCTATTTATATTTTGCACACACACACACACACACACACACACACACACACACACACACACAGAGACCAATTGTGTGTCGTTTTTAGATTAATAATCGATTTATGATTGTTACATCGATTCATTTTAATCGTCACCTTTTAAATCAATGTATCGATCCAAATCATCATATCGTTACACCCCTGGTAACAAGAATATGATTGGACGTACCAAATGTTTCCCCCTTTTTCAAATTGTTAATTTTTTTTGTTTTTGTTTTTTTTGCACACATATTGTACAAAAGTCATGAACATTGACTTTATTTATTTATCTATTTATTTATTTATTTATTTATTTATTTTTAATAAGGCGCTGTTAGCTACAACAGCTTTTTAGGGGACCACTATATATATATATATATAAAGATAAGATTTCATTTTTATTTCTTCAAATATTACAACTTTATTTTCAAAATATTGCAACTTTTTGCTTCTAATATCATATTCTGACTTTGTTCTCAAAATATTATGACTTTATCATTTTTTTCTCAAAATAAGACTTTATTCACATAATCGTTTGACTTCATTCTCGAAATATTGTGATTTTCTCCTCATAATATCATATATTATGACATTTTCTCAAAATATTGTGACTTTATTCTTGAAATATTGCAACTTTTTTTTCTCTCATTATATCATATATCATGAATTTATTCTTGAAATCTTGTAATGTAAAAAAAAAAAAAAAACAAAACAAAACAGTGGCCCTGTCATAGTTAGTGAATATCTAAATATCATACTTTACACTCTTATTTAGTCTGTCTTCTGTATCCTTATATATTTTGTGCCATAATTTTAGCTCAATTTAAATATATATATATATATCCCCCAAACAGAATCAGCCTAAAGCTGAACCTACACCATGCATCTTTACTTATCAATATCATACATCACCAAATAATTATAATAAAAACATGACAAGTGATCAGATTAGATCAGATTAGGACTCACCAATGGCTTCACACGACACTGCAATGATCAAGATCCCAGCAAGTGTGAGGAAGTTTTCAGCTTCAGAAATCATTTTTAATTCTGTCAGGAAGTCAGAAAGAAGAAAGTGGAAGCCACATTGTAAGACACGCGCATAAAACAAGCAAATCCGTTAAAAAGCGTCCTGTAAAAGTGAAATGTCAGACCCACCTAGCGTCTGATTCCACTCCGGATACAGCAGGATGAAGCCAAAAGCGGCAGCGGGACACAGAAACTGCAGCCCCGCGTCTCCTCTCGGTGTGTCCCGCTTCCCTGCGCGCTCAACTCCCACCGCGGACTGAAGTCCAGCAGCGGAACTCTTACAGCCAATTAGAAGGCGGCGGAACTTCGAGAGCCAATCAGAGAGCGGTCCGCGTCTCAGTCGCGTCAGCGCGGCGTGAGCGCGCATGTGGAGCTGAGAGCGCCATCTGTCTGCAGTGCACGAGCTTACAACTTATTGCTTAACATTCACATGTTATAGGGTGAACTAAGTGCTGAGGGCAATTAAAACAAGTCATCTTCGATCAGTGTTGGGCTAAATGGCCAGATAATGAAATGACCAGATAATAATAATAATAATAATAATAATAATAATAATAATAATAATAATAATAATAATAATAATAATACATTTTAATGTTATGTTTATGTTTAAGCATAAATGTAATGCTATGTTTAATTTATATACTTTCTGTTACTGTTACTTTCATGTAACAGAATGACAAACATCACCTACCGCTGAAGAAGAAGAAGAAGAAGAAGAAGAAGAAGAAGAAGAAGAAGAAGAAGAAGAAGAAGAAGAAGAAGAAGAAGAAAATGAATACACTTGGAACAATTACTGAATATGGCTCTGTTACTGTTGGAAGTGTTAATATTATTGTTGTGATTGTTTTTGTTGTCATTGTTGTTTTTATTGTTGTTGTAGTTATTTTTGTTGTTGATGTTGTTCTTGTTATTGTAAGTATGATAAGTGCCCCTTTGTGGCATCTGGGCCCTAAGCACACGCCTAGATTGCTGTATGCAGTATGTATGAATTGTTATTGTAAGGGAAATAAAAATATATTCCCAAAGACAGAATGAAAAAAAAAAAATAATAATACATCAAACTTGAGAGGGGAAACAAAAAAAATCATCATTCTAATTTATAAGTAATCCACACTATCCTGTTAACTCATTATGACAGCCATGCCTGTAGCATTACAGTTTCCCTTCAGTGGAACTATGAGGCCCAAACCTGTTCCAGCATGACAATGCCCCAGTGCACAAAGCAAGCTCTATGAAGACATGGTGTGTTAAGGTTGGAGTGGAAGAACTGGAGTGTTCTGCACAGAGCCCTGACCTCAACCCCACTGAACACCTTTGTGATGAACTGGGACACCGACTGCACCCCAGACCTCCTCACCCAACATCAGTGCCTGACCTCACTAATGCTCTTGTAGCTGAATGAACACAAATCCTCACAGCCACGCTCCAAAATCTAGTGGAAAGCCTTCCCAGAAAAATGGAGCTTATTATAACAGCAAAGGGGAATAAATCAGGAATGGGATGTTCAACAAGCACAGTGGGTGTGACGGTCAGGTGTCCACATACTTTTGGCCATATGCGTAGTGTAACGACAGAGATGTACAGATATATGTATATTAAGTATATACAGGTATATAAGCTGTAAGAAGTACCAGTCTGAGCATGAACAATACAACATACAATATAAAAGATGTCAAATGTTTTTGAACACCAAAAGTTTTAACATTTTTGGCTATTCACTTCACAAAAGTTTGTGTTTTTTTTTTATTGGGAAGGAAATAAGGCAATAATCTTGATTACTCTACTCTGGTATTAGTAGCCTCAGTATATACAGTATGTATTTTATACCACAGTGCTATTGAATTCTCAAATCTGATTGGTTAGAAGGTATTGATGAATTGTCCAGGACTTGTATGGTGGACATAAAGTAACAAAAATAAATTGATAACATGATTTTTAACAAAGAAAAATAGATAATCATTGATATGGTGAAGTTTTCTGTAAAGAGACGTTTATTAACATTTATGGAAGGAGTCTCCGGTGTCAGTGTTTTGTAACGGTCAGAGGTAAAGCTGTAACTAAGTTTTCCAACATGGGAAATTTCTCAGTTACATGACAAGCTTTGATGGTTAACCTTCCTAGTGATAGATAGATAGATAGATAGATAGATAGATAGATAGATAGATAGATAGATAGATAGATAGATAGATAGATAGATAGATCAAAGCCATATTGCACAAACTGAGGACACAAATATGATAAAACAATTCATTCATTCTCCTCTCCTCCTTTCCCCCCTATCTGTCATTCTTCCTTTTCTCTATTTTGTCCCCTCTATGCTTTCTTCTCCTGTTCTCTTTCATTCTCCATCCTTTCCTTTTACTCTCCTTTTTTCTCTCCTCTCCTCCTTTCCCCCCCCTTTCTTTCACCTGTCTTCTCCTGTTCCTGCAATCATTCTCAGAGTCACCATTTTTCTCCTAATATTTACTTTGTGTATGTATCTACTCAGAAATCCTCCACTGAGAGAACAGAAATAGGTGGTTTAACTGAGTCATTCGCTCATTCTGTACGCATCACCATGAAAAATATCCCAATATCAGAAACGGCATGCAAATCAAATCGCATTCAGGATGAATAAATCAAGTAAATCTTTTTTTTTTTTTTTTTTTTGCACTGAAATGTATTCACCTGGAACTGACCAAAACATTCGATATATGATTGAATCACAGAATCGTGTATTTGTTATGGAATTCCATTTGCAATCTCAGCCGTATTTGAAAGTTCAGTCAAAGCCAGTAATATTCTGATCTCCCCCTCTCCTTTCTCATATAAAATGATTGATTTGTTTTGTCTGCGAGCGTGCACTCCTTATGAAGGAATCATTTATAATATCCAGAGAGAAGAACCTTGTTCTTTTCGGCCTGTAGGTGGAGCTGGAAGTCCATGTATGGAGCATAAAGCACACGTCTCCAGAAAATACGAAGCACATCAGTTGGAGCTGATTCTCATGTTGTATATATATGAATAGCTCGGGGTGTCACTGCACATCCATCCAAATCTTCGAGGAGATTAACTCCAACATTCATTCATTAATGCAGGCAAGAACTGTTTATACTGGGTACTCCTGTCTAATCTCGTCAAACAGCCATTGCATGTTGCAGAATGTACGGGTCGGAATGTATTTTCTCTTATAATAAAAGTCTGTATGTTTGTCTTTGTGGTTTTTTTTTTTTTTTTGTGGTTGTAACAGTCAGTTCATTCAGCCAAATAGCTTCTGTGTATAAACAAATTCACTTTGTCCTGGTCAGGGTCTCAGTGGATCCAGAATCTATACTGGGAACACTGGACATGAGGCAGGAATACATCATGGATGGGACGTCACTCTATCACGCACAGACATTCACACCTAGGTGCAATTTAGAATAGTGGTCACCAATCCGGTTCCTGGAGATCTACCTTCCTGAAGACTTTAGTTCCAAGCGTAATTTTGCCCTAATCATTGCCTTAAGAAGTTCTTGATCAACTAAAGCAGGTGTGTTAGATTTTGGTTGGAGATGAAATCAGCAGGAAGGTAGATCTCAAGGAAGAGGGTTGGTGAGCACTGATTTAGAATAACCAATCCACCTACTGGCATTAGAAACCAGAGAAACCAGAGAACCCAGAGGAAGCCCAAGCCCAAGACTCATGGATTGAGCTCAGGTTCGAACCAGGGACCCTGAACATGTGAGGTGGCATTGTTACCCACTGCACCACTAGTGCCTTAACCATATAAATACCCTTTTGTTCAAGCATTCTTTATGAAGTCACTGATTAATACAGGGTTCTTAGCTTACATAAAATGCTTCTAATTAGAATGTTCCTCAACAGTGTTTCCCTATCAGAAAGGGTTCCAATTACAACCCTTTTTTCGTACCCAAGAACCCATAATCAACCAGCAGACTCTTAAAGAACCCTTGAAGAACCTTCTTTTCTAAGATCCTGTGGTAAGATGTGTGTTCAGTGAGACGGTGAGTGAAATCTAATGTTTAAACAGCCAGTGATATGATTTACAATTTAATTCAATATTGTGAAACATTAGACGAAAAAAGTGCTTAAAAAGTGCTTTAAAAAGTTGAGGAGTTGGATACCTCCTTTACCGTCACCAACAGAGAGAAATTCCACACCTTCTTACCTGTGACTGACAGATAGAAAGGCCACGCCTCCTCTGTTGTGACTGACAGAGGGAATAGCCATGCTTCTTCTACTTGAAACAGCAGTCACACCGGACTCAAAAGAATACAGAAAAAGGCAAAGACGCATTACATGGAAAATGGATTCTGTCAGTGTCCTCTACCTTTTACCATTTCCCAATGCGCCAAATTTGTCTAGACGACCCTTAACCCCACAAATTAATCAAGCTGGAAACAGATTAGGAATAGGGCAGATAGAAAAAGGGCACTAGGCTGGGATCCCAACTGAAAAAACCTCACAGATAACAAACTTGCCAAATTTTCTCCATCATGCCAAATAAATTCACAAAGTGAAATCCTGGTGCAACTTAACAGACCAAGAAACCATGCTTCATCCCTTAGTAACTGAAAGACACTTTCAAAATAGATCATGACAGGTACAGTCACACCTCCTTTACAGATCCAGAAAAGCCACACCTCCTTTGTTTCTGAAACTGACAGGCACCAAAGCCATGCTTCCTTCACTTCTACTGCCTTTTTTGTTTCCTTCTCAAAGTGTATGAAGCTTTTGAAGTTCAAGTGATGGTGACTCCTACAGGACCTCAGGAGGAAATCTCTCTTCATACCCATGCTCCCAAGACTCTTAGGGTCTCACTTCTCCCTCCCACTCTGTCGCCCCCTGCGGGTAATAAAAGCCAATTGGTCGAGAACTTCCATCTCCACCCACACGGCCCCGCTAGGCCCTTCTCCTCAGAAGGAAGGAGGCGTGTGTGTGGGAGGCGATTTTGGGAATGTTTCACAGTCATGTGAGCAGCTTCCTTGATTTCTCTCATCTATTCTGCTGGCTCTCATCCCTCACTCCCACTCATCACCAGTACACAAATGCTGGGAAAGTGAGAATGGTGAGGTGAACATAGGGCACGGCTTTTGCTTACATACACGCCCAGGCTGTCAGAATGAATTTTATTGTATAAATATGACTCTAATTTTCAGCATTTTTTTTGTAATATTAAATATCTAAAGACCAGCTTTTGATTTTCAAACATTTTATCATCAATCATGTTTTATTTTTCTGTGATGGACCAGCATCCAATCCAAGATGAATTTCAACATCCTGCTCAGTATTCCTGGCATAGGCTCCACCCTGAAAAGCCTTTATGTTATAGCCTATGTAGTGAGCAAATTTAGTGAATATGAAGCCATTTGGGTATTATGCATGAATAAAAAAAGAAAAAAGATGGTTTAAAAAAAGGTCCTCGACGAAGCCAAGGTGGCTGATATTGATGTGGATCCTGGATTGGCTAAGAGCTAAATATCAGCAAAAAGAAAAATATATATATATATACCTGATATAAATGTTGTACAGCACTATCCCTAGCAAGCATAAGCAAATCCTTGCCAGTACACAAGATTGCAAAAAGGCTGGGGAAAAAAAAATGTGCTGACAACATCTCCGTCTGACACACTGTTGAGTTCCAACCTCCAGCAACGAGCCGGAAAAAAAAATAATACATGTGTCAGAATATTCTTTATGCTGGCCGTAATAACATCACCTCGGCTGGTCAGGTGGAATTTAAAAGCCTCGGCGTGGTATTATGGACTATCCGAACTGTCACAGCCGTGGCAAATCGACGGCGGGTTCAGCATAAGAGCACCTAGTTGTCTGTTTCCCAAAGCAGCCCAGTGCTCCGACGAGATAAATACAGAGAGCCGAATGGTGCTGACACTGAGGAAAAGAGTGGAAGAGAGAATGGAAGTAGAATAGAGAGAGAGAGAGAGAGAGAGAGAGAGAGAGAGAGAGAGAGAGAGAGAGAGAGAGCAGTTTTCTGGCCTTGGCTGTCTGACAACCCTGATGATGCACGAGAGCTAGCGCTAATTCAGAGAAGGCGCTAAAATGGCCAAATGTATCAGGCGCTAATGAAGAGATCGTCCTCCTCATCACATAAGCACATGTACTATATGGATTTAACACTCGTGTGGAGTGTAACTGTGCAAGCCAGCATGACCTGTCTTCTGTTCTCACTGCTGTAGAGAAATAAATTAGCGAGGACAGCCTGAGAACAGAGACATCATCTGCACTTGCTGTTCCTCGAGGTCAGAAATTGTGATAATCTGTGCTTGAAAACAAGACGTCGCACAATTAAGATACTTCGCGACTTTTGAAGCGAGATGTAGGTCGGAGTCAACTTCCTGCTCTTTCAGTTCACTGGTTCAACCAGCAAACCTCCAGCGTATCAAATTACAGCTGCGTTCATGCACTCTTTAGTGGAAATGGCTGACCCATCCTAACCCATTCTTCTCGTAGTTAATAAATTAAAAACTGAGGTCAGGGAGAGTGAACGTTTCATACATTCCGACTGTCTGTAGCTGTAACATGTGGGAGAGATAAACAGGACGTGAGTGTGTATACTCAGCGTAAGATTTATTTAGGGTAATCAAAGTCAGAGTCTATGGCTTGGGGTCAAGGCACAGGCAGGAAACACAAGACAAGACTGCTACATAATCATAAAAGGAATAACGAACGAGAATCAAAACGGCGAAAGCAGAACAGGCTCAGACTCAAACACGCAATAAAACTTTGCAAAAGAATCTTGGACACCATGGGGTATAAATTAGCAAACTAATCAAGAAGTAATACAAAACAGCTGGACACAATCAGGTATCAAGCTGGAACAGGGGGCGGAGACAGGACCAAAACATAAACCAATGTTAGAACGTGGTGCTTGTCGTCATGGGAACCACAACGTAATGAGGGAATCCGTAACAGTGGCCAAACTGATCTTACATAAAATACCGAACATTGTAAGAATTCTTCTGATACTCAAAAAAAAAAAAAAATTGTTACAAGAAGCATCTCATTGTTTCCACTTTGTTATCCATTTCCGTACCGCTTACCCGTTCACACACTCCGGACAATTTAGAGATGCCAATCAGCCTATAACGCATGTTTTTGGACTGGGGGAGGAAACCGAAGTGCCCGGAGGAAACCCCTGAAGCATAGGGAGAACATACATTACTATACATTATTTCATTATGTTAATTAGCACTTTTTAGGCTAGTCATGGGCTTCTAGCCAACCAAAACATCACACTAAGCCTTTAATCTCCTGGTGATTTGTCAGTTGGTTCATGTGTACAGAATGATTATGAATTTATGTTCATTCACTGTATTCATGTAACAGAACATTCCAGAGAACGATTTTTTTTTTTATGTCAGTTGAATTCGTCTTTATTTCTTTCCCAAGTGTTTAAAAAGGTGTGTAGCAATAAATCAGGTTGATTGTCCAGGGAGTTTTCTTTTCATCGAGGCTACGCTCACGGCGTTCAGGCTGCTTTTCCTGGGCAGAGCGGCTGCTGTTGACATTTTTCGCCGACATCAAAAAACTGCGAGACAGAAAGGAGAAGAAAAGGAATTATGCTCCTATAATCTACACCCATTCACAGACAACAAAGCCGGGCGTTGGAGTGAGCGAGAGGACGGCAGCAGTCCAGCAGTGTTTGTGTGTACCACTATAATGACTTCAGTCGCTCTTTGAGTTCAGATGTTCTGAGCTCTGCAGGTGATGAGCTTCTGTCTTTCTCTCAGAAAGGGAAAAGGTTGGTATATAAAAAAAAATATATATATATGATAGCACACATTTAGAGACCCATGCTGCGTCCCTCTCTGTGTCCCCCGGTGTGTGTTTTCTCTGTGGACGCCCCGTCACCATCACTCGCTCCATGATCCGTCCCTCTGCACTTTTTTTGCATGCTTTTAAGTTTGTTTTGGTTGGACTCTCTGTCAAATTTGAGATCACTGGGCAATTTTCAAACGCTGACATTAATGCAGGCGTCTGTTCACCTCCTGCTCTCTGTTAAACTAAATTCATTTCAGAATATCACTGTGTCATACAGCATTAGCAAAACTTGAAAATCTGGAATCTCTAGGAACTAGAGATGCATCAATACCTATACTGGTATCATCTGTGCTCATTTATACATTTTTGTACTTATACCAACACGTGATACTATGTGACGTAAGCCTATTGTACATTGTTGCGCTAATCAACAGATACACAAAATACCAGCGATCTGGACATATTGTATAATTAATAATGATAATCAAAGCAAAGCGGACTGAAACTGTGCTCTGTGAAAATATCAAGAGGAGGAACTACAGCATCTTCCTTCAATACAAGTAACGATAAAACATCATCATAAAACTTAGAGACTAGGAGTTCATCACTAGCAGCAACCGATGCTGCAGCGAACACTAGCTAGGTGAGACAAATTGTCTACAAACAGCATTGGGTGAGTGAAAATGCATCCCTAGTAGGAACCATTCTCATCCCTAACTATTTAGCTCAGCTCCCGGCCAATCGCAGCTCTCTGTCAACGAGTCACGTGAACAGGACGAGGGCTGAATTTAATCACCACTGGTCTGGACTGGTCAAACTCCAAAAACTGAAAATAAGGAGTTATACATTTCTTTTAAAATGTAATTTGTATATAAATGCAACAGTAAATTAAATTGGTTATTATATGACGATGATAATATCACACTAATAAAATCCACAATAAAATTAACAAATTTGTAGTGTAAGTGTATACATCCAATTTTAGAAGCATAATAAGTTGCTCCTCATACGGTTATGATCAAGTCACATCGCAAGTCAAAAGTTTCCCGTCCATCCGAGATTCTCGTTAGTAAGATATCTCAAGACCAACTGGCTGAATGTTTGTAGGATTTATTGTATATATTTTAACCAGCAATTGAACTGATTAGATTTTGGAATTGTTCCAAAAATGGGTCAAGGACATAGCAAGGTCAAACGTTATTGGCAGTGGAACATCCCCATCTATGCCACTGGCATCAAGTTCTACTTGTTTAGGTTTTGCCAATTATATAAATATATTGCCAATTATATAAATATGCAGGGGGTTAATGGTGGTTTAGTGGTTAGCATGTTTGCCTCACACCTCCAGGGTTGGGGGTTTGAATTTGCCTCCACCCTGTGTGTGTGGAGCCTGCATGATCTCCCTATGCTTCAGGGTTTCCTCTGGATACTCCAGTTTCCTCCCCCAGTCCAACAGCTGTAGGCTGATTGGTATTTCCAAACTGTCCATAGTGTGTCATTGTGCCCTGCAATGAGTTTTCCCCTGTCCAGGGTCTCCCCCGCCTTATGAACTCCCCCTGAGCTCCCTGGGATAGGCTCCAGGCTCCTCACAACCCTGTGCATTATAAGCAGTACAGAAAATGGATAGATGGGTGGATGGATATAAAGATATAGAACAAAATGAACAAACTCTTTAGTCAAATTCCTAAATCTTTTTATTTAAGGACTAATTGTCCAATGTCCGACTATAAAACCATTACTGTTGGTAAATGTTTGTAAAGAATTATAAAAGAATTTCAAAACAACATTTCAAAAAACTTGATTTATTCAAAATCCTTTGACTGGCAGCACACATCCCATATTGTTCTCACACACACTTAACATTCTGCCCATGTTCTGCCTCACCCAATCTCCTACTTCACTCGATATGAAATTCTTCTCACCTAAATGCCTGTGTCTTGAGTTTCCTAGGTGAACGGTTACTCTCATATCCCCCTGTCCGGAGTTCAGGTCATTTAGATGCAGCTCACTTGTTCCTTAGATTTAGACTTTGCTTCATGGGTGGCAGACCTCAGCTCCAGAATTCACTCCCACAGAGCCTGCATAAAATATCTCTCCTCCTTCAAATCATAGCTCAAAACCCATCTTTGTGTACAGTGCTATCACTCCATCATCAGTAACTATGGCCTTTTGTATAGTATTCTGTACATACTATCATTTTACTGTTTATCCGACCTCTCAGTGCATCTTCATCCATACTGCAGCTGCTTGTATGAATGATAGAAACTAGAACAATCCATGATCTTTCTCAGATTCGAAACCAGGAAACATGGAATCACACTAAGGTATAAGTAAACAAATTAATAAATGGGCTAACACAGAATAGGTGAACACAATCAAGGAACAAACCACAACACGATCTATGCAAGGTTAGAAATTAGAACCATTTCCATGTCATATTAGTGAAGATATTTATCCTTATATTTATTCTTATATCTTATAGTTGACACATCAAAGCACAATATGGGATGAAAAACCTAAATTTTTCACCTGTTTTCCAGAATTCAGCCACAATCTGACAGTTTTTTCCAGGCCACCATACAAATATCCTCTCAGGTGTTTCATTTTAGCTTTATAGTTTGTAAACTTATGATAAATCTACCTTTAATGTCTAACATTTCAGAATTACAGTACATATTCAATTCATTCATCTTCAGTAAGAACTTTATCCTGGTCCGGATAAACAATGGGTATGAGGCAGGGATACACCCTGCAAGTCCACCATGCAGACAATCCACCTACTGGCATGTTTTTAGACAGTTGGAGGAAACCAGAGGATCCAGAGGAAACCCAGATGGACAAGGGGAGAACATGTAAAACTCTATACAGACAGTAACCCAAATTCAGGATCAAGCCAAGGACCCTGGAGCTGTGAGACGACCCTGGAACCGTGACCTGCTGCACCACTCTCTGTGCCACCCTGAACTAGATAGTTCCGTAGATAAACTTGATAATAGAGACACATTTTCCCCTTTTCACCCAAAAACCAAAAGGGATGCAAACATTTGCACTGAATTTGCACAATCAGCATGGTCTCAGTCCCAGTGTGATTGTTGTTCCCAGCCTTGCTGATCCATTTTCCTCAGTATTTCCACATTTACATCACATAGCACTGGATCTTCTAAATGATCAGCACGATCCTCAAGTTTGTGGGGTTGCATTTGAATGGATATTTTTTTTTTCATTATCATTTGCAGTAGGTGAGCTTGTGCAGTGTGTGTGTGTGTGTGTGTGTTTGATGCTGGTATCGTGCTCGGCTCACCTGGTCCCATATGTTCGCCTGAGCAAGCAGCACTCATTTCCAGTATTGCTGCCACGAGCAAGAAAAAGAAAGGGGATCAATTTAGGAAAGTCCCATGCAGCATCGCTTAATGGCCCACTCACACACACACACACACACGTTTGTCTTACTATCTTTGTGAGGACCTTCCATTGGCATTACTACTAATGCAGCTAATTAACGCTATGCTGATTTAAATCTAACCCAAAGTAAAGAGGAAACTGAGTTTTTTTTTTTTTTTTTTTTGTAAACTGTCAGATACTCCTGGTCTCATGGAGACTTTTGGGGACTCTATTACGCACATTCTCTCCTGCTGTCTTTTGTATTAATACCTTTCTGGGGTATCTCCATTGACTTTTGTGTCCCCATACATAAATAATGCTAAGCATAATGGTAACACTAACTCCAACATTAATCTCACTAGTAGAAAGGTAATCTTAAATAAGGTAATCAGTACAAAAGGCAATTTTCTTCGTGGGGACCAGCCAGATAACCTGAGATGAAAATTGGTTCACTACCTTAGCATTATTGGGACATCACACTCTACGACAGGTGACATATTGAAAGAAAAAAAAAAAAAAGCAACATAACGTGTCTCAGTAAGGTCCTGGGCCACAAGAACATCCTCATTGCTTCTCAGGCGATGTACGAACAGGCTATCAAAGTACCAGACTAGAAACACTAAACGAGAAGGTGAACATGGGTCAACAGCAGAACTAGCAAACATGAAAAAAAGCAATGGTGTGTCAGATGATAATCAGCACTGAACGAATACTTCGCAAAGTGTTTGTGTTGGGAGCATGCTTATGTAGTGTGATAGTGATTCGGTTCAAGTGTGTGCAATCTGTTAACCGGGTGAACTTGAGCGTGTGAATTGGGAATTGGAGTCCATGGTGGCCATGTTGATAGGCGGAGGTGCATTCTGGGAAATGGAGTCTGACGCTGAAATTGGCGTGAGCATGACATGATGATGGAGGTGGAGAGCGTGGTCTAAAACTATGTTCGCACTAGCAGTGATAAAGTGACAGGAGAGCCTTCAGGTATTTTTTATTATTATTTTTTTTTTATAAATGTATGTATGTGACACATTGTCGTGATTTCAGACAATGTGATATTGACACATTTCGTGAGGGAAGTAACATTTAACATTTATTGCACATTGAACATTTAACTCTCTTTACATGAGGTAAAAAAAAAATGGAATTTCCCATCTGTTTTGGGATGCCTGTGTTGTAGTTTTTCACAAGTATTTTCTTTGTTCCCCTTCCCTACTAGGTTTACATGTTCTAATTTTTATTGTGGCACTGGTATACAGTGTTTTATTATCAAAAAAGCTTTAGTCTGTTTTATCTCTGTCCCAGTGTTATTATGGAGAGGTGTGAATTGTTTGCCCAGCAGGGGGCTCACACCCCTCCACTTTCCCATCACCCTGCTCACCAGCAGCTAAACACAAAGTCACGATACTCTACACACAGAAACCCAACAGTGTCCTGACTGATCTTGTAACAGACAATTCGATTGTTTATACTGATTGAAAATGTCCGATAAGTCGATTTCCATTCCGTCGGTGGAATGGGATGGCAGTATACTGCTAGAAAAAATTCAACATGTGAATTTTTCTAATTCTATGCAAATTAAGTATGATGCAATAACGAGACAAATCCAAACGATTGGCTCAAATGAGTCCTGTGGTGCGTGAGGTCCGGCGTTTCTTCAGTTCCCCACTCACAACTTTAGTTCCTACCTGGAATTAGTTCCCATTTATGCGGTCACCACACACACACACACACACACACACACACACACACACACACACACACACACACACAAGAGAGACAAACTACAAGGGTCAAAGGAAAACCAAATGAAAATTGAGCCATAAATTAGAAATGAATCGATTTCTTTTCTAGAAGAATCCGGACACTCATTAAGCGCTAGAATACTTGGATTAAACAAAGATTATAAACTTTTCATCACACCTATTTGCAACAAACAATGCAAAACTGTAAAAAGGATTTAATTTCATTCACCCTCGTACAAGCGAGATGAGCGACTTTTCCTTTGCTGGTGAGAACGTAAAGATCTCCCTTAGATGTTCAATTAGGTTGAGACGTGATGAGTGTGAAGGTCATAGCATCCGATTTACATCATTTACATCCTCATCAAAACATTCAGCGAGCCCTCGTGCCCCGTAGATAGGGGCAGAGTCATCCTTGAAGAGGCCACGCCCATCAGGATAGGATTTACCATCATAGGGTAAAGAGGATCAAGAAGATCAACTTTCATTATTGATTTGCAGTGATGACCTTACTCAAACGGTCTCATTGTGGACTCAAAATGAGAACAAAGGTAAAATAAATACCCCCTCTAAACCCCTACCCCCCTGGCCTTTCCTTTAATTTGTCAGCTGTGTTGCTCATCCCTGCAATCACTACTACATGCTGTCTAGAGGGTAAGTGCAGGTATGCGTAAAGGGTCAAGTGGTGAAAGTTAAAGTCTTTTTATCCGCTGGACAAGGTTTAAGATGTTATTTTTTTTTAGTCATTTGTGTCATCTAGACAGGGTTCCCCAAATGACTTGCACTCGAGTTATTAGTGTTGGCTGCAGAAGACAGTCTAATTAAAGCATAACATTATGCTTGAGGTGGATATTATGGTAATATAATATGCAAAACAAGGACTTTGGTTTAATCGGTCTTCTTTGGATCATTAGATTCTTGGGCATAATGTACCTATTTGTGATGCAAATATATTTTGTATGTGTGTGGCATGTTTTTCTATCTTGGTGGGGACTAAATGTCACGAGAAGAATAGGAATATCTGTCAGGTTGGGCCTTGTGGGGACATTTGGAGAAAAAAAAAAAAAAAAAGGAATGAAACGGTTATTGAGGTTAAGATTAGGGTTAGATTTAGGTGTAGTATAGAATTAATTAGCTGTGTTATTCATTATGTCAGTGAGAGGTCCTTATAAGGATAAGAAGACAAACGTGTGTGTGTGTGTGTGGGTGTGTTGGTGTGTAAGGTAAGAGAGAGTGCAAGAGAGTTAATCTTGTCCAAATGTAATATTATTATTATTATTATTATTATTATTATTATTATTATTATTATTATTATTATTAATGCACATGAATAATAATAATAATAATAATAATAATAATAATAATAATAATAATAATAATAATAATGAAGAATCAGTGCAGCAGGAAAAAAAGATCATGCTTTTTATTCTTAAACCCACCTCTAGGTGGCACTGTGGCTCCACATACACACGGAGGTCTACCAAAAATGCGTCACCTTTCAGACCCACACGGCAGCGTGCACACACACACACACACACACACACATGTTCACTGATGCCTACACACTCAAAAGTACACCCACACACACACACACACACACACACACACACACACACACATCGCCTTTGGATATTGGTGCGTTTCAATATAGCCCCAGAATAGCATGGAATTGTGTTCTCTGTTGATGAGGTGGTTATATACTTTTAGCATTTTTCATCTTTACACATCACACACACACACACACACACACACACACACACACACACACACACACACACACACAGACAGACACACACAAACACACACACACACACACACACAGAAACACACACGCACACAAATCTGCTGTATGGTTAAGCCTTAGAAGCGCCACTGTGCAGTACCTGTTTAATTTAGCAATTAACTGTTTAATCTAGCAACAGATGCTTGTCAGTCTGGAGAACAGAAGCGTGTGTGTGTGTGTATGTGTGCGTGTGTGTGTGTGTGTGTGTGTGGAGAAAAGAAAACAACGGGAAAATGCAAGCTGCGTTAACAGCAACATGTCATTGTTTCTAATTGGCTGAATATTTACTGTGGGCAAATGTAATGTGTTGGAGTCGATTAGATGCGCACACAAAGACGCACCTGGTAACGAGTGGTGAAAAAAATGGAATCTCTCTCTCTCTCTGTCTGTCTGTCTGTCTGTCTGTCCGTCTATCTGTCTCACACACACAACCATTTTCTGCAAAACACTCCTCTCAGTATGAAAGAGAAAGCTTTGTTTACCAGCGTCTCTGTGCCTGTGTGATTATACAGGGGCTGAAGTTAGAGAGAAAAAGAGAATCACAGATGCAGTGTGTGAAGGTATAGAGGTCCTGATGTGTGTGTGTGTGTGTGTGTGTGTGTGTGTGTGTGTGTGTGTGTGTGTGTGTGTGTGTGTGTGTGTGTGTGTGTGTGTGTGTGTGTGTGCAAAACCTCAGGGAGTAAATTAGCTGCAATGACACTGTGTCTTTCTTTTTTCCACCACACAGAATGTTCTGACTTTATATACAACACCGAGTATAATGATGTTATCATATAATAGAAGTGCTATGGAGCACAGAGTACACCATTTTGCATGAGCCATGATAAAATGTGCCTCACTTCAGCTGTGCTTGTTTTATTAAATCATGAACTGAAATGGAAATATAATATAAAGTAAGGAATAAAAGTTATGCAGAAGTGTTATGCGGCCCTATGTGTTTCCATCCATCCATCCATCCATCCATCGATTTTCCATACCGATTATCCTGCACAGGGTCTCGGGGAGCCTGGAGCATATCCCAGGGAACTCGGGGAACAAGGCAGGGGACACCCTGGACAGGGTGCCAACCCATCGCAGGGCACAATCGAACACGTATCCACACACTACGGACAATTTTGGAAATGCCAGTCAACCTACAACACATGTATTTGGACTTGGGGATGAAAACCAGAGTACTCCGAGGAAACCCCCGAACTACAGGGAGAACATGCATCCCTATTTCTATTTAACGGCTCAGTCCTGAAGACTTTCCCGTGCCTGAAAACGTCGCAACTTTACCCCTTACTGAAGCATTCTTTCATAAACTTTAAGCTTTCACCATATCAACGGCGCTAAAATTTTTGTCGTTAAAAAGCAACACTTTTCAAAAAAATCTTCTCGCTGTTACGCTCAAATGATGAGTGTATTCACAAGTCCCTGTGTAATTTGTTACTACAGACACGATAATGTATTAGAACAAACGCGTTTATTAACATAAACCTGGGATTTGTATTTGGGTTGTTAGAGACGAGGGATTAACACCTTCTGACCAATCAGAGTTGAGAATTTAATAGCGCTTTGGTGTAAAATTCACTTGATCACTTTTCTGTTTTATTGACTTTTATTATCTGTTGTTCTTTTTAATGAAGCTGATCTACAGGCAGTGAACAAGCCAAGGGTGATTAGTGTTGAGGTGAATCTATCTACACAAAGGGTTCTTTAGAAATATTTTGGTCCATCGGTTTCTGTATTTATTGATCCATACAGTACTTATTTCTGCTATTGTCTATGTCCATTTCCATTTCATTGCTCCATCTCTGAACTACTTTGTATTCCTCTTCTGTTCTGTTGTGCGCTATGTTTTGCAACAAAGCAATTTCTCTTATAGAAATTTTATAGTGTTTTTTTTTTTTTTTTTTTTAAACAGTACAGGTCTCAAAGCCAATTTATAGACATCATTAGTGTTCATCTTAACCTCCACTGAGCAAGCCAAGGGCAACAGCAGCTAGAAATGATCTACACTTTATAATAGAAATTCTTTCTTAAGTGAAGAGTGTTCGCTTCCTAAAGGGATTCTGTCTGGAAATGTGAAAAGCGAGGCATCCGTTTTAAGATTCTGCCTACTTTGAGAGTCAAGCATTTTTTGAACACTCTATATTTTAGCGTTTGGTGTAAATGACCTCATTTTAAATATAATAACATTTCTAACCAAAAGAACAGCAGCTAGAAGCAGTAAACAAAGATCAAGTCTTGCCCGTGGTGATGTCTGCTCTCGTTTTCTTGACAAAAAAAAAAAAAAAAAACACAAAGATGAGGAGACTTCCTTCCAGAATCTTCTGAGGCGGCGTGTCAGCCTACTTTATTGAACAGAATTACAACATCGGATGATTCCTGATTCAACATGATGGCTGAAGACACATTAAATGCCGCCTAGTTTTCATATGAGGAACTCTGTCCTTTTCTGTCCTCCTAAACTAACTAATTAACTAACCAAATAAACAAATAAATAAATAAATAAATAAATAAATAAATAATCAGAGCCACGCTCGCAGGTACTGATGTTCACACCTCTGTACTTCATGATCTCTCCTTCTATACTCACTTATTTATAAAGTCTGAACCTAAAGTTATGAACTGAATGGATGAGGAGGAGAATACGAGATCTGAGTGATTCTCTTCCATTTGAAGATGAATCTCTCGTACAGCTCACGGTTTACTTCTGTGTTTTGACCCTAATAAAGAGTAAGTAATGAAAAAGCATGACATGTTGTGCTGTTATAGGAAAATAATCAAAGATTATATAATCACTTGATTATATTCCTATAACAGGATGTCACACAGTGTTTTATTCCTCTTATACCACAGCAATTTGTACACCATTACAATTTTTATTTAGTAATGAATGACACTGCATACTTTTTACCCATTTGCAGTTACTTTATTGTTCTTGTTATCACTGACATTATGACAGCCATAAATAGTTTTGAAGTGTTTCAAGTGTTCTGTTGTTTCTGGTGTTCTCTAATTTCCAGGTATCTAGTGTTCCTGGTATCTATTTTCCAATGTCCCCTAGTTTTCAGCATTTCCTAGTTTCCTAATTTTCACTCTGTAGTGTACCCTAATTTCCAGTGTTCCAGTTTTCTAGTGTTACATAATTTCTAATGTTCACTAGTTTCTAGTGTTCCCTAGCTCTTTTTGTTTCCTACTTTACAGCTTTCTAGTGTTTCCTAATTTTTACTCTGTACTGTACACTAATTTCCAGCTTTCCAGTGTCCCCTAATTTTCAGTTCTGTAGTGTACCCTACCTTCCAGCTTTCTAGTGTACCCTAATGTCCAGCATTACCTAATTTTCCTAATTTTCAGTCCTGTAATGTACCCTACTTTCCAGCTTTCTAGTGTTCCCTAATTTTCAGTTCTGTAGTGTACCCTACTTTCCAGCTTTCTAGTGTTCCCTAATTTCCAATGTTCACTAGTTTCTAGTGTGGCCTAGCTCCTTCAGTTTCCTACTTTCCAGCTTTCTAGTGTTTCCTAATTTCCAGGTGTTCACTAGTTTCCAGCATTCTAGTTTTCCCTATTTTCCAATGGTCTCTTGTTTACAGTATTCCTTAATTTCCAACATTCTCAATGTACTTTAATTTCCAGAATTATTGCTGTTCTCTAGATTCTAGCACTCCTTGTTCTAGTGTTCTTTAGTTTCTAAATTTCATTTAGTTTCACGCTTGCTCACTGCTTGCATAGATTCCTCTGATTGTCCCTTGCAAAGTCTGGTATGTAGTTAATAAAATACATAGCGTTTCACATGTATGCTCATTGTGTTGCCATGTTTCTATGTTATAGACTCACTCCAGTAACTCTGTCTCTCCAGGTTTTGATCCATTCTGCTTCCAATGACCATGATTCTTGACAAACCTTTAATAAAACATTGAGCCGCCTCTGGCTTTCTCACGGTACACAATCTAAGTGACTGTTTGGACACGGTGCAACAAATCTACACAACTTTTCTGCTTTTCACACTGCAAGATGCAATATTTAATAGCACCTGCTGTCACATGGGCTTCATGTCATCCTGCATTAAATATCAGAAGCAGCAGAAACAAGCAAGAAGAGCTCAGTAAAACACAACCTGGCACTTTAAAGACGACAACTGTAGCTCCTCTACAATAAGGGTATTCCTCTACAATAGTGTGCATTCACACACTACGGACAATTTGCCAACGTATGTCTTTGGACCGGGGAGGAAGCTGGAGTACCCGGAGGAAACCCCCGAGGCACGGGGAGAGGTCAGATTATCCACTCAACCAATTCTAAGACTTGGGAATAAAGAGTTTTTTGTTAAATGTGTGTCATCACAATAACAGTTAAAGCCAATACTATGTTTGTATCCAGAGGTAGCGTACAGTATATGGGGAGGGGGAAGGAACGGGGATAGAACTGTCTAGAAATGTTACTTTTGCATGCGCGTTACAATTAACATTTACAGACTGATAACAGTCAGCCAGACAATAAATTAAAGAAGTTGCTAAGTAATATCCAGTGGCCCTAACCCTAACCCTAACCCTAACTTACAAGTTCTGTTAAATTGTCTCATTAGTTGCTCTATGTTTGGAACCATCCACAACAAAAAATGCAAAAGGTTCCAAGCAGAAGAAGAGAATCAGTCATCAGCAGTAGAAGTGTATCAGGATCAGGCATCAGGAGTATACATGTCTCTCTCTCTCTCTCTCTCTCTCTCTCTCTACAGATTAATCTCTACAGATTATTAGGTATGCTCTTACCCCACAGTGGTTTAAGACAGTGAACCATGGACAGAGATGAGCAGTCGGAGGTTAAGGTATTTGCCTCTGACAGTGCTGGAGTTTGAACTTTCTACCATCTTGTGACTTGCAGAGAACTTTAACAGCAAACGCACAGATAGAGAAACCCAAATATACTCTACATACACCATTTCCACCATCATCATGTGCCCGAATTGAGTTTTGGAGATGACTTGTTGGGGGTGTGGAATGGTGCGAAGAGGCAGTGGGGGACAGATGAGAGACGAGGGGCGACTGCTCCATTCACTAATGGGTAGTCTGGAAACTGACCAACTTAATAAAGACACTAGCTGTCAGGCACGACTGAGTGATTCAGGCAAACTGTCCAAACGAGTCATTACACTGATGATACAAATGAGAAATGACCAAGTAATATACAGTATGTGTGTGTGCGTGGGCATGTTTTAATATCTTGCTGGGAAGTAAATGTCCCCAGAATGATAGGAATATCTGATAGAGTCGATTTGGCTGGTTCCTATGAGGCAGATTGCTGTTTTATGAAAAGGAAAAACCTGCAACTTTTATTAAAAAACAAAAAAAAACAAAAACAAACAAACAAAACCTTAAAGAGACTTAAGAAAGAAAGGAAAAAGTTTCCTTCTGGATACTCAGGTTAAGGTTTAAAGGTTTAAATGTACCATAGCTGAATCTTAATGCAAGGTCCTCACAAGCATATGTGTGTGTGTGTGTGTGCGTGTGTGTGTGTGTGTGTGTGTGTGTAAGATACAGTGTGAAGACAATCTAAGAGTACGACACACAGCAGAGAGATGAGTGTCTCCACCCTGCAGTTCAGTGAAACACATTATTTGTATGGGACTGACTCCATGCAGAGCTCAGAGAGACGTCTGCTTCCACAAGTCTTTAACCTTTCGACTCTCTCTAGTCTCTATCTGCAGCACACTCAGCCAAGTGCGGATGTGAAAAGCTATTAAAAAAAAAAAAGGAACGCTACTATCACGTCTCAGTGTTAGACTAGAAATGTAATGGGCGAAACTGTTACAATGCCCTCCAGTAATATTGACAATCTTGGTAAATATGAGCAAAGAAGGCTGTGAAAAATTGTCTTTATTGTTTAACCTTTTGATCTTTTTTTTTTTTGTCAAAAAATTCACAAAAACAATTGCAAACACAACACAGGTTTATCCCCAAAAAAAGTATCTTTGTTAAATATTGGTGTAAATACTTTGTGCTGCCTCCCTTTGCCAAGATAACGGCTCTGAATCTTCTCCTATAATGCCTGATGAGGTTGGAAAATACATGGCAAGGGATCTGAGACCATTCCTCCATACAGAATCTCTCCAGATCATGCTGGTGGGCTCTCCTCTTCAGTTCACCCCACAGGTTTTCTATGGGTTTCATGTCAGGGGACTGGGATGGCCTTGGCAGGACCTTGAATTTGTGGTCAGTAAACCATTTTTGTGTTGATTTAGATGTACGTTTTGGATCATTGTCCTGCTGGAAGATCCAACCACGGCCCATTTGAAGCTTTCTGGCAGAGGCAGTCAGGTTTTCATTTAATATCTGTTGATGTTTGATAGAGTCCATGACGCCATGTATCCTAGCAAAATGTCCAGGTCCTCTGGCAGAAAAACAGCCCCAAAACATTAAAAAGCCACCACCATATTTATCCGTGGGCATGAGGTACTTTTCCATATGGCTACCTCTCTGTATGTGCCAAAACCACATTCTTAATTATTGCTCAGTTGGTGGAAATGGGCATTTTCAATGCTTGTGCTATTTTCTTATAGCCGCTTCCCATTTAGTGAAGCTCAACAACCTTTTGCCGCACATCACAGCTATATTCCTTGGTCTTACCCATTGTTATGAATGACTAAGGGAATTTGGCCTATGTGTTACCTCATATTTATACCCCTGTGAAACAGGAAGTCATGCTTGAACAATTTCCTGTTCCTAGTCACCCAGGTGTAACAAAAATATCAATGGGAATATACATCAAATATATTTTTCTCATATGACTTCTTAGGGGTGCCGATAATTGCTGCACACGTTTCCCACTTAATATCTAATAACTTTTTGTAATATATTTTGTTTTCTGGGTCTACTTTTTGTTATTAGTCTCATTGGAGACTATGCACACTGAACTGTGAATTTATCGGGTAGTTGATTGGTAATAAATTGTCACATTAATATACAGTTCTTTGTTTTTCTCAGATAAAAAGGCTTCATCTCCCCTATGTGATACATAAATTGGTTCAGAATATTTACTTTCAAAATGACAAGTCCCTTTACGCGCCACCAGTTTAATTATAGTTCTATATACAGAATTTTTTAAATTGATGTTGTAATGTGTCATATTTTTATTTAATTGTTAAGTGGCATCAATGTGTGGAGTAAAACGATCCCTTTCCACTTTTATGCCAATTAAAACTAAACACTGAACACGGGGCATAAAAGACACAGCTCAAGGCTCATTGTATGTGGTAGATAAATTGTTGAAGCAGCTTGTATAATACAAGTGAGAGAGATTTCTGGAAGCCAGGCGTGCTCAGTCAGAGCTGACCCTCATTCAGCACAGCGATGCTCAGTGGCCTGGCAATTAAGGTGACTTTTAGTTGGAATTATTATTATTTTTTTGTTAATCAAATCGCCTCACATCAGGGTCATAGAGCCATCTATGAGGAAGATCTTGCACTCGCTATATCAGTACAACATGAAGTTATAACATATGCAGAACATGTAACTCCTGTTATAGAAACGGTAACATACAGTAATGTAAACGCAGTTAAAGAAAAACAAAACCCGAAATACAGTAAACTGTGAAAAAGGAAGAGATGAAAGACTATAGAAAGTATACCCTAGAAATGCAGGTTAAAACAGAACAATGGAGTTAAATACTGTAGAGTACTGGAAGCAAGAGACAGCCGTCACCATATGCAACAGGTATGTGTTGTTAAAAAGAACAGGGAGATGTGACAATATATAGAAAGTGAAACGCCTGGAGGTTCAAAACGGCCGTTCATATATTGTGAAAGGTTATAGCTGAGCTCCTGTGAAATGAAAATCTTTGCACAAGTTTGAATTAAAATCCATATAACTGAAGCTGTAAGAAAAGCAATGTCTGTTAAGCCTGTCCACAATTCTAACACTAGATCCTAGCTGCTTTTAACTTAGCATACAACTAACTACACTTGAATAATATCATATACATTATGTACAAAGTAAATATTACGAGTATATATAAATACTTTCTCCGTTACTAAAAGAAAAGTGTATTAGTTGAACAGTCCTAGGTAGCACAGGTTTTCTGTCATTTTGTGTGTGTGTGTGTGTGTGTGTGTGTGTGTGTGTGTGTGTGTGTGTGTGTGTGTGAGTGTGTGTGTGTGTGTGTGAGTGCAGGGAGTAAGGATGGGAGAGGGTATGCAGTGTGTTGATAAGGAGAATAAGGAGAGGAGGGCACATTGTCTAATCTGACGGCCATTAGCTTAATGTTGTATGAGACATCATTAAAAAGCCATCACAGTAGCTGTCTATCAGCTAAAGAGAGAGAGAGAGAGAGAGAGAGAGAGAGAGAGAGAGAGAGAGAGAGAGAGAGAGAGAGAGAGAGAGACAGAGAGAGAGAGAGAGAGAGAGATAGTAACAGAATAGGACAGAATGATAGAAATGAAGGTGAGTCTTCTCCACCTCTCTGATAAACGATCTGCCTCTGGTTGGGGATCAGGATAGAGAGCAGGTTTATACATGTGGTGTTATTACTTTTTATAACAGTGTGAGTCACTCCATTTGAGAGTTACACTATTTCGGCTAACACACACACACACACACACACACACACACACACACACACACACACACACACACACACACACACCTATTTAAAATAACACACAGGTTATACTTGCATTTCAGTGAGACAGTAATACCTCATTTCTTGCCACACGTCTGCCAGCAGTTAGTCACATGGTGATTTATCGAGGTATAAATGCCTTCACTATTAATTTATTGTTTGCAGATTTCCATTTTTATGCAAAGTGTTTTGATAACGCTGAAGGAAATGAGGAGATCTGCTGATAGAAGTGTTGACACTGTAATTGATGATGCACCTGGCCTTGTTATTGTTTGTATCAGGGTCTTAAAGCCCAAGTCAGAGGCCTTCATATCCTGCTGTAGAGTAGTGGCATGCACGTGTGCTTTATTCAAGCCTGAATACCTGCACGACTGTTCTCCATGTCATTTCCTGTCCAAAGTAATCGGATGCTAATACACTGCCAAAATCTGAAATTAATTTTCTGAATTCCAAATCTGTAATTGGATCTTGTCTGTATGCTTCTCATATGCAAACCGTTATTTATGCATTTAAGTTTTTACTAATAGTTCATACTTACAGTTTAGAGTTTTGTAGAGCCAACCACCTGGCCCCACCCCTCAACTCTCTAAAACCATCGACCCGACCGTACCCTGCCTCGTTATCTATTTGGATATCCACCTGGCCATGCAACTTTTAAAGTCTCCACCTGGTCCCACTCTTTTAGCTTTCTTGAGACTCCACCCCCTATGATTTATCAAGCCATCCATAAAACCCCACCCTCTCAACATTCTGATGTCATCCATCTAACCACCTCTCAGGTTTCTGGAGCCATCCACCTGGACTCAACACTTCAACATTCTGAAGCCATCTACCATCTACCTGCCCTGCCATTCAGGTATCTGGAGCTATCCGCCTGGCCTCACAGGCTCCACCCACTCTTCAGTCTTGGAACCATCCATCTTGCCACACAGCACTTTGCTCTAAATCCATCCACTTCTCCCTGGCCCTCAACTCTCTAAAGCCATACACCTGGTTCCTCCTCTCTCTCATATTCCTGGCCCCACCCCTTTAGAGTCATGCAATTGGCCTGACATTCTTAGAGCAATGAATCTGGCCCCATCCCTTCAACTTTCTGGAGCCATCCACCTGGTTCGTCCTTCAAGGCTTTCTGGAACTATACCCCTGGCCCAACCCACTCATCTTTCTGAAGCCATGCCCCAGACTTCTTGCTCCCTCTGCTTGCTTAAGCCATTCATCTGGCCGCACCTCCTTATCTTTCTGGAGCAATCCGTCTGGCCGCACCTCCTCATCTTTCTGGAGCAATCCATCTGGCCCCACCTTGTCAACCTTCTAGAGCCATCCATCTACCTGTCCAGCTTTCTTAGGTCATCTGCAAGGCTACATCTCCTTACTAACTAGTCAACCCCTCAACTTTCTGGAGCCATCCATCTGGCTTATCCTGCAAGGCTTTCTGGAACCATACCCATGGCCCCACCCTCTCATCTTTCTGGAACCATACTCCAGACATCACTCCCAGTGCTTTCTTATGCCATCCATCTGCCCACACCTCTGCAATTTTCTGGAGCCATCCACCTACACCACCCCCCAACACCGCGTACCACTTTCTGGGGTCATCCGCCTGGCTACTGTACATTTCTCAGAATACTAGATGCAAGGATCCTAGTCATAGTATTGACTGTATGCATGACATTAAGATTATAACTACAGCTGCAGATTTATAATTATAGATTTACACATATGTTTATGTTTTGTTTATGAAATTTAAGTGTGACACTTACATGCAATTAAACTTGACAGAAAAAATACCTCCAAACAAGTACAAGGCCTCGAGTAGCAAGTATGCTATATGAGAGCATCTTGGTGGCGTCTTAAAGGTCAGTGATGACATCTTTGATTAGCTGGCTTTGGATGAGACACTCCAGGAGAGAGAGTAGGAAAACTCATTCAATTCCCCAGTGAGAGAGAAAAAGGTTAACACAGTGCTGTTGGACACAGAAGCAGTTTGTGTGCACACACTGGATAAATGGAGTTAGGGAATAACTTTGGGCAAAAGACCACACCTGAAACTTCACCATCTTCCTAACTAACCCCTTGTCCATTCACGCACACTCAGAATGATGGCTTCTCCAAAGGCTTCTTCTTTCCATATAGTGAAATTAGAACTTACACACGAATTCTACAGAAAAATGATAGAAATTGTAGGTCAAAATTATATTAATAAAATATTATAAGAAATCACAATGTCTTATGGGTGTGTCTTGGAGTTACAAAATCAGAAGCTTCGTCTCTTAGGAAAAAAAGAGGTTCTTTAAAGGTTCTCCAGACAGATAATGGTATTTAACTTCCTAAAAATGTTCTACTAATAAGGAAACACTAAGTTGTAGGGTTCTACACAGGGTTCCCCCAGAGGAGCGACCAAAGAACCCTTAATGGGTCTAGATTGAAGTTTTAATGAAGATTCTCTACATTTCCTACCCAAAAGCGTTGATTAATCTAGAACAAGTTGCCGGACATGCTTGACGAGGCTTCTAATTATCTGCTGCAGCATCTCTCGAATTAGTGTGTGTGTGTGTGTTTGTGTGTGTGTGTGTGTGTGTGTGTGTGTGTGTGTGTGTGTGTGTGAGAAGTTTTCAATAAAAGCACAAAGGGAGTGTTTTGGTTGATGATACACGAGTGGAAGCCATGACAGCTGCTGCAGAGAGCTTCCCGATCACTCCATCGCCCATTATTCATTCCGTTATAATTAAGGTGACGATGATTTTCAACTCAAAATTCAATCAATCACTTATTTCACGCTGTTTAGCCCTAAATCATTTTGAGACCTGTCTGTAGTGTGTCGGCTGAGGGAGTGTGAGCACTTAATCATATCCTGTTGAACTTCTGTGTTAATGTAAAAAAAAAAAAAAAAAAAAAAAAAAAGCTAAATTTCTCTCTCTCTCTCTCTCTCTCTCTCTCTCTCTCTCTCTCTCTCTCTCTCTCGCTGGTGCTCAGTCATTCAACTTGAGATCTAAGTGAAAATATTAGTTTTGGCATTTTCACCTCTTTGATGAGAATTTTCTAAATGTATTAAATGGAAAAGCAAAAAAAAAAAAAAAAAAGAAAAAAGAGAGAGATTTAGCCTTGACTTAGTTAGAAAGGTTGAAGACAAAATGTGAAAATAGTGAAAAAAATATTTTTCAACCAAATAATGGTGTAATGGGGGTACGTCACACATTTATCTTCTATTTAAATGGTTTTGAGTTGAAAAATATTTTAATATAATGTCATTTTGTTTAGTTTTTTTACCAGATGGTGCTAGGCCAAACTAATTTGGACAGAATGTCTTATTTTTGGATATCTTATGCACAATAGATTTTTTTTTTAATCAAGAAAACATGTATACAACAACAACAACAACAACAACAACAATTAATAATAATAATAATAATAATAATAATAATAATAATAATAATAATAATAATAATAATAATTTTAAATATTCTTTGTCACTTTTAATTTTTGGATTTATTTTTTAACAGATTTTATAAAGATTATTTTGCATTTTTCTTTGCAAAAATGAGAGAAATAAAAATCAAGAAAAAAAAAAAAACTGAGGTGGAACAGTTGGACAATCTCTAGATATAAAATTATTTAAAATATATGCATATTTCAACACCCAAGACAATATGTATAGAATACAAATACAGAATACACTATATAATTCAATATGCTGTGTATTGCATATACATTATTAAAAAAATTAATAATAATAAAAAAATAAATAAATAAATATAATTTTCTATTTAAAAAAAAATCAATCAAATTACATTTTCTACGGATCACATTACAATTTCTTTTTATTTACATTTTATTGGCTTGGCAAATTGTTTTATCCTTTTATCGCACATGACTGGCCAAGAAGCCTTATAACATACAAGAGTATAGATTAATGAGACTTACCTAAGAGTTCTATAGCAGGATTTGGACTTTAACTCACGTCTTTGTGGAGGAACCTAAAGTTTTCAGAAACCCCTGGGAGAAAAAAAACAAAAAAACAAAACAAAACAAAAAAAAAAAAAACACAACAATGCTGGGAATGGATCCCACAACTGTGCTGTAACTATACAACCAGTGATCTGCATTTCCACGTGTGTATGATGGAAAAGTAGAAGATACATGTGGCACTAGTATCTCATTCCATCAAAACCTTTTCTTAATAATAAAACAGCAACTAAAAATATCAGTCTGATACAGCGTGGACTTTTTGAACTGTCTTTGTTGCCGAAGACGTGCGTGCCGGCGTTCGTGTCTCGCTCTGACAGTCTTTGTTGCGCTGTATATTTGCTTGTCTTTGTTTTGCCACTGCGTGAACGAGCGTCTTCGTAGCTCCGTCTGTCAGCGGCTGCTGGATCACAGGCGCAGAGACGTTCTGATAAGCTCTTTTGACGTTTCTCTTCCCTGTCTCAGGGTCCTGATATTAATGAGAGTGATGACTACTCCTGTGCACAATCAGACAGCGAAAAATGATTATGTTTCAGATCTCAAGAGAATATTAACTAAACCTCATCATCCGCCTTGCAGCTCCCATGACACTTTTGTGTGTTACACTTTTTACAGCTTGGCTCCTTAAACATTTTATTATCGATGAGGCAAAAACTAATTAGATTAGAAATGTTCTCTTGGGACCTGATGGTCTCCATGAAAGCTCAGGAGACAGCTTAATGTTTATTAACTTCTTCTTTTATTCAAAGTTCAGCCATCAGCATGCTCTCAACTGGATCTGCACATTTGGATTAAAAGTTATGTACTGTTAAAGTTTGGGGTTGGTTGTGTTGGGGGCATTAATGCTTATTTTTTATGGCATCATTTTAATGAAATATAATGAAATACTAGAAAATTATAATCATTTTATAACTGTACAGTCCAGGGAAATGTTTGTGTTAGTAATTGATCCGACACTCGTAGTCAAAGCCTGTATCCTTCCCTCACCATTATGTCTTTTTTTTTCTGTCATTAAGTCAACAAGACCAAAAAAAACAAAAACAAAAAGACTTTCCTGCGTCTGACACTGGAGACTCCTTCCATAAATGCTGAATGTTAATTTTTTACTATGTTAAATAACAACACTTTTTAGCTGTTTATATTAGTGCAGTTTAGTATTAGTCTTCGGATAATGGAAGGAGTCTCCAGTGTCTGTTACGCTGTCAGGAGAAGGCTGGACACAGTTGCGGTGAAAAGCTTCGACACTTTATTCAGCATACATATGAAAAGGAAACAGGGCAAACAACAGGTTTTTAGAAGGCTTCGAGTCTTCGCTGGATATAGAAGCAGAGCTTGTACACACTCTCAAAAGTATTAGCGCTAGCAGTACAAAAAAAACACACACTAAACCACGGAAGGAAAAAACGAACAAAAACAGCATCCAGCAATGAACCTTCACAACAAAAGAGTGGTAATAACAAAAGGTGTGCAAACTACTAGCGCTAACAGAAAATCAAACACTTTGTGCAAGTAACCCTATCACAGAGATGTGTAAAATAGGAAGAGGGCTAGAGCGGAAATCGGAATCCAGGGTACTTAGCTGAATGTCAAATGCCGTGAACATCAGTCCAGAGTTTAATCGCTCGGCACAGTGAGATTCGGGAGGAAACGGACATTCGACATAAGGAAGTGGTTTGGGAACCACAAACACGGAGCTTCGGACATCTAAATTAGAACAACGGAATCAAGAACTACGGAAATCGGAATCCGCGCTACGGAACTAGAAACATTTCTATACTTCAAAGTGAAACTCCGTTAAACTGAACTACAAACTAATAATCCGCCCCGAGTGGAAGAAAACAGGGCTTTTTAAACACACAGAAAACATACATGAAATCAAAGGCACCTGGAAATGATAATCACATAACATGGAGAACCAATACGAAATAAGGAGGCGGGGACAGAGACATGACGCAAGACAATAACAAAAGCGCACATGGCCGAGGTAAACAAAACGAGAGTCCTTCTGAATGGAGCTGGAATGCGGAAGTAAGCTACTCCATTCGCTGCGAGAGAGGGAACATAACAGTGTCAGAGCTTTGCTGTTATTATTTTGTCTTCTGGAAAACATGTATATATCTTATGTAGCTTCTGAAGGGTAGTATTAAATGAAAAAAAAAAAAAAAAAGATCTTTGAACAACAATTTACACAGATCATCCTGTTCAAAAGTTTACACCCCCCTGGCTCTTAATGTATCGTGTTGCCTTCTTGAGCATCAGTGAATGTACGCACCTTTTGTAATAGTCGTGTACGAGTCCCTCAGCTGTCCTCAGTGTGAGAAGATCTCAGCATCATATCGTCACTGCTGGAAAGGTCTCAAATATGCAGAAGATGCAGGAAAAGTAAAGAATGTGCAGGACCTGGAGGATTTTTCTGAAGAACAGTGGGCAGTTTAACTGCTCAGGACAAACAAGGGACTCGTGAACAACCATCACAAAACATAAACACAGTCGTCCAGGTAAAAACACAGTATTAAGGGTATGTAAACTTTTGAACTGGTTTATTTGTGTAAATTCAGTTATTATTGTGTCTGTATTGGACTATATGTAAACATCTGTTATGTGAAATAGCTTATTCAGGGCAGGACTAAATAAAAAAGAAATATGATCTATTATTATTATTATTATTATTATTATTATTATTATTATTATTATTATTATTAACATGTTACAGATTCTGCAAGGTGTATGTAAACTTATGACCTCAACTGTAACCTGCCTCATGGATGTTCCACAATATTACATGTGACTATAAATGGATAAAAAAAGAGTACAACATGTAAATTTAACATTTTAGTCATTGGCAAATGAAAACACTTTGGGATGTACAGACAATAAGAGGAAAACTATCCACTTCGGAGTGGTAACAATAACTCTGCTTCATCACACCAATACGTCCTTGATTATTTTCTTTTAACAGCATGACACCAAGTGTTTCATTGCTTACTTATTGGTGAACAACTTTACAATAATAACAAATCTCATTTGCATTAGAGTCTAGATCCTGTAGAAAAAACTCTAGTTGTTTTGGCAAATAATGAATTAAAGTTTCCCAACTGTGTGTGTGTGTGTGTGTGTGTGTGTGTGTGTGTGTGTGTGTGTGTGTGTGTGTGTGTGTGTGTGTCTTCACTATCCTCTGTGATAATGTGTGTCAGCTTCTGGCAACTAGAAGATCAGCAGATTGATCCAGAACACCCCGAGGAGCCTGACAGTCACAAATCCATCTTTGTCTCTCTTTCACACACTCACACACACACACGCACACACACGCACGCGCACGCACATGCAAGCACATGCACGCACACACACACGCACACACACACACACACACACACACACACACACACACACACACACACACACACACACACACACACACACACACACACGCACACACAGACCTAAAGGCACCCCGCAGGTTGTGAGAGTGGCCGTTAGAGATCCCTCCAGTGGCGCTGCAGTGCATGAGGACAACGACTGTACTTTTGAAGTTTTAAGACTTCATCTATTCAAAAGCAGAAAATGTCAGATAAACACACACACACACACACACACACACACACACACACACACACACATTCTTTGAATGGGTCACGGCCAATCTTCGGCACCTCAGAAACTGAAATGACTCCTCCAAAATAGAGCACATGGATCGTACTTAGAGTCGTTCTGCTTCCCGTTGTTTTTCTTGGTCATATCTTATCAGTCTATCTGAGAAAGAAAATCAAAACCCAGTGCTCAGAAAGAAACCCACGAGCACAGGGAGATGCGTAGGTGTGGAAGTGGTATCTCTTCAGGGTACGGAGGGAGATAGTTGGAGGTCTGGTCGAGCCGAGCTCGAGGAAGCGGCGGTAAACAGGGCTTCATGCTCATCTCCATAACTTTGAAGATCGCTTTGAAGATCATGGAAAGGCTCCAAAAACGATCTCATAACTGCATGCTCATTGGGATTCACCAAAGCAGTTTCTTTTTTTTTTCTGATAGATAGATAGATTACCAGCAGCTAAGGTTAGCACGGGGCAGCATTAGCAGTCACGTCTCTTCTTACATCACATATTTTAGAGGAAATTTTAGAGGAAAAGTTGCTCTTATTCATTATAATTGTGTGAATTCTCAGTGAGAAACCAGATATAGACCCGTGGAAGTGATGCGTTCTAGTTTCTTTTCCTCTCAGCTACAAGCACCAACCAAGATGAGCTGAAAAGTCTGCGTTGCTAATTTTATATATTCTGTAAAACCAATGCTCTAACACTGGGCATCATTTTTTTTTATTTTATTCATACACACACAGTAGTTTATTAGTATAGTACTATACAGTGGTATATGTTTTAAGGCCAGACTAAGCTAAAAGTTCTGCCATATTGATAAAGGTTTCGCTGAATTTCCTTGTACTGTTGATAAACGCTAAACTACATTTAGTGACGCCCACAAGAGAGCTGAAAATGACAAAATGGTGACTATACAGTGAAAGTGCACTAAGTCTTCCAGTAATGCAGCTCAGCCATTGCAGCGCAGCTTCCACAGACACACACTAACTCTTCCTTTGTTTATAGGGTGCCATTACGTTTGTCCTAATTGATTTATTTTTTCATCCTAATGTTACAATGAGTTTCACAAAATGTATATTACAATTGGTGTGTGTAACCTTAGTGTAAATGTACACAAACTCAAGAGCGAGACATAGGATACGAATGTAAACACTCTGAACGATTTACAAGTAAACTTCATATCCAGCTTGATAAATGAGGCCCATGGTCTCTAAAAGTGCACCTTATGAAGTTTTGCGAAAAACTTTTGCCCTACCTACAACTCCTGATTCAGCGATGCTGAAACTAGCGGTGTTGCTGCTATTAAAGCGTGACATGTTAGCACAAACCCAGATATTTATATTAGGCTCAGATGACTGAGATGCTGAAAATAGTTGTGCGCCTCCGACATTAAAAATGACTGAACTGCTTGGGGCTGATGCTCCAATGGCCACTCTGTCTCTCTCTCTCTCTCTCTCTCTCTCTCTCTCTCTCTCTCTCTCTCTCTCTCTCTCTCTCTCTCACTCACACACACACACACACACACACACACACACACACACACACATGCAAAGTCCCAGCAGTAATGGAATTGGCTGATGAGGCGTTGTGTGGCAAGGAGATTGATTACTGAAACAAAAGAGCTCCATCTCTGAGCAGGGGCCCATGGAACAGGAAGGCGAGGGGGGGGATCGAGGGCGGTATAAATGCCCCCGGGGGGGGATTTGATTCGGGAGATGATGTACAGTTTTGAAATGATATTATTCTATAAACTCTTGCCTGCCCCAATCGAAGCCCCCCACCACACACACACACACACACGCACACACACACACCAGCAACTGCTGCTATTATCTCAGAGTGTCAGGGGAGAGCTACACACATACACACATCTCACACTCTGAGAACAATTAGTTTCTGTGAGATCTAATCACGATACGAGGGCATTGATATGCAGAATATTGGTAAAAAGGTTTGGCTTCGGATTCTCTCGTTTTTACCGAGCGGCTAGACCACTCATTAAAACGCATTGTTCATTCAAGTGTGTGTGCATTTTCCAACTGACAGATTCATACTCTGAAACCACTGAGTGCGCTAATTCTACTGTAGATGTTGTCTAAATTGTTAATGCAGTCTGCTGATACACATGATCCTGGAAACTGTGTGTGTGTGTATGTGTGTGTAGATTCAGTAGACTGTTATCCTGTCCTGCAGTATGTCTAGAAAAGTGTCTATCGGTTCTCAGGATATAGACGTAGATATAGTGAACCGTGAAGCAGGCACTGCAACAGTGCTACACTCTTGTGGTGGGACTTTCATAATTTTCCCCATTGAGTTGAATTTCATTCAGAGCGCCCACAATAATCTTTTCTGAAAACGTCAATACACCGTGCAGCATTTAGATTAAAAAAAATACTGACAACTCAAGGCAAGAGAACAAGAACTCGCTCATACAATTTGTGGAATTTTATTTCATGGAGGACTATGTGTGGGTGATAAGGTAGGGAGTTCATGGCTATTGTGTTTGTGGTACATCAAGATATTTGCTCTCTGTAGGGAGGAAGCCAACCAAACACTTTTAGCCATCACATCAGCCATCATGCACTCTTACAAATTCCCTTAAGGGTTCTTTGGATGGTTAATGATTATAGCTTTCTAAGGGGGTTCTACTTTAAACTTTTTCTAAGAATGAAAATCTCTGTTCTATATAGAAGCATTGACTGCTTGCCACATGGACAAATCAAGGAAGTATTTGCATTACAATAAAAAAAAAAGTGTTCCTCAATGACTGAATGGATGGTTCTACCTTCTAAGACGGTGGTCACCAACCCTCTTCCTTGAGATCTACCTTCCTGAAGGTTTCATTTCCAACCAAAATCTAACACATCTGTTTTAGTTGATCAAGAACTTCTTAAGGCAATGATTAGATGTTCAGGTGGGCACGGTTATGGTTGGAGCTAAAGTCTTCAGGAAGGCAGATCTCCAGGAACAGGGTTGGTGACCACTGTTCTAAGAGATCCCACTTGATACACATTAAGTCTATCACCCGAAAGGGTTCTTCTGTTTGTCCCTTTGGGGAACCCTTAAAAAACTCCACAACAAAGTGTTTTTTTCTGTCTGAGAAGGTTCCAAAGGAAACCTCTTTAGGAAGCCCAGAACCCATGACTATCCAAAAATGTAAAGGTCAAGGAACCCTAATTTCTAAGAGCTTTTAGAGGTTTAGAGGTTGGCATAGTTGTACTAGCATGAAGATGTTTTTGATAAGGACTATAAAGATCTACTGGATAAGGGCATCCTCTAAATGATGGAAATGTAAATATAATTGTAATTATTCAATGCAAAAACTTTGAGAGAACAAGGGTTTCTCTATCAGAGAGGACAACCCTCGCAGGAAGTGAGAACACATAATTATCAAAAGAAGCTCTAAGGCACCTTTTTTCTATGAGTGTAGGGGAGCATGGATATGAGGAGGAACTCATAATGACTTGTCTCGAATGATAAGGTTGATAGCACATGGAAAGAAGCTGTTGTAGTGGCATGATGTCTTGTTGTGAAATTGTTTGGTACCATCAGCCAGATGGTAGCTTCTGAAACAGGTGGCTGTCTGGATGGGCAGGGTCCTTAGTCATTTTCAGAGCACCTGTCCTGGTTCTGGCAGTGAAGAATTCATTGATGGGGGTGAGTGGGCACAATAATCTGGCCAGCAGTGTGGAATGCTTGTTGAAGAAGTTTGTGTTTACAGAGGAAAGTAGAGGAAGAGAAGCAGAAGGGAGCCAATATTGATTGAGGTACACTGAATTCCACTGTTGTGCTTTCTTGATAAGGAAAGAGATGCTCCTACTTGGCAGTGTTGGTAACTGAGGTGTAGAGGAATCAAAAAGATTTAACACTCATGGTGATACCATTGATTACAAAAGTGGAGCTGCATCCCACTCCTGCAGATACTCTGTCAATTCCCTCCCACTCTTGCAGATACTCTAACCAATCCTGCCCACTCCTGCAGATAGACTTGACCAATCCTGCATGCTCCCACAGATACACTTGAACAATCCCACCAATTTACACAGATACTCTAACCAATTCTGTCCACTCACGAAATGACCAGTCCTGTGCATGTCTAAAGATATGCTTGACCAATCCCGCCTGCTTCAACGGATACTCTAACCAATCCTGGCTGCTCACACAGATACTGTTGACCAAGCTCGCCTGCTTGATCAGCCAAACAAACATTTGTCCTGATTCTTGATCTCTCAGAAGCCTTTGATACTGTCCATCACAAGACCCTCCTAGCAGTCCTCATGAAACTTATAGTTTGTGGCCCAGTATTGGGTTGTTTTGCTTCCTCCCTGGAGGGACTGTCATATCATGTCACATGAAGGGGGTCCACAACTGCTCTATATAAACTCTCCAATGGGGTCCCATAAGGCTCAATGATTGGCCCTCTTCTCTTTTCCCTACATACACACTGTCTTGGTAAGTTTATATCCAATTCATATTCCTGCTATGCTGATGACACACGACTCTCTCCTTGTTCCCCTAGACACCCATGTTCCTGTTCGGATCCTGTCACATTTTGGCAGACATTATTAAATAAAGTTTTCTATCTTCTTTGCTATAAAAGCTCTTTCATTCACCCCAACTATAAAAAGTCTTGATTTTACCAACCAGCTGGCTTATGCCATTTTTTATGAATTTGCCTGAGTGAGGGACAAGGAAAGATACAATTATTATTTTACTGCTCAAGATGTTCTTCTTTCATTTGTGCATTTGGGAATGTGAGCCATTTGGGACTTCATACCACAACAGCATCTTATTCAACCCCATTTTGTTCACCAATATGTTCTATTTTCATTTGTTTCTAAGTCACTAATACGGACCTGAGCAGGACACTAACCACTTCAGAGAGAGAATGAGAGTGTGAGAAGACAGAGAGAATTACCCATGTGTCCATGTGAAAGACAGAGGTGGAAATGTCCTGTCACCAGTGTGAACTAATAGACGAAGGGAGGACTAGGAAGAGAACTAAAACAGTGTAAGGATCACCAATTCCAAAACAGCTCATTCTCTCTCTGTCTCTCTGCTTGGTCATTTGTGCTTTCAATTTGTCCTGGGATTAACCTGTCTCATTAAAGAAAATAGAGTGAAGCCAATCAGCTGCAACTTTTCTTCCCTCTCAGCACTGCACCACATTTAAAAAAAAAAAATGAAACTGTGGCTTGAAGAATGCTAGTTTTAATGCAAATATATGTATTTTTTGTAAGATTTTTAATTTTGTATAAATATTTTTTTTTTACAATCTTGTTATTTAGTCATTTAGTGCTCTATTCATAGTTGGGTGATGTGCGCATAGTGCCGATTTAATACCAAAATTGCACACATCGATATGCAGACCCAAGACATAACTACAGACATATGCACTATTTAGGTAATAAATATTTTAGAATATAGTTGGAAAGTCTTCTTAGAAATTATATCAGGTTACCTCTTATTAGCTAAATGGCTATCAGAATATGTCAATATTCACATAGCTAGTTGGGTTAGCATGTAGGTTCTGTAAGCTTCTTGGTTATTCACTAATAATTATATGTATATTATGTGATTAAACTGAGTTTACTTGTAGCCCGACCCTCTGCTTTGAAGTAAAATGTGAATTTAGCTCCGTGGTAACAGACCTGACCTAAATACCAACCTATGTAGTGATAAAAAATCATGTAATTAAGATCAGGGCAACTTTAATATAAGAGAATTGTCAAATCAGATGCAAAGTAAAGCTAGCATGCATGTAAATACCATGAATTCCAGCTGAAGTTCTACAGTTTAATGGCCATCATCGCTCAGTTTGAAATTGTGCTCGAGAATAGAGGCATTGTAACGCAGTCTTCAGCTGAAGGACATTACCACAGCACTTTCACAGAAAGCTGATCCTTTATTCTCTGAACAAGCAGAACAACACTTTTCTCTGCTTTTAGTCGTTTGCAGTGTAAAGCAAAGAGTTCAAATATCTCCCTGGAATCTTTCACTCTTTTTTCTTTCTTCTCTCACTGTTCCCTTGATAAGAGGGATTTAACAGACTCGGTTTTGTTCGTCGTCTCCTCTTATAGCCCACCACTTATAATTCCTTCTTTTGGGCATTCAGAGGCAGAGGTGCGCTATTATCTATACCCTTTCTCCACTCTCCTTTCGAATCTCTTTCCCTTTTTTTTTTTTTTCCTTCCTGGCCGATGAGTCAGATGTGTCCTATTATCTGCTGAGGGTGAGTGGGATGGAGAAAGGGACGGGAAGAACGAGAAGAGGACATCATGTGTACATCGCTCCCCCCTCCTCCTCTGTCTGTGCTCGAACTTAATCGAGTCCTGCTGGATAGACCGGCAGGGAAATGAGTTTGGAGGTGCTTGTATTCGCTTCCAAACAGAATGAGGTCTTTTCACCAGCCGCCACCCTCGGAGAACCCCCGGCCTTGCGCTCGTTCTCTCACCGGCTCTCCTTTTAAAGTGAAGTGGATGGATCATTAGCTCTGAAATGAGCTGACAGCCAAAGAGGTGAGGAGAGAGCTCAGGTGCTTCTGTTTAGAAGTTTCAGTGCTCAGTTTTGAGAAAGAAAGAAAGAAATGAATGCAGAAAGAAAGAAAGAAAGAGAAAGAAAGAAAGAAACCACCAATTAGACATTATTATAGACAGATTATTTTTTCTTCATTCCTTACAAAATAATTAGTATGCAATTGGACTAATGCTCATTAGAACATTAAAATGTTGGGGTTGTCTTACTTTTCCAACTATTTTATTCATGTATTAGTTTCAAGAGATATAAACGCTCATTCCCTCACCAGCATGTTTACCTCTGACTGCTACGTACATCTTCTTAATTCTCAGACTCTTGATTCGGATTGGTCAGACGCTACTGATTCATTTTCCATAACAGCAGCTCTGACAGGATTTTTGGCTGCAAGACAAATCACGGGTTTATATTAACACGCACATTCTCATAGGTTATCGTTTCTATGGTAACAACTCATGTATGGGGGACTTGTATGGTGGACACTCCATATAAAGTGATTCAAAAATTGTAAATGAAGTTTTCCGCGAAGAGACGTTTATTTATAACATTTGTAGAAGGAGTCTGTAGTGTCAGTGCTTCGGAACAGTCGGTAGGTTTTCCTTCACAGTAAAGTCTTCAGTACTGAGTAGTTTTGTGGCTTTGTGGTTTCTTGGTAACTTGACAAGCTGCATTTTGTTGTCTTGTTAACTTTAAGAGAGAAAGAAAGAGAAGCTGGTGAGGGAACTGTTTATAGCTGTTAAAACGCAAGCGATAACACAAACTGATTTGTTTTATGGACGTTCCACACCATGAGACGTAACTATAAATGGATAAAACATACTACACGGCAAAATCCCCAGTGCTGAGTTTACACCCTACAGTGTTCCAATTGGACACAGATGAAGACTCTGGGTGTTAGTTCAACACTAGGGATTTTACTGTGTATGTGTCGGTGTTTAGTTAAAAAAAGAAGTACGTGTTAGCAAATTACTGTGGTATAAGAGGAATAAAGCACTACTGCCCTTGATTATGTTCCTATAGCAGCGCATTCCATCCATGGTTACCTTGAAAACAAGACATTTTTGTCAAATAATCATTATCAAGGTATTTCTCTAAAATATTACTAGTCGCTTGTTGTTCGTATCTCCTCAGCCAGCTGTACACACCATACTTAGATATTTAAAACAGTTCAAATAAGCAAACTCATATAAACGATTATGAATAGTTATAAGGGTTGGGTGAAGGGCAGAGTTAGTGCTTTTCTTACAAACTCATTTCTATCCAATATAAAGAAATCACGCCTACTCATTCATCAAGCGCAGGTCATCTGTATACACGCTAATTAACAGCATCCGTGGTACGTTATGACCTGGTCTCGCAGCAGGGGGACCAGAGCTTCAAGTTCACCGTCGGTCAGTTTTGGAACATCGGAATTGGACGAACAGATTTCTCTGATGTGTGTGCAGCCATGTGCTCAGTCACCTGGTGTGACATTAATAGCAATGAAAAATACTGAAAAATACAGAAATCATGTCATTGCTATCATGCAGAGCGCTCTGAGTCACTTTTCGTCCCCACTTTTTGACCCCGGGGCCGGGAAGGAAGACGTTGTCGCTATGGCAACCCGATGCCGCGTTGAGAGCTCAGTGAAGGGTAATGAGGGGGAAAGAGGGAGAGGCGTGATGTGTCATAAATAGATTAGCGAGATAAACAGCCGTAATGGCCCGGCCTGGAGCGCTCGGCACAGCACAGGGAGACAAACAGGGGGAGGCAACAAAGATGAAGAAGTTAGTGATTCAAAGATTGTTTTTCTGCATTTCTGTCTTGTTAACATAACGCTAAGAGGAACTCTCAGTGGCCGTAATTATAGACGCAGGCACTCATGCTGAGAATATCAAGCGCCATTAGACGCAAGTACGAAGCTCAGGAAGCTGGCCACGAATGCACCACATGTTTTTTAGCAACAAAAAACTAGGAAAGTCAAGATCTATTCCAGGTTTTGGTGCTAATATCAGTAACCAGAGGCTGAAACTTAACTGAAACACATCCTAGTCTGACAAAATACAAAAAAGGACAGGAAAAAAAAAAAAGCAGGGGTGCACATGAATACAAATAGAAAACAGTCTGAGTGCTTAGGTCTATCATTATCACCATCAATGTTATTATTAGCATCATATAAAACAAGAGTATGCAGAGTTTATTATACAGTCCCTACAGGATTTCGCGATTTTGAGATCGCAGGAATTAACACAAAACTCCGCAATATTCAGCAGAGCTTGCGATTTTTCGAAATTACCGCAGGTTTTCCGCAGATCTTGGCCAAGACACGTCGTGTGATGTCATCACAACGCGCCATGTGATGTCATCACAACATGCATTGAACCAAAGCGCCCTTCAATTCACGTGCGTCGAACATGAGCACAGCTAAAAGGTCTCATTTACCAACAAACATCACCGTGAAAGAGCGTGCGGAACTATTTCATGCAATTACAGTTTCGCCAGTTCAATAGTTTTCTGTAAAGAAAAACAAACAAACAAAAAAAACCAGCAAAATCAAGCATTTTTGGCGACAACAATCACAAAAAAACTCAACGGGCGTGTACAGTATGTACAGTAAGACCACCATTTTGTTTTCAATCAAATGTCCATTTAGTACCTTTTGGTCGCAAACAATAATGATGGGAGAATGTATAGTACATGTCAGTCAAACAGGCATGTAGTTCTTATTGATGCAGATGAATATTAAAGTTCAGTATTAAATAAATAAAACATGAAACGTTTGAAAATGTTTGTGTGACTTGTGAACAATAACAATAATGAACATGCTGACACGATATATTTATCGGAAAGTCGCACAGCAAAAACAGTATAAAACATCCGCACATATTTTATTTGTAACATTGAACACGTGGACAACTTTCGTGCGGCCGCAAAATCTGAAATCCGTGTTCGACTTCGTAGCTCTTTATTCAAACGGCAGCTGGAACTCCTACTCAAATTCTCTCTGTGTGAGGCACAAATCTCGGTCTTCAAGTAGAAACGATCAACCGCGGAGCTGTCAAAAAGCTGAGGGCTAAAGAGGAAATCCACGTTCAGTAATGAAAATACAGTGTCAATAAATGAAGTTCTTATCAAATAAAGACGTGCGAGAACAAGTAAACATTGCGGAGGTCATTACTGCAGCTGGTCTGCCATTTTATTGCTAATTAGCAAAATGAAAAGACAGCTGTGTACAAAATACCAGCACTACCTCATCCAAAAAAAAAAAAAAAAGGTGTAATTAAAGTGTATTACATTTTCTGTGGTTGACTGTGACTTCTGTAACATTTGGAGAACTGGTAATGTCACAAAAATCCTGTTTACTGTGTTGAATTTCTTTGGGAAACTGATGTGCTGTGAGCAGGGTTGCCAGATCTGTGCACCGAAAGCAGCCTAATTGACGGACACTATTAAAGCAAGAATTAGAAATGTAACTGAAAACAAATCCATAATATGAATAAGAGTTGCACTTTTTTTTTTTGGTAATCTTGATAGGAAGGTCCACAGGTTGAGACTAGAGGTGTACGAGAGAGATGACAGATATATAGCTCAAATAAATACCATGTTTATTAACGTTCATTGATTCATCCTTAGTAACTGCCTGGTCAGGGTTAAATGCGGATTTATTTATATTTTGGGAAAATTTACCAACTATGAGCAGGAACGGAAATATAAATAAAAACATTCCTACACACTCTAGTTAGTCTACAGTTAGTTAAGATCAATTACTGTGACTAGAGTGATGTAGCTGAGGTTGAGGAACTGCCAAAGCCAGAATTCACACTCCATGTTGAGAATGCTAGCCTTTCTACTTTTTTTTTTCTTTTTTTTAGTGTTTCCTTTGACATAGTGGTAGGTTTCATATTTAATGAAAAAAAAAAAATACATCTTCCAGTTTAGGCCACACCCACTTACCCACTTTGGGTTTAACTCTAAATACAGAAACGGAGACAGATACAGATTGCGTCATTGTGTTACACCCCTAATAAGAATAGATTACAAAAAAATTATAAAAAGATCTGGCAGTTGGATCTGGCAACTGCCTATAAAGCTCAGAGCAACACTCATGTCGCTAATTTCACCTGGCTATCAATGATAATTGCTAATTGTGAAGTTTAACATGAAGCGGAATCAGCTGCACTTCCTTCCTGTTTCCCAGTTTTGCAATTTTTACCTTTAATAAAAGCTCAAATATGCTTCATTTAGAATTGGACTTACCACTGTAATCCTAATGTTTTTTTTTTTTCTTTTCCTCTCTCTGAGGTCAGGATGAGACGGAAAATGAAAGGAAATTATGGTTTAATCTTGGCGAACAGATTAAAAAAAAAGCCTTTAGGTGCTGAATGCATTTTAAAAGCTCAGCTTTTCCCAGCAAGGTGCCTTTATCTATCCCTAGGCTTTATTAAAGATGGTGTAACCTTTGACCAGAGAGCACCTTCAGTACGTCTCGCTCTTTATTAAGCGCTCCCTGTGGAGTGCTCGCTCTTTTCCAATCGTTCTCGGGGCGACTCGGTCAGCGGCTAGTGCTTCTACAGAGGCAGATTTAGAGCAATCACGGCTATTTCAGTCCGATCTTCTGAAAACACCGACCGGCTTCCACAGAGGCGTTTCTGAAAGCAGACGAACATCCGCACCGATGTGACGCCAAATACTGCAATAAATCACATATTAGGGTTCATGTCTGCTGTGGATATTAGCTCGCTAACCGTAGCTAGCGTCTAGCATTTATCGTTTAGCCTGAGATCTGTCACTCAGACTTCAAGTGTGAATAATCACCTGAGTCACGTCATTTACACGTGTGGATTTTAGACACATTACGTTTTCACACCTACTGCTCATGTGGTTTCTCAAGTACTTCTTTCTTTCTTTCTTTCTTTCTTTCTTTCTTTCTTTCTTTCTTTCTTTCTTTCCTTCCCCTTTTTCATCCTTTCTATCTGTTTCTTGTGTTTTTCTTTCTCTTTACCTTTTCCTGACTTTATCTCGCTTTCTTTCTTTCTTTCTTTCTTTCTTTCTTTCTTTCTTTCTTTCTTTCTTTCTTTCTTTCTTTCTCTGTGCCATTTACTGCCTTTCTATCTGTCTTTTCTTTTCTTTCTTTCTTTTACTGGTAATTTTCTTTCCTGCCTCTTTCTTTCTTTCTTTCTTTCTTTTTCTTTTTCTTTTTTATTTTATTTTTCTGCCATTGTCTTTCTTTCTTTCTTTCTTTCATTCTCTGTGCCATTTATTGCCTTTCTTTCTTTCTTTCTTTCTTTCTTTCTTTCTTTCTTTCTTTCTTTCTTTCTTTCTTTCTCATGTTACTGACATAATCACTTGTGAAATGTCTGTTATGTGTCTGTAAGAGACACTCACAATAGCATTACAAATCAGGTCGCAGTGTGTGTGTGTGTGTGTGTGTGTGTGTGTGTGTGTGTGTGTGTGGGTGTGTGTGTGTGTGTGTGTGTGTGTGTGTGTGTGTGTGTGTGTGTGTGTCTGCCGATCCAGAAACTCATTCAGCTCAGAATATATGAGCTGCTGCTCATGAAGCCACGTATGTAAATCTGACCTTTAATGGGCACGTGTGGAGATGGAAATGAGATTGCTATTGTGGAACTTGTTAAAGTGACAATCAAGCTGACGCACTTCTTCTCCGCTCCTGAGACGTATTTCTCAAGGCTCGGAGCATTTTATGTAGCGAGGACAGCTGAAAGAAAGATTTTTTTCCCCAACACGTTTCCAGAGGATACGAGAACAGAAAAAGTGTGAACTTGTATTTGAGCTGGAACAACTGAAAGCCTCAGTGGGACTGGCATGCAGCTTTGCCAAGCCGTAGTTCTGCTTTTCTTTCTGCCTGGAACAAAAGATCCAGTCGTATCCGGGTGACGCTGTGCCACCCATGCGCTGATCTCTCAGGATCGCTGTTTATCCGGCTCTGCGCTGCTGAATGACAGCATTGATGTCAAAAGATTTCAGTGACCTTAAAGGCGATGAATGCGGCGTCTCTGACTCAAACAAGCTAGCCATATCTCTGCGGTATTCCTGCGCTGTATCTATATATATATATATATATATAATACAACTTTGTGAAAAGGGTGGTTGTAAAGCTGTAATATGACACCGCTGTCCCTTTCACACAGCATGATCTTTGCTCTTGGTGTTGTCTGACAGCAAATCTTCCGAGAACACACTCGACTTTACTTTCGCATGTCATATAGTGTGTTACATGATGCATCTGGGAATAACTTTCATCACTTTAATAGGAAATTTGACCGAATCCAGTCGTACGCTCTACGGATAGACGTTTATCAGCACAGATGCACCAACTCTGAAAAAAAAAGAAAAAATCAATAAATAAAACAGCAACAAAAACCCATACAGTATATAAATACAAAAACCCTGCTGAAAAAACAAAAACAAAACAAAACAATAGAAACCATCACAGAAATTCTAATGGATTCCACTACGAATATCATTACAAACCATCAGCTGTTAACCATTAAAACCATTACCAAATGGTTTACATTATGTAGTAGGACATATTAAGGATGTAGGTCCTTAATGGTATCCACTAGACGTAACGTGTCACCAATAGAAAGCAAAAAAATTACAGTTTCCATTAAAACCAATACAATTCTCATTGTAACAATTAAAACCATTAAAAATTCTATGAGGGTCCTATTGTTTTGTTTTTGTTTGTTTTTGTTTTTTTTCAGCAGTGATCAGCTTTTATTTTGCAGTCCAGCTAGCTATCTGCTAGCAAACTAGCACACATTTGTCAGAATGTCACGATTTTCACAATAATCTGAGATTTTCAGTGATGAATTTAAGAGTAATCAATTTACAATATAACAATTAATTATTTTCTTGATTAGGAGCATAAGCTAAATTATGTTTTTTTTTTTTTAACATTAGCAAAAAGGTTCTCTGACTAAATCCACTTTCTTCAGAGATCTTTTTTTAATTAAACGATATAAAAGGATCTGGATAAAATCTTGGATGGATTCTACACCAGACGGTGTAATAAAATGTGTCGTCCATGTCAGATTATAGGATGAAGATCCTCTAACGTTAGATCTGTGAATAAAGAATGAACAGGAAAAAAATTCACAGTGTTCTTGAGGTAAAAAGGTGAATTTTTCTGTCCAATGACGTTTCCTTTAAGTTGCATCATCACCGCTAGCATATTTGTAGCTGTTCTGTGAGTCTGGCGTCATGAATTTGAATCCTGACAGTGTCAGAACTTCGTTTGCTGTTTGTCACATTATGCATTCTATGTGTTCACACTAGCAAGCGACAAAGCAAGAGACTTTCTCAACTTTGGGCAAATACGGTCTGACACTTTAAACTATAAATCCAAACCACTGGCTCAAAAGATTCCTCAGACCAATCGTTTGTAGCGTGTGGTACAAATTAATCCCCCCCCCCCAGTTCTTACCTACTGTATGTACGACTTGGCTTGAAAAACTGAAAGAATAGAAGAAAAAAAAACGTGTAACTTTTATTACGGTTTCATCTCATCCTGTCATATACAACTTGTCAGTAAATGTCTATAGAAACATTACAAACCAAAATAAAGCTGGGAAGGAAGTAGCAAAGATCGCCGATGGAGATTTCTGCGGAGTGTTTGTAGCTAGGACAGTTAGCTTGCACTGCTAATTTGCTAATAGCTAACGCAAAGCCTGGCATATAACATGTAAAATACACAACTGATTTGAAAACTGATTAGTGTGTTATTTCGTGTGTTTAAGTAGTTCGAAGAAGAGATACAGAGATATAGGGACATGGTGGTGCCTCTGTTATGTGTACAGTTAGTGTACTGTTAATCTGCTAACGAAGCTAAAATGTAGCCTAGGACATATGTCATGTATATTAAACAGCCAATTTAAACACTTCACTTTATTAAATTATTAAATACATTTCAAATTCATTTTGAAGAAAAGTAAATCATGTACTGTAGTAAACTGCATACTAGTCTTTCCCATCTGAAGGAAAAACACTTGATGGATGGATGGAAGACGGCCACAAGTGAAAGCGGTAGCACTCGCTCCATGACGAAGAAAGACAAACTACAAGATTTGTCGCTCGCTAGAGTCTGAGCACAGAGTAACACCCACAAGTCCGTACTGGATTTTTGTGCTTTTTTTTTTTTTTTTTTTTGTGGAAAACTACTTCAATCGCACGGAGTTGCTTTCGCGGTGATGTCTGTTGGTAAATGAGACCTTTCAGCTGTACTCATGTTCGACGCACGTGAATCGAAGGGGGCTTTGACTGAATGCGCGTTGTGATGACGTCACATGACGCGTCCTGGCCCAAATCTGAGGAAAATCTGCTGTAATTTTGAAAAATTGTAAGCTCCTCCGAATATTGCTGAGCTTGCTTGACTTTGCGTTAATTTCTGCAATCGCAAAATCCTGCAGGGACTGGACCGACCATCTGAACTCTTTCTGTCTGTGACAGCGAAAGCCGGCTCGTGTCCCAAATACAGGTGTTCATGACAGATTTATCTTTTGCACATTAATCATAACTAACTGAAAATGAAAAGCAGATGGCAGATGTCTAAAAATAAAACAGATATGGATGTTTAAGTTAAAGGCAGTCTGTCTTTTCATGTCTCAAAATGGCTGCACAGAGAAACATATGGCAGGGAAGAAAGTCCTGCTACAAGACTTTTGAACAGATTTGCAGGATTGTATTTTATGTTTTAATGGACAGGGACTCTGTTCACAAGCTCAGTCTCAGCGAATGAGTGTGTGTGTGTGTGTGTGTGTGTGTGTGTGTGTGTGTGTGTGTGTGTGTGTGTGTGTGTGCGTGTGTGTGTTCAATTGTTTCTCGCTGTGAAAACCAGAGTGCACTGTAGACAAAAGCGACTTTTCCTATTCCTTCCTAGCCAAAAAGCACTGGACTGCACTCTCTCACACACACACACACACACACACACACACACACACACACACACACACACACACACACACATACACATGCCTTAGTAGCCAAAAAGAAACTTTCTGGCTCTTTTAGCTTTCGAAATAAAAGTTGCACTGAGACCAGCTGAATGTCTCGTCCACAGACACACACACTTGCACACAAGCGCACACACACACACACACACACACACACACACACACACACACACACACACACACACACACACACACACACCAACTGTAGGGGGCACTGTTGGTGTTTGGTTGAGCAAAAGTGAGAGATATTGGCTGGATGAAGATATGGAGTACATGAAAGAATGAGAAAGAGACTTCATATGGACTTTCTATTGTATTGACTGAAGAAAAAAATTATATGAATTTAAACCTTGTATTCCCTCTCTCTCTCTCTCTCTCTCTCTCTCTCTCTAACACACACATGCATACACACACAAAGAGAGAGTGATAACAGAAAATCATTCATCTAAACTATAAAAGAATCAAGGTCAAGAGAGCTTTATAATTAAAATTAAATGAAAAGAAAACCCAACACAGAGTGTGTAAGTGTAAAGACAAACCACCAGAACAGCTTTAATGCTCCTTGTCATCAGTTATCTATGTTTTTAATCCTCATCAAGCCTTTCAGTGAGATCGCATGCCTTGTGGATGGGGGGTGGGTGGGTGGAGTCACCCTGCAAGAGACCACGCCCGTCAGGATAGTATTGTTTCATCATGGGATAAAGGTGAACAGGAAGATAAACTGAGAAAGTTTTAAGTCAGGTTTACACTGTACAACTGTCGGCCCGAATCACATCGTAAACGAATTGTTTGGTCGTGAGTTGAGATCGTGACGTTCTCAATGATTGGCTGCTGAATTAGTTCTGGCGTTGTCTGAAAATTTCGTATCAGAATCTTCAGCGTGAGCGCCACCAGTAAGAGGACGGCGTAGGATAACAAAAAAAAGCTAGTGGCGAAAGTGAAATACACTTACGAAATATGCAAACGGACAGAAAAAAAATATCCGTATTTCCGCAAGCCGACTTTGAAGAACGTTTGTGTTTGTGTGAGTCCGTTTCCTGCGCGATCAGACCGATCGTTGACGTAAGCCGAACATAGTCATTTTCTTTAACATGGAGAACACACCTTATCACACAGTCTGGAACAGAAGTTATTGGAATCATCTCGTACAGTGTGACAGGAAGTAATCTTAAAAAGAGCGTCTCTAATCGGCTTAAGAGACACGTGAAACACGCCAAAACATGACAGCAAAATAAATAAATAAATAAATAAATAAACAAATAAATGCTCCCGACAGCATAACAGAGTCACTGTTTTTCCTTTAATTTGTCACCCGTCTGTAGATAAGCGACATCCAGAAAGAACAAAAATAATAAAACCTCACTTATAAGAACAGACTGCAACACTTTAGAGATTTTACCTTGAAGCAGTCAAAGGAGATCTGATTTTATTTTTTTTTCCCTTGAATGATTTGTTACGGAAATGGAGAACACGTGGAGGAGGAAAGAGCGAATAAATGGCGGGAAAGCAGAAACGAAAGAGCACAGCGAGAGATAAGGAGCAAAAAAGCCAGATGGATGGGGGTGAGGTGACACACAGCTGATGATGTGGTAATAAAACTGTCAGCTTTTTCAATCCTGGACCCCATGGGGCATGTCCGAAAGATAGAGTTAGAGAGCGAGAGAGAGAGAGAGAGAGAGAGAGAGAGAGAGATCCATTCTGTTCTGTCTTTCTCCATTTCTCTCTCTCAACACTAATGTGGGCTTTTATAAAAAAAAAAAAAAAAAAAAAAAATACAGAGTGAAGAGCATCAGAGCAGAGAACATCATGTTCACATGTCTCATGCGTCAAACAGTGCTGTTCAACCAGGCTGTAAAGTACACGTGTGTATGTGATGTTATATTAAGGGCTTCGGACACACTTTTTGCAAAGAAAAAAAAAAAAATGCTATGCATCACCTTCACCACATTCAGTCTCTCAAAAAACCTCTCAGTCCTGCACAACAGCATATCCACTGTGTGCATATACTTTGTTGAATATAATGTTCTGAATAACATATGCTGCATTGACCCAGTCTCACTCACATCCTTGGGGCGCTTGTCATAAACAGGAGATACTGTGAGAACAAGAGAGATGGTGACTCTTGTTCTCTTGTTTCCTGTCCAAACCATCCTCCAGAGACTAAATAAATAAATAAATTAATTGATTAATGAATTAATTTAAAAAAAAAAAAAAACACACACACAACCACTGAATTTGTAAAGGGATTTAATATAATATTATTTTTCACATGAACAAATGTTTTCCAGAGAAAATATCATCCATCCATCCATCCATCCATCCACCCATCCATTTTCTGTACCACTTATCCTACAAAAGGTAAATTTGGAAATTCCAATCAGCCTATAATGCATGTCTTTGGACTGAGCGAGGAAACCAGAGTACCCACAGGAAGCCCCTGAAGCACAGGGTGTCGGGAGTCGGGAATCGAACCCCCAACCCCAGAGGTGCGAGGCAAAGGAACCAGACGTTCCTTTAAAATACTATAGCATTTAATTCTAAAATCTGACTAGTCTGAAGGTGTTTTGTTTTGTCTAACAGTAGCTCTGACTGTAGTTCCATCTGTAACTTATATCAATGCGGTACTTCTAATAAGGTCAAATTTCTACAGTAAGATCTCATTCAGATTCACGTGAACGGATAAAAACTGTGTGATTACCGATATATAAGGAGATGTTTAACATTTTGGAAGAAGTCTCCTGTGTCAGCGCTATAGTCAGAGGTAAAGCTGTAACTTCCACCACAGAAAAGACTTAGAGGAGCTCACAGTTTTTTTGCAGTTTCTCTGTAACATGATAATCTGTGTATTTTTGTCTTAAAAACTTCAAGAGAGGAGAAAAAGAAAGGCTGGTGAAGGAATAACTGTTTATAGCTGCTATAATGTAAGTGATAACAGGAACTAATAAATAAACCATTGCTAATGTTGGCAAATTGCTGTAGTTTAAGAGCAATAAAACACTGATTGTGTTGTTTTAGCAAAGTAATCAACCTCTTAGGTCTAGTTATGTCACTCGAAAGAGTTTTAAAAGTACACCACATGCATAAGCATGCATCTTCTTCTTCTTTTCCTTTCGGCTGTTCCCTTCAGGGGTCGCCACAGCGAATCATCTGCCTCCATCTAGCCCTATCCCCTGCATCCTCTTCTCTCAGACCGACTACCTTCATGTCCTCCTTCACTACATCCATAAACCTCCTCTTTGGTCTTCCTCTCGGCCTCCTGCCTGGCAGCTCTAACCTCGGCATCCTTTTACCGATATATTCACTCTCCCTCCTCTGAACATTTCCAAACCATCTCAACCTGGCCTCTCTAACTTTGTCTCCAAAACATCTCACATGTGCTGTCCCTCTGATGTACTCATTCCTGATCCTATCCATCCTCGTCACTCCCAAAGAGAACCTCAACATCTTAAGCTCTGCTACCGCTAACTCTTCCTCCTGTCTTTTCCTCAGTGCAACTGTCTCCAAACCATACAACATCGCTGGTCTCACTACTGTCCTGTACACCTTTCCTTTCATTCTTGCTGGTACTCTTTTATCACACAACAGACCTGACACTTTTCTCCACCCATTCCAAACTGCCTGCACATGCTTCTTCACCTCTTTTCCACACTCCCCGTTGCTCTGGACTGTTGACCCTAAGTACTTAAAATCCTGCACCTTCTTTATCTCTTCTCCCTGTAACCTCACTGTTCCACTTGGATCCCTCTCATTCACACACATGTATTCTGTCTTGCTGCGACTAACCTTCATTCCTCTTCTCTCCAGAGCAAACCTCCATCTCTCTAGACTTTCCTCCACCTGCTCCCTGCTCTCACTACAGATCACAATGTCATCCACAAAGATCATAGTCCATGGAGATTCCTGTCTGACCTCATCTGTCAACCTGTCCATCACCACCGCAAACAAGAAGGGGCTCAGAGCCGATCCTTGATGCAGTCCCACCTTCACCGTGAACTCCTCTGTCACACCTACCGCACACCTTACCATTGTCCTACTGCTCTCATACATATCCTGGACCACTCTAACATACTTCTCTGCCACTCCAGACCTCCTCATACAATACCACAGCTCCTCTCTTGGCACCCTGTCATACGCTTTCTCTAAATCTACAAAGACGCAATGCAGCTCTTTCTGACCCTGTCTGTACTTCTCCATCAACATTCTCAAAGCAAATATTGCATCTGTAGTGCTCTTTCTTGGCATGAAACCATACTGCTGCTCACAAATGCTCACTTCTCCCCTTAGCCTTGCTTCCACTACTCTTTCCCACAACTTCACTGTATGGCTCATCAGCTTAATACCTCTGTAGTTTCCACAACTCTACACATCTCCCTTGTTCTTAAAAATCGGCACCAAAACACTTCTCCTCCATTCCTCAGGCATCCTCTCACTCTCTAAGACCTCGTTGAACAACCTAGTTAAAAACTCTATTGCCATCTCTCCTAGACACTTCCAAACCTCCACTGGTATGTCATCAGGTCCAACCGCCTTTCCTCTCTGCATCCTCTTCAAAGCTCTCCTAACTTCACCCTTGCTAATCCTTTCTACTTCCTGTTCGACAATATTTGCCTCTACTAGTCTTCTCTCTCTGTCATTTTCCTCATTCATCAGTTCCTCAAAGTACTCCTTCCATCTTTCCCTCACCCTCCTGTCACCTGTCAACACATTTCCATCTCTATCTTTAATCACTCTAACCTGCTGCACATCCTTACCATCTCTATCCCTCTGCCTCGCCAACCGATACAAATCCCTCTCACCTTCCTTACTATCTAACCTTGCATACATGTCCTCATAAGCTTTCTGTTTGGCCTTTGCCACCTCTATCTTAACCTCACGCTGCATCTCCCTATATTCCTGTCTACTTTCCTCTATCCTCTCACTGTCCCACTTCTTCCTAGCTAACTTCTTCTTCTGGATACTCTCCTGAACTTCCTTATTCCGCCACCAAGTCTCCTTGTCTTCTTTCCTCCTTCCAGATGTCACACCTAGCATCTTCCTACCTGTCTCCCTGATCACTTTGGCTGTAGTAGTCCAGTCATCTGGAAGCACCTCCTGACCACCTAAAGCCTGTCTCAACTCCTCCCTGAAAACCACACAGCACTCTTCCTTTTCCAACTTCCACCACTTTGTCTTCTGCTCTGCCTTTGCTCTCTTCATCTTCCTCACCACCAGGGTCATCTTACACACCACCATCCTATGCTGTCTAGCTACACTCTCTCCTGCCACTACTTTGCAATCACTAATCTCCATCAGATTACAGTGTCTACATAAGATATAGTCCACCTGTGTGCTCCTGCCACCACTCTTATATGTCACCCTGTGTTCCTAACCCTAACCCTAACTCTGCCCCCACCTGGTCTCCTGGACACACAGAATGTCGACTTTCCTCCTCTGCATCATATCTACCAGCTCTCTGCCTTTACCTGTCAACGTACCAACATTCAAAGTCCCTACTTTCAGTCCTAAACTCTTGCCTTTCCTCTTCTCTCTCTGCCTACGGACACGCCTTCCTCCTCTAACACACCTTCCTCCTCTCCTTCTTCGACCAACAGTAGCCCAATTTCCACCAGTGCCCTGTAGGTCAATGGCACCGATGGCGGTCGTTGTTAACCCGGGCCCCGACCGATCCGGTATGGAAGTCATGTTAGTGATTCGCATATTGAATTTGGCAAAAGTTTTACGTTGCATGCCCTTCCTGACACAACCCTCTCTATTTATCCGGGCTTGGGACCGGCACAAAAATACACTGGCTTGTGACCTCCTGTGGCTAGATTATAAGCATGCATAAGCCATGCATAAAATATTTTTAGAACAGTGCATGCGTATACAGTATATACATGAGACTACAGTATATCAATATTCACAAGATGTTTCATAAAGTAGGTTATTTCTTGCCACAGCAGAGTAATTATGATCCATGTGCAGAGTATAATTAAATCACAATCCCTAACTGTCAAGCAGGCAGTAATGGCATCAAACATCAAAACAACAAGAAGAATCCAAAAGAGCAGTCAAACAGATTGTAGCAAAATAGTCAAGGCATGAATAAGGCAAACAGGGAAACATCGCTCAGAATTTACACAACTCGAGAGAATGGCAAGACTTCACTTTGAACTATTGATAGACATATAGTAAATGAACCAGGAAATGAGCAAATGACTAGAACTATGGAGACTGAAAATTCTGATGGTGGGGCAGGACACTGTTCTTGTGCCTCACATCTTACAAGTGCTGCATTATTTGTGAATGAACCTCAAAAGCATCTGATAAGTCATGTAAAGCTGTGTAATTTCCACCTAACTCATTCATTTCTACCCAATAAGATGTACTTACTAACATTATTGACACCGTTTTCATTCTCTTAGAGTGAAAAAAAAATGATCAGTGAAACAACACCAACCAAACAATCAATGGATCTTCAACGCTATTTAACACAAACTTTGTGTGTTTGACTGTGTTTCCAGATGATCAGGCGACACAATTACGGGCGATTTACCTGCCGAGGTGGAAGGCGTGCTCCCGAGGGCTTCTGGGTAATGGCTTTCAGTGTGACTGACACTGGTGATGACTTGAGATGACACCAGCTGAGCGCGGCTAACCTTCAAACAGCTTCAGGAGTCTCTCTGACGATGACAGTTCATTAACCTGCAAAACCTGAGGACATTGCAAAGCAAACAGCGATCCGATTCAGCCAGACGTGGATTCAGGAGAGAGACAGAAGAATGGATGGAAGGGTCTGGAGTACACATGTCTCAAATAGTAGATCTAATTTGTACCACATTCTTAATTTGCCAGTCCTGAGATCATCAGCTTTGTGCAGGTTTCAGTCTATGAAATGCGCCCAACCGTATCACGTGAATAATTCATAGGAATCCTAACAAGCAAGAGTGAGTTTGTTGGAATTCATAGCTAACAAGACAAACCCCACCTTAAATTCAAACTATAACCATTCACAACTTTATATACTGTATACAGGACATTGGCTTAAAATGAAGACCAATGCAAAATGAGAAGCATCCCTAAGGCCCTATGTTCTCTCAGCTACATTGGTGCTTGAAAGTTTGTGAATTTTCTATATTTCTGCATAAATATGACCTTAAACATCATCAGATTTTCAAACAAGTCCTCAAAGTAGACAGGTTCTAACATCACCATTGGTGTCACCAAAGGTCATACCATTCCCCCAAAGGTGACAACTAACATGCATATTTCCTAATCTAATTTAACATACACGTTTAAACCGGTCTCCTGATTGATTAAACAGATTTACAACTAAACATCCATCCCATCCATCCATTTTCTATACCGCTTATCCTTCCTGGGTCGCATGTAACCTGGAGCCTATCCCAGAGAGCATGGGGGACACCCTGGAGGGGGTGCAAATTCATCGCAAGGCACATTCACATACACATTCACACACTACGGACACTTTTGAACATGCCAATCAGCCTACAATACTTTGGACTTGGGAAGGAAACCAAAGTACCTGGAGGAAACCCCCAAAGCACAGGGCAAGCACATGCAGCACATGCAAACTCTGCACACATGGCCACACAGCGGGAATCGAGCCCTCAACCCTGGAGGTGGTTACTAATTTGGCCCAAAGTATGTGGACACCTTACCATCACACCCCAAATTGTTAGCACCAAGTTGGAAGTACACAATTGTCTAGAATGTCTTTGTATGCTGTAGCATTACAGTTTCCCTTCACTGGAACTAAGAGGCCCAAACCTGTTCCAGCATAACAATGCCACAGTGCACAAAGCGAGCTCCATGAAGACATGGTTTGCCAAGGTTGGAGTGGAAGAACTCACGTTCTAACCTCGAGTCCTAACCTCGACCCCACTGAACACCTTTGGAGTGAATTGGACTGTGCCGTCTGCACACCATGCCTCCTCACTTGACATCAGTGCCTGAACTCACTAATGCTCTTGTGGCTGAATGAACACAAATCCCCACATCCACACTCCAAAATCTAGTGGAAAGCCTTCCAGAAGAGTAGAGTTTAGAGATAACAACAAACAGAGGATCAACTCTGTGTTAATGCCCATGGTTTTGGAATGGGTATTCAGGTGTCCACACATATTTTTGGCCATATAGTGTATGTAGGACATTGGGCCCCTGATACATAGGCACCTGTGCCCTTAAGATATATGAACCAAGATACACAGTGCTCTGTGAACATAAGAGTTGGGAAACAAAAGTCTTTGGTAATATATTTCTGTGGGATTACTGTATATTTCTCATGGAACATAGGGTGGGAAAATGGGGCCCTGGGGACTTACAGACCTGAGTACTCTGGGTTGTATTCCTCTGTGGACATAAGGACCTGAGAAGATACGGTTCTGAAGACATAGTCAGTGTTGCAATTCATCCCAAAGGTGTTCAGTGGGGTTGAGGTCACTCTCAGGCACTGTGCAGACTACTCAACTTCTTTCACTCCAACCTTGGCAAAACATGCCTTCCTAAACCTTGCTTTGTGCACAGGGGCATTGCCGTGCTAGAAAAGGTTTGGACTCCTTGGTTCCAGTGGCAGAAAATCTCAAATCTACAGCATACAAAGACATTCAAAACAGTGCTTCCAACTTTGTGGCAACAGTTTGAGGAAGGAACGCATATGGGAGTGATGTTTAGGTGTCCTCGTACATTTGGCTATATAGTGTACGTCCCTGGGAACACAGGACTCAAGAAACATAGGGATCTGGGAACGCAGGACTTGGAAATGAGGTAAAAAAAAAGATTAAATGTGTTACAAAATAAAAACTCAGCATGCATGGTGACATTGAATTTGAACCCTAGCATATAAATTGCTACAGTATCTGGTTACAGTAAACAGTAAACACCTACATGATTCAATGCAGTTCATGTTAAAGAGCACTTCCCACTTCATTTCGCACTTCTCCATGTCTTGCGTTTTGCGTCCACTTCCTTCTCACCTGGATAGTTTGACAGAATGCATGGCACCGAGCCTCTGGCTTTAGAAAGGTGACACTTTTGAACGAGATTTCTGCATTTTTGAAGCTAAATGCGAGAGCCTGGCGTACACTACCCTTGGACAGAAAGTGTCAATTTGAAATGAGGAGCGTTCACATTCTGCACAAGACAGAAACACAAACAGCAATCTATGAATTATGGATTATTCTGTGTGGTTTCACACAAA